>JAWNZC010000018.1:690000-812500 GCA_035771165.1 Paragorgia papillata | reverse complement strand
TAAGGATACACGTGAATCGCACGACCATCTCACGCCAATGTTTCCAAACATACGGTGTTTCCGGTGATTTATATAAAACGTTGCATACCATATAAAGATCAATAAATATGTACAAAGGAAATTTGGAATCTTAACTGTTTACAGCTCTGTATAGGGATATTGTGAGAACGAGCAAATAGAAATGTTGGTGTTCTATCAGCGTGAATACCAACTATAATGACTAATGAGTGAAAAGAAGAAACACTGTGGTCATTGTAAAGAGTTTGTAACCCAAAGAACGTTTCGTAAGCACGAAAAATTCTTTTTCGATCAGGAGCAAGGACTTTGGAATGAATGTGATGGTTCTTCGGATGAAGAAGTGCATGTTTGTAGTATCAGTGATGGGCTTGAAGGAGAAACTCGGGGAAGTCATGCTTTGCCGCCGTCATTTAACAACGACAACAAAGTTCTTGACGACACAGAGCAAGGTTAGCCTCCAGCATAATTTATCGTATAACTAAATCCTGGTTTCGCGATCTAGGGTGCGGGTATCTTCAGATTTCAGATATCTGAAAATCATGAATCGAATAATGCAAGACATGCAACAGTTGTGCGATTTAGATAGACGCGGGTAATTCCGCGAAAAGCGCGCTAATTTCGGAACATGCATGGCACATACTATTAAATTACTTCTGATGCCAGCAGTGCTTGTTTTAATCTTGGGCTGAATGTGAATATGATCTATACAATTGAATGCCAAGAAAATATGTAGATTCTGGGTGAGAAAAATATTTTGAGGGGGAGTCGATATAAAATGACCTTCGACCTTTTTACAAAGATGACCTCTCACAACATGACTTATTCTTTGTGACCTCCAAAAGTGAAGTATGTATTCTTATTTATTAAAGCTAGAGCGTAGAGCAGAAAACTAATATATACTGATACTGATCAGTGTTTTATATGTTAGCTGCTGTATTAATACATGTATTGAATGATCTATTAATAAACTCCTGAGTTGCACGCAGGCAGCAGTAAAAGTCCTCGATCGGCTTGTTTTATTCTGTTTGGCTCTAGCTCAAAACATGTTTTCAAATATCCAAGTATTACCATTGGATTAATACTGACTTTCATATGTTGGCTTAACTTTTTTGATGTGTGTACAGTACAATACTGAATTGCTGCTACATATACAATAGTGGTTAATTTTGCCAAAATCCAAATATATATATATTTATATTCTTAATCTCACCTATATATTTAATATTAATTTAGAATCACATTCTGTGAAAGATTCCAGTCATGGAATTCCTGGCTCTAACTATAATTCTGATAGTAATTGTTCTGATGATGAAGATGAATGGGCCTTTAAAGAACATCCAGCTATCAATCCTGAAGTTTGGGATGTCTCTGAAGCAGACGTTAATGCAGACTTTGGTAAAGGAATACCTCATGTGGAAGCTGCACCGGGAAACCTGGTTAAGAATACTGTAAAGGCCATTACAAGGTGGACTCTTATATTTATATTCTTGTGGGCATCACATTGCTCAATATCTGATGCTGCTGTGGAGTTAATGTTATCATATTTCATAGCATTATTTGATGTTCTTGGAAAATCTTTCCACCTTTTGCAATGTTCTCCCTTCTTTTTCCCAAAACTATTCATGGATTTCAGAAGTATCTTGGAGTTGAAACAGACAGATTTAATAAATTTGTTGTATGTAAGAAGTGTTCAACCTTGTACAAGTTCGATGACTGCCATTCACTGATCAATGGAAGAAGGGTAGCCAAGAACTGCTCATATGTGGCATTCCCTCATCACGTTTTAAAAGATGGCAAGGTTCAGTTATACCCTTACAAGGTCTATTGTTACAAGAGCATTATCGAGACTTTAGAACAGTTCATTAAAAGACCTCGTTTTGCACTCAACTGTGAACTTTGGAGGAACCGAAATATGCCAAGTGGTTTTTTGGCTGATATTTTTTATGGACGTGTTTGGAGAGATACGTCCATCAGAATTTCATGAATATTTCCAGCCTGTTATTGATAAACTGATATCAAGACCTTCAGGAACTGTTTTGCTTTCTTTGCAAGAATTTTCATCAAAGGAAATAATTCAAACAAGTTTATTAGGAATTGGCCCACTCAGGAGGGACAATGACAGATGGAAAATATATGATGGCTTGTATGAATTATGCTATCCATACTCACAGGACTGCTTGGATATGGAGGACCTTCCACTACTCCAGGGAGCATATGTTACAATTTTGGATGAAGTAAATGTTGCTTCAATTACCAGAAATTTTCAACGGTATTCATCTGTCAAATTTGCAGGAGAGCATTTTGGTTCATACAATTCTAGAGGAGAGAGATCCTGTTTTGTTATGGCTCGATGGTGTGCTCTTGTGCTCTTGATGGGAAGTTTGATAATTCTGGGGGAAATCTTAGGCCTGGAATTGTTGACTATTATCTCAAACAAAACGTTGAGGTCAATGGTCAGCATTCAACATTTATTTTGGCAGCTGTAAGATGGTTTAAAGAACACCCCCAACGTCACAAGCTTGGGGCACCAGTTGAAGTGTGGTGTAGGAATATTTTTGAACTGGAAGGTAATGCAAGCTTTATGCCAGTGCAAAGATTATTTTGCAAATTTGTACCAGCATATGATATTATTGACAGAGAACACATTCTTGTTGTTTGTCCTATGCCCCGTAAGATTCTATGTTAATATTGCTACTGTACAATCCTGGACAAAATTATATGAATGCTGCAAATCATAGTTACTGTTGTAATTATTTAATTTTTCCTTATTGCCAAATTTCGCCTTACCGTAAATATTTCCTTTTTTCTCCAACATCAATGTTGTCTTATTCCTCAATAAACAAAAAAATGCTGAGGTTTTTCACCTCTATAATTATTTTCTCAACATCAACTGTGGTGGTGGGAGACCATATTTTTTATTGGAATTAAAACTTTGAACAATAAAAGCATGTACAGTACTGCATTTATATGAATTTTGTCCAGGGTTGTGGGGTAGAATAAGGAATTATATATATATATTTATATAGCTTTTGGCTTTAGAGAATTTTAGCAAATAATAAAAAATTTCACCAAGAACATTTTGCCAGAAAATATTTTATCTGCAAAATTATTGGATTTAATAGAAACTTAGTGTTAAAATGTTGACTTTTTGGCAAACGGTATGACTGCTGACAATGCATATTTTGTAGAACAATGAGTATGTTTATACTGTATATGGTAGTTAGCACTGAGCATTTTCATTGACAAATAAACCATAAATAACACAACTAGTTGCAATAAAATAATACCAGTGTTGTTGTTTTGTACTTGACCATTACAGTGTTTTCAGAGCTAGCTTGCAGGTTTAATTCTAAATCTGGTAAGTGTATAAATTAAGACACTGCAATGGAGTACAAAACACTAACATGGCATTAGTTCAGTAGAAATCTGACTTATTTGTCGAGAAATTAGTGAAGCTTAAAATTTTAATTTATTTAATTTACATTAATCACCAGGAACCTACCGAAAAATTATACTTTTAATTCCATGAGTGGGCCACAAATTTTCAGTGTTGTACTTTTTTATGTAGAATCATACCTTGTGAGTATTAAATCCCAGGGAGTACCCAGGGTCTTTTCTCTGGGAGCGGAGATAAGACCCTGGGTACAAGAACCTACCACTATTAAGAACCTGAGGCTGAAATTAAGAATTTATTTATATAAGAATATATAGGAATATAAGAACCTATCCCAGGCTGATTTGGTAAAATGTAGGTTCTTCTTAGCGGGTTTTTACTGTAAATGATGCGAAACCGGAACCGGAAGGAGCCGGTGTATAATTAGAGACGTTGCTTGCTGACCAGTTGTATTTTGGCTGATTGGCTCGGAAACGTGTATTGTTCTGTTCTTCGAGATATACGGTCACGGGCCTACGGCTTGGTATAGTAATATTATTATTAGAATTAAAGTCGTTATAGTAAGAAGCTTGTTCGACGACATCTGGGATTACATAAGATACGAAGGTAAGAATTTGTTGATATGTTACACATGTTTACTGCTGTTTTCAACATATTTTCGCCGTTCGGCCCGTTCCCGCCAAGTACCGCCTAATTTTTTCAAGCTCTCATCTCAGCCTCTGAAGTCTGAACTCCGCGTCAGTCTCTATATTTTTATTTTATGATTATTTTTTTATTATCTTAATGCTATGATGCTATATATTGAGTAGAAACACGTTTTTCAGCACAGCGTATATGCAGTAAGTAGATAATTGTGAATGTGTATAAAAATGTGCGCCATGTCAAGGGATGGTGGAATGACTTGAGGCTAAAGAGTGAATAGGTATTGTACTTATTAAAGGCATCTTGTGCTCTCCTCTGGTAGGTCTGCCTGTCTGTGACTTTAATCTTCGATACTCTATTGAAATTTAAGTATACAAATGCGGTCATTTAACAATGGAGCTTCTTGCTTAATAGCATATTTCACTTGTAGACTACCATAGGTTTTGGGCATTGTTGCTTGACCATGAAGCTAACTTTAACTTATGCAATACTTGGTGTACTGTAGTTATTGTGGCTTCGGTGGTTTGTATATATCTACTGCTTTGCAGTAGATACAAAAAGCTTGCGAATGCTTGGGGCATTGGCATTGCTAGAATTGACTGGTGCATAGGCAATCCAAAATTTACTATAAGGGTAGCCACTTTACAAATATATTTTGGTCTAACTTGGCTAAAGGAAGCCTTTAGGACTCATGAAAGTGTTGGTAAACTCACATAGAGATGACAATTTAACATCAGTGATTAAGCAATTTTGGATAATGGTGTTTAAATGTTATTGAAGGTATGGGGAAGCATTTGAATGTAAAAAGAAATGCATATAAAAGAAACAGAAGAAAGAGGCTAAAAGAATGTACTGTACAAAGACAGTCTTCTGACAGTGACAATGTTAATGGCCATGAAGAAGATGTATCCCCTGAAGAACTTTGTGGTGCTGAGTTGAAAGAAGGTGATACTTGTGATGATGGTCAACCCCAGGAAACTGTATTACCATTTGAAAACGATGTTTTGTACAGTGGTATGATGAAATACTTTAGACGAAAACATAGATATATAAAAATTAGGAACAATCCTTTAAAAACAAATTAGTTGTTCATTCTCTACATATGGGATCAATAATTATTGGGTCATGACATTCCAGAAAATATTCATACTCTCCCCTGGGGAAATGGCAAATTGGTCTTCCCTTCCTTTTTGGACAACCTACAATAGTTTGAGTAAAGCTGTAGTTATATAATTTTACCCCTCTCCTTTCAGACATCACAAATTAATTCCTCTGCGGGAGGAGCTTGGGTCTTTTCTGGGATGATCCATTATGACCTTCATTTTTGTAAGATTGGTACTCAACCATGTATAATCTAAATAATAAGATGCAGTCTCCAGTGCTTTCAGAAATATTAAAATAGGTAGGTTATTAAAACACTTATACAGAAAGAGACTTAATTACCATAGAAAAAATACTTAATATTGGTTGTTTTTACTGAAATGTAAATCTAAAGTATATATTTCACAGCAGTTACATGTAAGACCCTGACTACATGCAGAGCTTGACTTTTTTCAGTGCATATAAATTATGTTCACAATTACATACAGTAGAACTTGTTTAATTATTAGGTAATTGATTGTAACAATTGTTATTCTGAGAGGTTGAGTGGTCTTTGACTTTTTCAGTGAGTGACTGTTCACAAGCAATAGAAATTTTTTCATTATTAGGTAACTGATTGTGACAAGTTCTTTATACTGAAAGGTTGAGTGGAGTGACCAATATTATTTTATTGAGATCTTATAGCTTGACTTTTTCAGTGAGTGACTGTTCACAGACAATATAAATTGTTTTATTATTACCGTAAGTAGATAATTGATTGTGACAAGATCTTTATATTGAAAGGTTGAGTGGAGTGACCAATATTATTTTATTGAGATCTTATAGCTTGACTTTCTCATTGAGTGACTGTTCACAGCCAATAGAAATTGTTTCATTACTAGGTACGTAATTGATTGTGACAAGATCTTTATACTGAAAGTTTGAGTGGAGTGACCAATATTAGTTTATTGAGATCTTATAGCTTGACTTTCCCAGTGAGTGACTGTTCACAGCCAATAGAAATTGTTTTATTATTACCGTAAGTAGATAATTGATTGTGACAAGATCTTTATATTGAAAGGTTGAGTGGAGTGACCAATATTATTTTATTGAGATCTTATAGCTTGACTTTTTCAGTGAGTGACTGTTCACAATTAATAGAAATTGTTTTATTATTAAGTAGATAATTGATTGTGACAAGATCTTTATATTGAAAGGTTGAGTGGAGTGACCAATATTATTTTATTGAGATCTTATAGCTCGACTTTTTCAGTGAGTGACTGTTCACAGCCAATAGAAATTGTTTCATTACTAGGTACATAATTGATTGTGACAAGATCTTTATACTGAAAGTTTGAGTGGAGTGACCAATATTAGTTTATTGAGATATTATAGCTTGACTTTCTCAGTGAGTCAGTTAATAAAAATTAATGTTTCATTATTAGGTAATTGATCATGACAAGATCTTTATACTGAAAGGTTGAGTGGAGTGACTAATATTAATTTATTGAGATCTTATTATACCTACATTGACTTTTTCAGTGAGTGACTGTTCACAATTAATACTGTAGAAATTGCTTCATTATAGGTAATTGATTGTGACAAAATTTTTATACTGAAAGGTTGAGTAGTGTGACCAACTATAGTATAAATTTGTTGAGATCTTTAAATTGCTTCACTTTTTCAGTGAGTGACTGATCACAATTAGTAGAAATTACTGTTTCATTAACAAGATCTTTACACTGAGATGTTGAGTAGAGTGACTGATATTAATTTATTGAGATTTATACCTTGACTTCTTCAGTGAGTGAATGCATTTTTCTAATGTATAAATGCTGTACTGACAAGAATTTTTGTATGTGGTTATATTTGCTTGGATTTGCCCAACGTATCAAACCTGTAAATTTTCACAACGGATTCAGTGGCATAAATTTATGAATTTTGTTAGATTTAATCCAACAAGTAAATGTGTATGTTTGTCTGGCGTTTGTTTTCACAGGAAATCTGTAGTAAATACGAGATACATTTACACCTTGCACAAATATGCGTAAACTTGATGAAAAAAACAGATTTATGACATCGCGCAAACATAATGTAAAATACCGGCAAATACTACATTTACCCAGTATTTTTTAACATATTACCATGTGCAAAACTTCCAAATTTACCACACAATTTCCCCTTCGCAAATCTGTAGCAAACTTTGACGACCAAATTTACATCAGATTTGCTTTAATTGTAAATTTAAGTAAACTCGATTTTTCGTGCAGTGTATATACCCTATCCTAGGTGCATTGACAATCACATGTAGATGGCGTAGATAGAACAGATCATGAGTATATGGTAAACTAGGAAAGGGTTGTAAACTGCTGAGAATTTAGAGGAATGAACTACTGACGTTTCAAGCTGAGTTGTGTTGTTACAAAACCTTTTTCAGTGGCAATATACCAATAAACATGTATATATATATATATATATATATATATATATATATATATACATGTATACCTCCTACGGCTTATACAGTATGTACGTTTGTAAGAGCAACCCCAGGCTTCAATTGAAGAACCATGACCAAATAAGGTACATATAGATAAACTAGATTACAGTAGTTGTACTTGTATGGTCACTTATGGATTATCCCTGTAGCAATTACCACCAGTTATTTGATATTATTATAGGTTACATGTGTTATTTTTAAAGTGTTTTTTTTTCGTAGTGCGGTCCATTGAGACCAAAATTCAGAAGACACTGTGTAAGGGTAGCCGTGAGCAAATGGTTAAACCAGCAATACGTGGGCCTTACAAGCAAAACAAAAGGACAAGTGATGATGAGAAATTAAAAGAACACTTGCAAAAGTTAGACCAGAGGCAGATTAGTTTGGGATCTAATGATCCGCATAGTCAAAGTTTTGTAAGATCAGAAATCCAACATGAAATTAGTAAAATATTTTTTTTACTGTAATGAAAGAATGATTTTTTCATGCTGTCAGCCCCATCAACTGCCTCAACTTTATATTTTAGAAGTTTCTTCCACATACCCGGGGTCAGTTGCTCTTGACGAGTTGAGAATAAAGTGTGTAAAATGCAAAGAAATGATGTGTCTGAATCGTCTTTTTGTATCTACTGCGCATGCGCGAGTAGATACATCGCTGTCGTCCGTGTAAGGTAAGGTAAGGTAAGTTAACAAAAGAATGCCTTCGGAGCCAATGGTCACGACAGACCACCGAAGTCAAAATAACTACTGTACACCAAGTATTTCATAAGTCATTGTTGACAGACAGCATGGTCGCATGGAGCGAGATATTTGACAAGGAATGGGATATTCAACAAGAGGAAGTTTTTACAAATCGTACTCAATTCTTAATTGTGATGTACTAGACGTTGTTGGAATAATGATAAAAGTTTTTGAAAGGAAATTAATCGAGTTGTTGCGTGGACGATTTCATATTCAGACGAGGCAATTTATATGGCCAACATGTCTGGTCGAGCTTCGTAAACTGACAAGACTGTGCGTTGTCGAATAGAAATGGATGACCTTCTAAGAAAACAAAGTTAGCTTCATGGTCAAGCAACAATGCCCAAAAAAGCCCTTAAAGGGGGGGTTGACAAATAAATCATTCAATTTTTAAAATCATTGCTTTGTAACATTTTCTGTAGAACAACTTTCATTAACATTTTTTGAGAACAACTTTCATTTTCTATTTTAATAGCCAACAATATAAAACTCAACATGTTATTTTTTATAAAATGATCAATGTGTGTGCAAACTCCAGGTTCCGCGCTTTGTTGCAGGGGGGTGTCACAAAAAATAAAAGCAATTTTCTGGGGGGTCACTTGAAATTCGTAGGCCTTAAAGGGGGGTCGAAGGTTATTTTTTCTTTCAAGTAAATTATTTACCCCCCACCCCCCCACCCCCCCCTCCATAAATAATGACCAGTCCCTTATAATTTTGATGACATAATTTGCTGGACATCTTTTTCTTTCACTATTAAATTTTACAGCAGTAATACTCGAGATGCTTGTTATCTCAAGCGATTTTCTTTACCTTCTAACTAGATTGCATTATTGTTTTTACAAATTGTTGTAACGAAAATATTTAAATACTGTCTTAAATTAGTCAATTAAGTCAAATTTTGTGAGTTGTTATATAGTTATGGTAATTTCATTGACCTACTTAAAGCTTTACTACCATGCTTTATGACTATAGCTTTTAGTACCATAACTTTAATAGTCAAGCTATTAGTGCACTACCTCTCACCACTGAGGACCGGAGTAAAGCCCATTTGGATTGAGTTAGTATTTGAATGGGTGGGCTTGGACTCATGCCAGATACGAGTAGAGTTGTTAGCACTTAGCCTTCTGTGCCTTGCTGGCTTTACTCTGAGAGTCTGAGTTGACTGAGTTCTTTATCAAAGTTAAAACACAGCATGGCCTGTGAGCATACAGTAGACAATTTTGTCAAAAATCTTGTTCAGCTATGAACACAAGGTTGTTACAAGTACACGGTTGCATCATTGTTTCTACCATAGTAGCTATAGGCATTAAACGCAGTAGATACATGCACGCCCAGGCGTGCCTATTTTTGTGTTACTTTGTATTCCAGCTGTTATACTATGGCTTGTTACATGCTATGGTATACCATACTGTATATTATAGGATTACTTTACCAGCCTGTACTAGCCAGTCCTGGCAGCTCTGCCAGCTCTGCGCTGCACTTACTACAGATGTGCAACCTTCTGCTAAAATGGCTACAGATTTCAATCCTTCTGTATGCATTTAATGACTTGAATAACTAAATACGTTTTTCACCAGAATGTTTTAAAACGACAAATTAAATTATTCTGGTCTTACCAACACAAAAACGTGGAAGTCTGACTTTTTTAGCCATTTTAATGAATTTAAAATAATTTTTAATTGGCTGTCATTTTTGCATATGTGTTATGTATTCAGTTAATGTTATCGTTATTATTGTGACCGCTGGCCATAGTGACAATAAAGGCGCCAGCATGGTTGTCCTTGTTTAGATATCATGGATGACTTATGATATATATAACATGGTGTCAGGAAACGGGATTTCTTAAGTAATTGAACCTAAATCGAGCGACCAAGAGCGGCTATAATGGCAGAAGGTTATCCAAACTCTTACATTTGGCCCACGATGAACTGGCAAGCGAAGGATCTCGACAAAGAATGGGAGCGATTTTATCAACATTGCGAATTCGCCTTTGGAGGTCCTCTAAGTAAGTGTACGGAGAAAGAGAAAATTTGTAATCTTATGAGTTTTGTGGGAGATAAAGTCCGAGAAATGTACCTTACCTTTCAATGGAACACCGTGCAAGTAGGAGAGGGCGAACACATCGAAGAAGTAAGTGAGAAAGATCTGCTTGATCGAGTCGCTGCGAAGTTCAAAGAACAACTAGCATCGAAGAAGAATCCTATTATGGCAGCCGTTCAGTTTGATAGAAGGCGTCAAATGGAAGGTGAGACGTTCGACAATTTTGTAACGGACCTGAAACTATTAGCCCGTGGCCTAGACGTCAAAGAAACAGACAAGCTCATCAGGAATGCTATAGCATGTAAGTCATTAAATGAAAGAGTGAAACAGCATTGTCTAGAAAAGAGTAAGAACTTAACATTAGAAACAGCCATAAACATAGGAAGACTATTTGAGGCTACTAAAGATGGAATGCAAGTAATTGCAGGTGAAGATCCAAATGTGTCAGTGCATGGTGTATCAACAAAACCTAGTAGATTTCGTAGACGTAAGAATCAAGGTAGACCACCTACATCTAAGCCAACAGAAAGAGATCTTGCAGAACATACAAAGTGTCAAAGATGTGGTTATAACAGCCATAAACCACAAGAAAAATGTGCAGCCAGAAACCAGTCTTGCCGAAGGTGTGGGAAAATAGGACACTTCAGCAGAGTGTGTAGAGGGGAAAAGAAAATACATAGCATGGTAAAAGATTCATATTCCAGTGAAGAAACAGACAACACCAATGATGATGATGATGACCAATACGCTAAGGATTTGCATCTACTACACCTCAAAAGCCTGAAATTCCACAAAGTCGATAAAGAATCTGGTCAGCAGAAGGATGAAGAATGGTGGGAGACTGTACAGGTGGGGCAGGTACTTTGCATTGCCAACTAGACACAGGAGCACAGGCAAGTGTTCTGACCACTAAGCAGCTGCGAACTGTTGCACCTGAAGCACGGATCAAAAAAACACACAAGAGACTTGTGTCATATAGTCAACACCAAATCAGGCCTAGAGGATGTACCACACTGAAGGTGAAACACAGAGAGAAGGAGGTCAAGGTAAAATTCTTCATCATCGACAAACCTCAGAATCCAATTCTATCAGGAAAAGTATGCAAAGCTCTCAACCTGGTGAAATGAATACATGAAATTGACCCCAGTCTTAAAGAGGTTCTACTCCAACACCCAGATTTGGAAACTGCTACAGGAGCAATGCCAGGAACATACTCAATCAAAGTTGACCCAACAGTAAGCCCTGTAGTTCATGGTCCAAGAAGACAACCAGCAGCACTCCTTCCAAAAATTACAAGCAAGCTGAAAGAAATGGAGAAAGAGGGACATCTAGCTAAAGTAACTCAGCCAACAGATTGGGTTAACTCCATGGTAGTAGCACGGAAAGGAGAGAAGATCCGCATCTGTATAGACCCATCCGACTTGAATAAGGCCGTCAAGCGTGAACATTACCCTATCCCCACAGTAGAAGAAATCACTACAAACATTCCGGAAGCCAAAGTATTTTCAGTATTAGATGCCAAGAGTGGATATCTTCAAATGGAAATTGACTACGAGTCCAGTCTCTTAACAACGATGAACACACCTTTGGGTCGATACCGTTGGTTAAAACTCCCGTTTGGCATTAAATCAGCACCGGAAATGTACCAGAGAGCAATGGATGACATGCTGGAAGGGATAGAGTGTGCACATGCCATAATGGATGACATACTGGTGGCTGGTCGTGATATACAACATCATGATGCTGTCTTGCGACAAGTGCTAGATCGAGCCAGAAGCTACAACCTCAAGCTTAACTTCGACAAAGTGAAAATCAGAAAAGAAGAAGTACGGTATGTGGGACATGTCGTATCAGCGCACGGACTCAAACCAGACCCCGAGAAAGTGGAGGCAATGCGAAACCTGCCAGCACCTGAGAATAAAGAGGATGTCCGTCGTTTCCTTGGATCAGTTCAGTACCTAGCCAAATTCTTGCCCCAGCTGGCAGAGGTGGAAGAACCGCTACGTCAACTAACGAAGAAAGACACAATCTTTCACTGGGATAAACCACAGGAAACAGCCTTTCAACGAATCAAAGATCTGTACTGCACAGCGCCTATATTAGCCTACTATGATGTCAAGAAAGATGTCACAATACAGTGTGATGCAAGCAAGAATGCAGTCGGCGCTGTCCTCCTACAAGAACAGGGTGTTAGCCAGAAGAAGAAAAAAATCTGCGTTTAACTGAATTTGGGAATTTTAATTAGGGGGGGGGCTGAATACTTATAGGTAGTGGGATCGCGTGAGACGGGCATGCCCCCGGAAAAATTTTTTAATTTTGTGTTTCTAAAATGGCATTTCCCTCATTCTGACAGCATTATTGAGCAAAATTATAAAAGTTTTAAAACCTTTTTTTAATGGCCCGTTAACAACATATTGACAGCAAGACGGACAGAAAAGAAAGGTAATACCAGCGCTCTGGTAGTACGAAGAGTCGAAGATGAGATAATACGCGTACGCTTTCGTTATGGCTCGGAATACTTCTGGTCAGCAGTCATCGAATGTCAATAATACGTATTAACGTAATGCGGTATTGGCAGGAGTGCTAAGATATCGAATTTCACTTCAAGACCCTCTTATATTGACAAGATGGCAATTAGGTAAAATATTCCACCTAAACAAAGACATTACTACCAAGGCAAAGTTTTAATTTTAGTTTGACACTTTTAAAATATAATTTAACCATATAATCGACGCTACGTTTTTTATTACATTCTTTAATCATTTCAGCTGAAGTGTCGTGAACATATATTATTTCCGGAAATGATATAAAAGTAAACATATTCAAGACAAGTAGCATTGTCACTAATACATCATTCTGAACTCAACTTGTCATCAAATGCTGGAACCAAACTAAAACAAACAATACAAGATGTCTACAAGTCCATTCGCATATTGCAGTTTCGCCGTTTTAGCTCATCAACAAAGTGTTCGAATGCATCGTCACCAAAACCTTCTTTTGGAATTTCCGTGACAATAAATAAAAGGTTTTCAAGGCTAGTTTGCTTCAATTGATTTCTGAGACGGGTCTTCGCAAGTTTCATTTTTGAAAAAAATCTTTCCACGCAAGCTGTACTCAATGAAAATAAGAGTAAAAAATACAAGAGCTTGCAACATTGTGGAAATATATCCTGACACGTATTATCGACCTTGATCGATGTCCAAAGTTGATGCGGACCAAATTTTTCCTTCTCCTTCATAAGTACTTCTCGTTCTTCTTCAGTTTTAGCATTAGTTATCATCGAATTATAACGTTCGCGATGATCTTTGCGCTTCAGAAACATTAAATGTTTGAAATTTGACCACTCAGTTCTAGCCATATCAGCATTGATATCGGGCTCCTGGTCAACAGTTGTGCCTTTAAATGTATCACTCTGGCGTGATCCATAGTGGTCTAAGAGTTTGCTTAAATCATCATTACCATGTAATGTTAGCGTTGCTAAATTTTCGGGTAATGTGCGTGGGTCAAAAACAGCAAAAGGCGACCAAAATTTTATTTGAGAAAAAGCTTCATTCAATTCAGCTTTGAAGGCAACAATAAATTTCACATAAGTATTACTTTCGAACTCGTCAAAAATAAATGGTTGAGCCCTAGATAGCCTACAGGGTGGCAAGTTAAGTGTTTCTTCAGCAGCAACAGACTTCATCTTATTAAGTGTGAAGAAGTGTCTCGTTTCCAGAATGACATCTAAATTCTGGAGAGTGATATTAACATAAGTTTGAGCTTCACTCAAGCAGATGGATCCTTGACTTTTTTGAAAGTAAAGAAGCAATGGCTTGATATTTGTAAAAACCTCAAGCAACATCAATATTGTTGCTACATTTTGCAGCGATGTTGCTTGAATGAATAGCCCTAATGCTTCGGGCTCTTTCCTTTCATTATAACAAACAGATAGGGCATTAAGAAAGTGTCTGTATCCTTTAAAAAACGTTAGACAAGCCCTTTCGTGAGCTGTCCAGCGAGTTACACTTGGGCAAACTGGTATTACGTCATCATCACCGTACATATCTGCTGAATTCTCTAAAAAGCTCATAGCAAGGGGGCGATATTTAAAGTGTTTCCAGAGATTCACTAAAAATGCGTCGACATCGAAAATACAGGGGAACTGTGGTATCAGATGTTTGAAACACAAGGCTGGCTTATGATTATTACAGCCTATCCAACGTAACAGAGGCACCTTGTGCTCTAAGTAGCGTTTCAAACCTCCCCTCTCGCCTGAGTTGACATTAGTTGTATCCATGCAAGCAAATCTAGCGTTACGTAGAGGAATGCTTCGCTTTAAAAAGAAATTTTCGATGGCTCCCATTATGTTTGGGGCTGTCAGCGAAGCTCCAACTTCTTTGCTGATGGGGATCAATCCAATGAAATGCTCGGAAACTATGTTGCCGACACAAAATGTAACATACACAGAAAATTGTTCGATGAAGTGACGTCTGTTGTTTCATCACTATAGAATGTGTAATTCCCTGTTTTTAATGCAGAAAGTAATGGCTGTTTTACGTAGTCGGCCATAACTTGTATCATTTTCGAGACATACTCTGGGGAAAGGTAAGTAGCATTTTTAGGAGCCGTTAACAAATGAGTTTGTATCTCTTTTCCTCCACACTCGCCCACTAGTTCCACAACGTCTTTGAAGTTATGGGTATGCGCCCAGTTTTTACGTATCATTAAGAGAACTATGCGGAAAAATGATTTAATGACAAATCTATTTTTATATCGTCCACTAGAAGCGTTAGACAATACGGCGTCAGTAGCAAGTTGCCAAACATCGGTGTAGCGTTTAGACATCTCCATGTAGCCTTGTTTATTTTTTACAGACGTCAAATGACGCTTCGATTTTAAATGATCGGTGAACCGTTCTGTTGGGTGGCTACCTAAATTACCTGGCTTATCAATAAAGGCTCTGTTTCCTGTTGGGCCATGTGAAAACAAAGTGCATGTTTTACATAGCCAACCATTTTCTACAGATGAGAAATAAAAGTCGGGAAACAGACTCTCATATCGGGATGTTGATTTGACTCGGATATCCTTTCCTTTGTTTGGAGAAATGTTAGCTGACTGTTCGGAAGAATTCGCTGAATCGGATGCTTTTTCCGTTTCAGAAAAAAAATCATCTTCACGCCTCCCTTCACTAGCTTGCGCAGCTGCACTGCCAGTAGGAGTTGAATCTTCACTTATAATTACTTTGGGAGTTTCAGTTGACTGTTCGGAAGAATTCGCAGAATCAGATGCTTTTTCCGTCTCAGCAGTTTTACCACCAGTAGGATTTGGATTTTCACTTGTTTTTATGGTTTCAGATTCTCTATCATTTGATTCTTGAGCGATCTTTTTGAACATATGGACAAGGTTTTGGGACTCGACTGTATTCCTCTTCAAACTTTTCTTGTAATATTTACAGTTGTGTGACATCGTGGTATCAATTCACAAGACCTCTACTTTCCAAGGAAAGTGGCCTGTTTCCCACGATAAGAAGTTTGCGATATTTCAAGTTAGCGATTTTCTTCGACGATCGGTCAGTCAAGAAGCCATGTTTCTATTAAATCTTGTTTACCGGCAATCTACACGAAGCGTGTGTGGTCTGGGGCACAGGCTATCGGCATCTTGTTCCCCGGGTTCTGGGATTGGTTTTTGATTGGCTTACCTCCAAAACTAGTTCCAAAACTAGTCTAACTCTTCTCGAGAGAAATTGAGCAATCTTATATCAATGAATCGAAAGATATGGTATAGTACTGTAATATGGTATGAGATTTGTAAATACATGCACAATTAGATATTTATTTTATTATAATATATAGTTACTTTTTGGCAGACCAAATTGGGAAATTGCGACCTCAAGGTAATTGGGAAAACTGCGTTTAACGCGGAATTTTTGGCCCTAGCTAACACCCTGAAGAAGGGAAACCTATAGCTTACGCTTCTCGAAAACTTCGTGCGTCGGAGTTAAACTGGTCACCCATAGAAAAGGAAATGCTAGCTATCGTATTCAGTACAACTAAATTCAGGGAATACATACTGGGCAAAGAAACTGTGGTACAGAGCGATCACAAGCCATTGGAGACCATCCTTCGCAAGCCCTTGCTGTCCGCCTTTGAGACTTCAGACAATGAT
Organism: Paragorgia papillata; assembly: GCA_035771165.1. Lineage (NCBI taxonomy): Eukaryota > Metazoa > Cnidaria > Anthozoa > Scleralcyonacea > Coralliidae > Paragorgia > Paragorgia papillata. Next base: position 795,942 of record JAWNZC010000018.1, on the reverse strand, counting down.
GTTAAAAGTAAAGGGATACGACCTGAGAGTTGAATATCTTCCAGGTAAGAAGCAAGTCATCGCGGATACACTCAGCAGAGCAAGCCTTGATGAAGTACCACCTGAAAGAAAGGAGTTCCAAGTAAACATGGTAGAAAGAATCTCAGTTACCCAAGACAAATATCAAGAGCTGCAACAAAACACTGCCAATGAGTTACATGAACTGTTAGCTATCATCCAGGCAGGATGGCCCAACACGAAGCAGCAAGTACCTCACAGCATCAGATCATATTGGGACAAAAGAGATGAATTAGCTGTATTGGACGGTGTAATTTATCGAGGAATGAGAATTGTAGTACCACCATCCATGCGACCTGAAATGCTGGAACTCGTCCACGAAGCTCACCAGGGTGAAATCCAAGCAGAGGGCACGAGAAGCATTGTATTGGCCTGGTATGAGTTCTCAAGTAGAAGCGAAAGTGAAGGACTGCAGTATATGTCATGACTATACTGCAGCACAACACAACACAAAGAACCAATGATACCAAGTAAAACCCCCGACTACCCATGGGCAGAAGCAGCATCCGACATATTTACCTTCCAGAGCAAAAACTACGTATTGTCCGTAGACTACTACTCCAAGTTCATTGAAGTCACAGAACTCAGTGACCTTTCAGCCTGCAACACCATAGAAGCTTTGAAAGGACACTTTGAAAGACATGGCATACCGGAGAAGCTCACGACAGACTGTGGCACACAGTATACAAGTGCAGAGTTTAAAAACTTTGCGAAAGCCTACAACTTCCAACATGTGTTGATAAGTCCAAAACATCCCAATGCAAACGGAGAAGCAGAAGCGGCAGTAAAGATTGTTAAATCGTTGTGGAGAAAGAATGATGACAAGCACAAAGCTCTTTTGGTTTATCGAGCTACACCGATACCAGGCATCGACCTATCACCAGCTCAGTTATACATGGGGAGAAGACTGAGAACCAACCTTCCAATAGCACGCAGTATGTTGCAGCCAGAAGCATATAATACAAACGACGTAAAGAGAAGAATGCGTCATATAAAGGAAAAGCAAACATACTACTACAATCGCAGTGGCAAGAAAGAATTGGCACCCCTAAAGCCTGGTGACCAAGTAAGAATCCGACCAGAACCGGGGTCGAAACTATGGAGACAAGCAACCGTGGTGGACCATCATTCAGCACCTCGTTCGTACATAGTGGATACAGGAAACCAGAGGCTTAGACGCAACCGAGTAGCTTTGAGATCTGATCCAGGAAGGTCGAGAGTTGAACAGGAAGAGAAAAGTGACATGCCAACTAGTGAAGATACCGAGCACCCACTGGTAACCACAAATCTACAAAAGAACGTCAATTTACATACTGATACGTCCACGGTGAAGGACAACCAGACACCAGACACCCAGTTACCAGTAACAGAAGATGCATGACGTTGCCAAGAACATTATATTACCCGGAGTGGAAGAATCAGTAGGAAACCAGCTAAGTTGAACGTCTGAACATTTAAGTTATCTCTATGGATATTGTATAGACAGACTCAAGAAGTCGAAACGAAAGACATTTAAGTTATGAGTAAAAACTATATATTTAAAATTTATTATGCAAGGGAAGGGATGTTATGTATTCAGTTAATGTTATCGTTATTATTGTGACCGCTGGCCATAGTGACAATAAAGGCGCCAGCATGGTTGTCGTTGTTTAGATATCATGGATGACTTATGATATATATAACAATATGGTTTATGATGCCTTTGTTTATGATGCCTATGTTTATGTAGTATGTTTATGATACATATGTTTATGTCTGTTTATGTAGGCCTATGTAGTACCTGTGGTGTATATACTAGTGTATAGACTGACCTGTACCATACCACTATAGGCACTATACTGTGGCATACCATCATATACCACGCACTTGCAATACTTATATAATACTACATATACCTGTATACATATATATATATATATATATATATATATATATATATATATATATATATATATATATATATATATATATACATATACATATACATATACATATACATATACATATACATATACATATACATATACATATACATATACATATACATATACATATACATATACATATACATATACATATAAGCATGAAAGCTTACTCTTGGTCATGCTCAACAATATTAGCTTGCATCGAGGAGAACTTTTCCAAAATGGTGCCACTTCTTACAGCAGGCTTGTATAACTTCCAGTGATCTGCAATAAGAATGTTAATTGTTTATATATATATCAATTAACATTCTTATTGCAGATCACTGGAAGTTATACAAGCCTGCTGTAAGAAGTGGCACCATTTTGGAAAAGTTCTCCTCGATGCAAGCTAATATTGTTGAGCAAGACCAAGAGTAAGCTTTCATGCTTATGCAAATGCCTATAGGCCAGGGGGTGTACAGTGTACATATACAATAGTACATTTTCATTTATGGGATTTTAAAATGGCTATTTATTGTCTCACTTCAATATATACTGTACTTTTAATATATTACTGTATAAACATGTACTGTATGATAAAATGTATGATGGAAAATATATAGGTAACTGGAATTGTTAATATATTGTTAACTTTTTTCATGTTTAATTCAGTGTGGCTGTAGGACAGCTTCAGGCACAAGTGAGGAAAACAGACATTTGAAAAGTCAACTTGAAGGAGACGAAGATGAGGGTTTTATGGGAGTTTAATCATTTCTCGAAAGTATTGCGGATATTTGTCCCACGCTTATGGCGCTTACATGTATTGCTTTTCATTTGGATAAAGGATATTGGAAGAATTGGATCCTGTGGTTTGTGCCCTTCAAAGAGAAATACAATCTGGCAAGCTAGGACACGAGCATATATTTTACAAGGTTTTGACAAATGCATTAGAATTCCCGGCAAAGTCCGGCGATCCAAGGCAACAGTTCAGCCACAATGAGGATGTTTTGCAATTTGCCGAAACATTAGAATTTCATAAATAAATGAATAAATGACTGGGTGGCTAATCGTCCTTACTTCCAGCCAGCGGCTGAATTGCGAAGGACGCAGATCAACGAAGCAGCCGCCAACGCACAGTTCAGACCACGGATCACAGCTAAGATGTTAGGTGTTGACTTTATGGAGGGAGAAAAACCGAAGAACCCGGTGAAAACCCCTCGAAGCACAGGAGAGATCAACTACAACTCTACTCACACGAGTCCAAGCCCGACAATGGGGTCATTTCCAAACGGTCACCCATCCAAGTACTAACCCCGTCTAACCGGGCTTAACTTTTTGGTGAGAGGCAGCGCGCTAACAGCACACGCCACCCGCCGTGCTCCCTTCATGGGAAGGACAAGGTCATAATCTGTTAAGAGGTCCAGGTTTTCGTGCTCAAAGAAAAGGTGGAAAATTTAAGTTTGATTGGAAGGACTGGAATTTGCCATTTGTACCTGGAAAATCTACAAGACAGAAGGTAAAATCAGGCTATACGACAAAAAATGGAGTAGTGAAAAGCTTGCTAACGCCTTTCCTTCTCATGGCGGACTTAGTAGAAAGCAGTGTAACAGCACTTATTGAAACCCCAGTTGTGAAAGTTGTACCAGTATGCCTTGCCACCGATGGAATGGCTTTAAGGCTTTAAGCCTGGTCTAGAATTTGACTCACGGTTAAAGGAACTTGTAGGACTAACATTTCCCGTGACACTTAATTACGCAAAAGAAAACCCAGCACCTGAACCCGAGTTAATAATGAGGAAGACATTCATCACTGAGGCTAACGCTGAAGTCATTACGTCATTAGATGGTAAACTGTCACTTCTGGTTGGTGTTGAATATGCAGCAAAGAGTACGACTGGTGAAGAAATAGCAGACCGTATTCAAACCCGTGTCCAGCAATTACAAATCTGTCTACGATGTTTGCAGATCCTAACAGAAACTGAGAGCAATATCATAACTTCTGATGGAACTCTCTGTGAAAGTAGTTGTAACGGTAAGTATATAACACTTGTTAAAGGTATTACCTGATGACAGAAATATAATTTTGAATGTATTAGTATGCATAGAACACAGTGACCTGTTTTAACCATTATTGGTTCCTAATAATGCCAATAATTCTAAATTAATGGAGGTGAACTTAAGAGCGTAAGAGGCATAAGAGAGTTATACCAAAGTAATATCTGATCATACTTGCCATACTTGGCCATACCTGTCACGTATATTTAGATTTTAGATGTTCTTTCCTTTTGTGTTATCGTTTTAGAATGCATCACAGAGAACGACGTTTGTCCTACCTGTGAAGAAGTTGGTCACAAGTTTATTGAAACTTCATTACGAGCTTGTAAGAACTGCCTTCAAGATGGAATACTTTGTGTCAAGTTAGTTGTTCTTGTATGCGCATCAGACTGAAGAAAACAACAAGCAGGCGATGCAGATACTTTCACGCCGTACAAATGGGGAACTTGACAATTCGTACAGGAATCTTTGCCATCTTTCTCCCTGTCCCGAGTCCGTTCATGTTGGCAAGTGCTTCAAGTCAAGCTTTGCAAACTGGTTTCTCTATAAGTCAGGCGAGCGATTTAACTTGTCGAACATTCGTGTTTGTTCAATGACCCAAATCCAGAAGTGAAGAAGAATGTTCGAGCAACGATCACCTTAAGTGCAGTTCGTAATAGAGACAGAATGTCAGTCGAAGATCTCCTTTTGCTTCTCCAACCTGAGCTACGAGAAGTAATCAGCAAGGTTGCACAAATTGTACAATCCATTGTACCGGAGGCATTCCGCTTCACGTGGCGTACTAAAACACCCAGTTGGTGTATGTATTGCGTCGCATGGAACGATCTTGGTCACAGACACAAGTCAAGATCCCGCTTGTTTTCAGTCCGTTTGCACTATCCTTGTGATGTAACAGAGGTCTCAAAATCTCTCCAGTCACCATATGATGTGATATACGCTTCTGGTGTAGCGTACGCTTCTGGTGTAGCATATATTGCGGACACTGGAAACCAGATGATTGCATATATGTCCTTTAAAACCGACACGTTCTTGAAACCTAATTACTACCGAATGTTCAATTACTCTACGTACACGACTAAAGGTCCTGGAATTAAAGGAAGAGTTGCAGAAGAGAGGAATTCAGTGCCAGGGGGTTACAAAGAAAGTTGTGGTTGAATCCCTTAAGAAATGGATGGGTAATGAGCGTAAATCTGCAGGATTTACAGAAAATTATTTTAGTCAATTGTTTCTCGACAATCCAATCAACGCTCCAGTTGCTATATGGCTATTATGGACGGTGATCTTTTGGCAGTTAGTGACCTTGAGACAAACATTGTTTATCAAATAGCTTTGACAAACAATGGAGCTTGTCTTCGGGGCACTATTACCGAGCTCGTGAAATTAGCGCAACATGCTGAGCCATACGGGTTGGCATATAGTAACAACCACTTGTATGTTGGCGATTCAAGTTAAAACGGGGGGTTTTCAAAGTAAGCCTCGTGAGCTGTGAAGTAACTGTTGTAGTACAAAATGGCACTGCAGATTGCAACACTGCCCATGGAATTGCCGTCAATAGTGATGATGGTAAGATATACTTCACTGACAGAGAAAGTAAGAAGTTGGTGGAAATTCATAATGGCAAGGTTACTGTAATCACTGGCTGTGGAAGTGATGGATCAAAAGATGGTTCGAGTTCCAGCGCCTCTTTCTCTCAACCCACTACACTTTGTGTCGAAGGAAACACTATCTATGTAGCTGATACTTCGGTTGGAGCAATTCGAATGGTAACTCCGTGTGAAGAATTGTGCAAATTTTTGAAAGAATTGGATGCTTTATTCCGAGTGTTTGGAGTCTTTCTTGAAACGAAAGAAAGCAGAATGTTACTCATTGGAAGATGCAATACATGCACTGGAACATCTTAATGATTTTTGCATCTCATGGATCAAAGATGTTCAAAGGTGCATAGGAAAGAAATGTGTGACCCAAGGACTGGAAGGAACTGTGTCAAGAAAAAGTGTCCAGAAGATTTTCGACAAAGTGAATCCCTTGTACAACACTCAGCTAAGGCTTTCATCCTTTCTTACACTTGTGGTGGAACATCTTTTTAGCAAGATGAGGTTCAGAAATGAGACTCCTACTGTACTGGAGTTTGCTCAGTTACTCTGTCCAACTATTGTAGAAGCCCTCAAGCAACGAACTGACTGCGGGTTTCGTTGTTTCACTGCCGATCCATCCTACTATGCAGTTCCCGATGATATGCCGCTCCGGATGATATGCCGCTCACTTTTAAAGATTTGCCTTCTATACCGAAACCTTTGTCTGTCATGTCTAGAGTTGACCAAAAAGCTCTTCGGAATTGGCGAGATGCTTTCGGCCAACTGGTGCACCAGGTCACAGTCAGAAACCAGTCTACAAAAGACAAGGTTGGCACTCTTCCCATTTATGCCTACCAGAAATCGTGTAGCACTCCTTCTCCACCTGCATTTGATACTTCCCATTCCACCTCAACCAGTGATAGTGGTAGTACAAGTAATAGACGCTTTGATTCCTTAAGGATCCTATTTCCTGTGGGCGCAACAGTAGTGGTACGACCGGCATTCACTTCCGAAGTTAGTAGCGCCCCATTCTTTCTTGGGGAAATGAAGCAACAGGTTGAAGATGAGGTAGCAACAGGAGGCGTAGGGGGAGGGACCTTTATTTAAATCACGGAATTCCATCAAAAATACATTTGCTTTACATGAAAGCCGTGGTAGAAACATACATAAAATTTACAAATTTTTTGGAGTTAATTATTTACAAAACTTGTGGAGGAGTGACATTAATATTATTACGAAAAGTTCTTAAAGAATAAATGGATCTTTGATCAGGACTCAAGGAATTCCAAGCCTTGACTCCCTGATAAATGAAACTTTTTTTCAGGTATTCAGATTTTGGATTAGGCAACTTGAGATTTATGTAATTATTTCGCAGGTTGTAATGGGTAGTATCCATCACCCTACTGAATTTATCAATCAAGTAATAAGGAGCTTTATTATGCATAATCTTATGCATCATTACTAGTATATTTTTAATGCGTCTAACAGAAATATTGTCCCATCCCAAATCAGTAAGGATTTCATGGGACCTTATTTCATATGGTGACTTAGTTATAACACATGCTGCTCTGTTTTGCAATTTCTGGAGCCGTTCATTTTGTGTAATATTGATGCTATTCCAAACAATTCCACAATAATCAAACAATTCCACAATAATCAAACAACGGCTGAATTAGAGAATTATAAAGGGTCATTAAGGTACCAAATGGTACATGCTCTCTGACTATCCTCAATCCAGCAATTGCCCTAGAAATCTTTTTAGCAAGTAAATTCACGTGTTCATCCCAAATTAATTTATCATCAATAATAAGGCCAAGTGATTTTGTTGAAGTTACTTGGGAAAGTTTGTGATTTCCAAGTCTAATATCACACTGTTTAATTAAATTTCGAATTCTATTGTCTGACCCGATTATCATAAATTCAGTTTTAGTTAAATTAATAGTAAGCTTGTTTGCCAAGAGCCATTGGTTGATGCTTTTAAGATCTTTATTAACCAAGTGCTGTAGTTCATCAAGGGTTTCCGCAGAAGCCGTGATGTTTGTATCTTCAGCAAACATTCTGGCTTTAGAATAATTCAGACAAAAAGGAAGGTAATTGATATATATCAGAAATAATAATGGGCCAAGAATCGATCCCTGTGGAACACCACAAGAAATTTTCCTTGGCGTTGATAATTTCCCATCAACAAAGCAGCACTGTTTACGTTCATAAAGATAGGAATCAAACCAAGCTAGCGCAGTATCAGTAATACCGTAGTGTGCAAGTTTGCTTAGTAGTATCTTGTGGTCAACCGTATCGAAAGCCTTTTTTAGATCAAGGAAAATTACAGATGTTAACAGACCCTGATCGATATTCAAGTACCAATCAGTAGTAGCATCTAATAACGCAGTTACAGTAGAATGCATAGTTCTAAAGCCTGACTGATATTTGTTTAGCAAATCATCTGATGTTAAATAATCATACAATTGATTATACACAATTCTCTCGAATACTTTTGCTACAACACTAATAATAGAAATAGGTCTGTAGTTGTTTGGATCATTTTTAGCATTGCCCTTATGTATTGGAATGACCTTAGCTATTTTCCAATCATCAGGAAAGACTCCAGTTGTCAATGATAGATTGAATAATTTGCATAAGGATGATGAAATAATTGGGGCAGAAATTTTAATTAGTTTAGCCGGAATATTATCTAATCCTGAGGCTTTATTAGCTGAAAGCTGGTTTAACAACTCTTCAACAGACATAGGATCAGTTGGCGGCTTTAGAACAAATCTACTTCCAACTGGTTTTAGATATTTTTCAAATTGTTGTTGATCGACAGGAAACTGATAAGCAAGAATAGATCCAATTTCTGTAAAGTGTTTATTTAACGAGTTCGAAATCTCAACCGGTTCAGTTAGAATTTGCTTGTCGACTTTGAGCTGGGTTATGGAATCATCAGTAGATTTACGATTAAGTAACTGATTGATTACATCCCAAGACTGCTTTGGATTATTTTTATTCTTTTGAATTTCAGAATGGTAATAATCAGTTTTAGCTTTATTTACCATTCTATTCGCAAGATTACGAGATTCTTTATACTGGGCCCAAATAATTGGATCATTGGTCTTTGCAAATTCTTTTTTCATATTGTGAAATAAATCATCGAAATATAGTAACTTAGGTTAGATATACTGCCGAAACAGAGAACGTAGGAATCTAACGTTTCGAGCGAAGGCCCTTCGTCAGAGAGAAACGTTTCTCTCTGACGAAGGGCCCGTTTCTCTCTGACGAAGGGCCTTCGCTCGAAACGTTAGATTCCTTGCAGTATATCTAACCTAAGTTACTACATTTCGATTCTTTTTTCATATTGTCTCGTTTTATAAGTTGCCGCCGTACTGATGGAGTAATCCATGGGCACTTAACTGCCTTGATACGTTTGGTTTTCATCGGAGCATGCCTGTCAATTACACCAAAGAACAACTGCTTCCATTTGCCCCACATATGGTTAACATTATTAGATAGATTCAAGGAATTCCAATCAATAAGATTCCAATCATTAAGATATTTGTTTAGGTCAAAGTGCTTAAAATTCCTTGAGGTGGAATATTTGTGGTTCCTCGTTTACAAATGTTAATTTTTCTTATGGTATAAATTAAGTTATGATCACTAATGCCAATTTGTGGTCACTAATGCCAAACTAAGTCAATAGTGGTTCTGGATGACTCTGTAATACGAGTGGGGTTCTTTGATGAGCTGTTCGAGTTGATAATTTTCAATGAGTGACAACAATTTCTTAGTATGAGTGGAAGGAATAGGTGCAGAAACATCGCAATTTAAATCACCCAAAATCATGATTTCCTTTCCTTCTGAATCTAATGTCGCGACCAAACTTTCGAAACTCTGGAAGAATATATCATCTGCGTGATTTAAAGAGCTGTTTGGAGGTCTGTAGCATGCTATTACGGCAAATGGTTTAGAGTTAGGCTTTTTAATTTCAATGCACACTGTCTCCAAACCCCCGTTTACTAGTTCCACTCTGAGTTGATAATTAATCGAATTTCTTAAATAAATGCAAACGCCACCACCTTGACGATTGCGATCTTTCCTTATAACAGAATAGCCTTTGATGGCTATTAAGTTGTCACTCACTGAATCATCTAGACGAGTTTCATTCACTGCCAGTAAGTCAAGTGTTTGGTTTTCCATAGTAAGTCGTACCTGATCAATATACTTGACTAAACTAACAATATTTATGGAGGCTAATTTAAAACCTCTGATTTTACTTATAATGGAGATGTCGAATTAACATTTGCACGATTTTCTGAATGATTATTAACTGAAGAATGTAAATCACTTACCGTCTCTCCTCCAAGAGACAATCATTGTCCATTTCTAAAATAGTTAATAAAGTTTGTTGCAAGTAGCGATGTCCCCTTTCTATTGAGATGAAGTAAATCTCGGTTTAAGCAGCTAGAATTGATATTATCATTTGAAATAAACGAGAAATTATTTCTGTTCGATAAAAGTTTAAGATGAGCGTTAAAGAGAGAGAGAGAGAGCAAAGTGTAAATTTAGTGTTCACTTGGTCAAGAGAGAGCTCAACACGACAGTTAATGTTGTGGAGCAATATATATATATATATATATATATATACAGGGTGTCCCAAAAAAAATGCCCCCCATTCATCTATGAGGTGCACCTTTAATTATGGTACAAGAATAAATTTTTATATCACGCCGAAAGCCCATCGTCTTTGTTGTCTTTGTTGTCTGAAATTTTCAGAGGTAAGTAGTTATCTACTCGCTTCCTGTAGTCATTTAAAGAGGCAACATCAAAATTTTAACTTGTCCAAATTATGTATGCTATGTCAAGATTTGGGAATCTTCTAAAGGCTTCCCTTGTCCTTGTTGGGCTTCTTGTTTCATGATAGGAAAGTACCATTAATGCTCTTTCCCCGGGAGTGAATTGTTGTCCAACCATCTCAAGATGGATGAAGTAAAGTGCACTTCTGCCTACATGGCAAACATGTGCATGGAACTCTCATGCGCATTGTTATTACCCCAAGGAACCCCACATGATTTGATGCTGGATTGCTTCATTTGGAATCAAACTTTATTCCCCTGTGGTCAGTTTTCACATGCATATGTCAAACTTGTATTCCGCAATCCAACAAAGCTGTGGTCAAAGACGGGATGGGCGACATTCCTTTGGGACACCCTGTATTTTTTGCAAATGTGTAGGTAGCATAGATAATTTGCATAGTTTGGACAAGTTCAAATTTTGATGTTGCCTCTTTAAATGACTCCAGGAAGCGAGTAGATAACTATTTAGCTCTGGAAATTTTAGACAACAAAGGAGTGATGGGCTTTCGGCGTGATATAAAAATGTACTTCTTGTACCCAAATTAAAGAAGATGCAGTACCAAAAGGGATGGGGAACATTTTTTTTGTGACACCCTGTATATATATATGTTTCTTCCGTGATTCTACTTAAACAAGATCATAAACGACATATTAAATCGATAAGGAGAATGGGACATAAAGGGCCAAATAATTTGTTGACTTGTTGGCTTTTGTTGACTTGATATTGTTAATCCTAAGTTTTAACCTTAATAGGAATTCCTATAGGATTTCCTTTAGGAATTCCTATAAAAATTCCTATAGAATCCTATAAAACGAATTAAACAAAATCGAAGAAAAAAACAATTTGGGGGCGGCAATTCTGCGCAGTTTCCTCGAAAATGACCTAAATACGCTCCCACATGCATGAACAACAAATCGGTTCTGGGGTATAGAAGGTTTGGTGAATATGTAAATTAAATAGAGCTCTCGTGCGGGTGGTACCGGTGCGGGTGGGAACTCTGCAGAGATTCTGCTCCAGTGATCCCTTCCCCATTGAGGGGGTAAGGGGGAGCAGAGATGGGGGCTCTTTTATTAAACTGTATATCTTTTGCAATGTTACAAAGTTAAAAAGCTGTGTTTTATTGAAAAATCATAAACTCGTCATTTTCACACAATCCTGGACAAAATTGTTGGGACACTTTGCCGATTTTGCCGATTTTCGCATAGTGTCCCAAGCACTTTTGTCCAGGATTGTCTGAAAATGACGAATTAAACAAAATCGAAGAAAAAAACAAATTGGGGGCGGCGATTCTGCGCAGTTTGCTCGAAAATGACATAAATACGCTCCCACATGCATGAACAACAAATTGGTTCTGGGGTATAGAAGGTTTGATGAATATGTAAATTAAATAGAGCTCTCGTGCGGGTGGTACCGGTGCGGGTGGGAACTCTGCAGAGACTCTGCTCCAGTGATCCCTTCCCCATTGAGGGGGTAAGGGGGAGCAGAGATGGGGGCTCTTTTATTAAACTGTATATATTTTGCAATGTTACAAAGTTAAAAAGCTGTGTTTTATTGAAAAATCATAAACTCGTCATTTTCACACAATCCTGGACAAAATTGTTGGGACACTTTGCCGATTTTGCCGATTTTCGCATAGTGTCCCAAGCACTTTTGTCCAGGATTGTCTGAAAATGACGAATTATACAAAATCGAAGAAAAAAAACAATTTGGGGGCGGCGATTCTGCGCAGTTTGCTCGAAAATGACATAAATACGCTCCCACATGCATGAACAACAAATTGGTTCTGGGGTATAGAAGGTTTGGTGAATATGTAAATTAAATAGAGCTCTCGTGCGGGTGGTACCGGTGCGGGTGGGAACTCTGCAGAGACTCTGCTCCAGTGATCACTTCCCCATTGAGGGGGTAAGGGGGAGCAGAGATGGGGGCTCTTTTATTAAACTGTATATATTTTGCAATGTTACAAAGTTAAAAAGCTGTGTTTTATTGAAAAATCATAAACTCGTCATTTTCACACAATCCTGGACAAAATTGTTGGGACACTTTGCCGATTTTGCCGATTTTTCGCAATAGTGTCCCAAGCACTTTTGTCCAGGATTGTCTGAAAATGACGAATTAAAACAAAATCGAAGAAAAAAACAATTTCGGGGCGGCGATTCTGCGCAGTTTGCTCGAAAATGACATAAATACGCTCCCACATGCATGAACAACAAATTGGTTCTGGGGTTATAGAAGGTTTGATGAATATGTAAATTAAATAGAGCTCTCGTGCGGGTGGTACCGGTGCGGGTGGGAACTCTGCAGAGACTCTGCTCCAGTGATCCCTTCCCCATTGAGGGGGTAAGGGGGAGCAGAGATGGGGGCTCTTTTATTAAACTGTATATATTTTGCAATGTTACAAAGTTTAAAAAGCTGTGTTTTATTGAAAAATCATAAACTCGTCATTTTCACACAATCCTGGACAAAAATTGTTGGGACACTTTGCCGATTTTGCCGATTTTCGCATAGTGTCCCAAGCACTTTTGTCCAGGATTGTCTGAAAATGACGAATTAAACAAAATCGAAGAAAAAAACAATTTGGGGGCGGCGATTCTGCGCAGTTTGCTCGAAAATGACATAAATACGCTCCCACATGCATGAACAACAAATTGGTTCTGGGGTATAGAAGGTTTGGTGAATATGTAAATTAAATAGAGCTCTCGTGCGGGTGGTACCGGTGCGGGTGGGAACTCTGCAGAGACTCTGCTCCAGTGATCCCTTCCCCATTGAGGGGGTAAGGGGGAGCAGAGATGGGGGCTCTTTTATTAAACTGTATATATTTTGCAATGTTACAAAGTTAAAAAGCTGTGTTTTATTGAAAAATCATAAACTCGTCATTTTCACACAATCCTGGAGAAAATTGTTGGGACACTTTGCCGATTTTGCCGATTTTCACATAGTGTCCCAAGCACTTTTGTCCAGGATTGTCTGAAAATGACGAATTAAACAAAATCGAAGAAAAAAACAATTTTGGGGCGGCGATTCTGCGCAGTTTGCTCGAAAATGACATAAATACGCTCCCACATGCATGAACAACAAATTGGTTCTGGGGTATAGAAGGTTTGATGAATATGTAAATTAAATAGAGCTCTCGTGCGGGTGGTACCGGTGCGGGTGGGAACTCTGCAGAGACTCTGCTCCAGTGATCCCTTCCCCATTGAGGGGGTAAGGGGGAGCAGAGATGGGGGCTCTTTTATTAAACTGTATATATTTTGCAATGTTACAAAGTTAAAAAGCTGTGTTTTATTGAAAAATCATAAACTCGTCATTTTCAGACAATCCTGGAGAAAATTTGTTGGGACACTTTGCCGATTTTGCCGATTTTCGCATAGTGTCCCAAGCACTTTTGTCCAGGATTGTCTGAAAATGACGAATTAAACAAAATCGAAGAAAAAAACAATTTCGGGGCGGCGATTCTGCGCAGTTTGCTCGAAAATGACATAAATACGCTCCCACATGCATGAACAACAAATTGGTTCTGGGGTATAGAAGGTTTGATGAATATGTAAATTAAATAGAGCTCTCGTGCGGGTGGTACCGGTGCGGGTGGGAACTCTGCAGAGACTCTGCTCCAGTGATCCCTTCCCCATTGAGGGGGTAAGGGGGAGCAGAGATGGGGGCTCTTTTATTAAACTGTATATATTTTGCAATGTTACAAAGTTAAAAAGCTGTGTTTTATTGAAAAATCATAAACTCGTCATTTTCAGACAATCCTGGAGAAAATTGTTGGGACACTTTGCCGATTTTGCCGATTTTCACATAGTGTCCCAAGCACTTTTGTCCAGGATTGTCTGAAAATGACGAATTAAACAAAATCGAAGAAAAAAAACAATTTGGGGGGCGGCGATTCTGCGCAGTTTGCTCGAAAATGACATAAATACGCTCCCACATGCATGAACAACAAATTGGTTCTGGGGTATAGAAGGTTTGGTGAATATGTAAATTAAATAGAGCTCTCGTGCGGGTGGTACCGGTGCGGGTGGGAACTCTGCAGAGACTCTGCTCCAGTGATCCCTTCCCCATTGAGGGGGTAAGGGGGAGCAGAGATGGGGGCTCTTTTATTAAACTGTATATATTTTGCAATGTTACAAAGTTAAAAAGCTGTGTTTTATTGAAAAATCATAAACCTCGTCATTTTCAGACAATCCTGGAGAAAATTGTTGGGACACTTTGCCGATTTTGCCGATTTTCGCATAGTGTCCCAAGCACTTTTGTCCAGGATTGTCTGAAAATGACGAATTAAACAAAATCGAAGAAAAAAACAATTTGGGGGCGGCGATTCTGCGCAGTTTGCTCGAAAATGACATAAATACGCTCCCACATGCATGAACAACAAATTGGTTCTGGGTATAGAAGGTTTGGTGAATATGTAAATTAAATAGAGCTCTCGTGCGGGTGGTACCGGTGCGGGTGGGAACTCTGCAGAGACTCTGCTCCAGTGATCCCTTCCCCATTGAGGGGGTAAGGGGGATGCAGAGATGGGGGCTCTTTTATTAAACTGTATATATTTTGCAATGTTACAAAGTTAAAAAGCTGTGTTTTATTGAAAAATCATAAACTCGTCATTTTCACACAATCCTGGAGAAAATTGTTGGGACACTTTGCCGATTTTGCCGATTTTCGCATAGTGTCCCAAGCACTTTTGTCCAGGATTGTCTGAAAATGACGAATTAAACAAAATCGAAGAAAAAAACAATTTCGGGGCGGCGATTCTGCGCAGTTTGCTCGAAAATGACATAAATACGCTCCCACATGCATGAACAACAAATTGGTTCTGGGGTATAGAAGGTTTGATGAATATGTAAATTAAATAGAGCTCTCGTGCGGGTGGTACCGGTGCGGGTGGGAACTCTGCAGAGACTCTGCTCCAGTGATCCCTTCCCCATTGAGGGGGTAAGGGGGAGCAGAGATGGG
The DNA here is from genome assembly GCA_035771165.1 of Paragorgia papillata. Lineage (NCBI taxonomy): Eukaryota > Metazoa > Cnidaria > Anthozoa > Scleralcyonacea > Coralliidae > Paragorgia > Paragorgia papillata. The sequence goes on along the minus strand of JAWNZC010000018.1, from coordinate 780,555 downwards.
GGCTCTTTTATTAAACTGTATATATTTTGCAATGTTACAAAGTTAAAAAGCTGTGTTTTATTGAAAAATCATAAAACTCGTCATTTTCACACAATCCTGGAGAAAATTGTTGGGACACTTTGCGATTTTGCCGATTTTCGCATAGTGTCCCAAGCACTTTTGTCCAGGATTGTCTGAAAATGACGAATTAAACAAAATCGAAGAAAAAAAACAATTTGGGGGCGGCGATTCTGCGCAGTTTGCTCGAAAATGACATAAATACGCTCCCACATGCATGAACAACAAATTGGTTCTGGGGTATAGAAGGTTTGGTGAATATGTAAATTAAATAGAGCTCTCGTGCGGGTGGTACCGGTGCGGGTGGGAACTCTGCAGAGACTCTGCTCCAGTGATCCCTTCCCCATTGAGGGGGTAAGGGGGAGCAGAGATGGGGGCTCTTTTATTAAACTGTATATATTTTGCAATGTTACAAAGTTAAAAAGCTGTGTTTTATTGAAAAAATCATAAACTCGTCATTTTCACACAATCCTGGAGAAAATTGTTGGGACACTTTGCCGATTTTGCCGATTTTCACATAGTGTCCCAAGCACTTTTGTCCAGGATTGTCTGAAAATGACGAATTAAAACAAAATCGAAGAAAAAAACAATTTCGGGGCGGCGATTCTGCGCAGTTTGCTCGAAAATGACATAAATACGCTCCCACATGCATGAACAACAAATTGGTTCTGGGGTATAGAAGGTTTGGTGAATATGTAAATTAAATAGAGCTCTCGTGCGGGTGGTACCGGTGCGGGTGGGAACTCTGCAGAGACTCTGCTCCAGTGATCCCTTCCCCATTGAGGGGGTAAGGGGAGCAGAGATGGGGGCTCTTTTATTAAACTGTATATATTTTGCAATGTTACAAAGTTAAAAGCTGTGTTTTATTGAAAAATCATAAACTCGTCATTTTCACACAATCCTGGAGAAAATTGTTGGGACACTTTGCCGATTTTGCCGATTTTCGCATAGTGTCCCAAGCACTTTTGTCCAGGATTGTCTGAAAATGACGAATTAAACAAAATCGAAGAAAAAAACAATTTCGGGGCGGCGATTCTGCGCAGTTTGCTCGAAAATGACATAAATACGCTCCCACATGCATGAACAACAAATTGGTTCTGGGGTATAGAAGGTTTGATGAATATGTAAATTAAATAGAGCTCTCGTGCGGGTGGTACCGGTGCGGGTGGGAACTCTGCAGAGACTCTGCTCCAGTGATCCCTTCCCCATTGAGGGGGTAAGGGGGAGCAGAGATGGGGGCTCTTTTATTAAACTGTATATATTTTGCAATGTTACAAAGTTAAAAAGCTGTGTTTTATTGAAAAATCATAAACTCGTCATTTTCACACAATCCTGGAGAAAATTGTTGGGACACTTTGCCGATTTTGCCGATTTTCACATAGTGTCCCAAGCACTTTTGTCCAGGATTGTCTGAAAATGACGAATTAAACAAAATCGAAGAAAAAAACAATTTGGGGCGGCGATTCTGCGCAGTTTGCTCGAAAATGACATAAATACGCTCCCACATGCATGAACAACAAATTGGTTCTTGGGTATAGAAGGTTTGGTGAATATGTAAATTAAATAGAGCTCTCGTGCGGGTGGTACCGGTGCGGGTGGGAACTCTGCAGAGACTCTGCTCCAGTGATCCCTTCCCCATTGAGGGGGTAAGGGGGAGCAGAGATGGGGGCTCTTTTATTAAACTGTATATATTTTGCAATGTTACAAAGTTAAAAAGCAGTGTTTTATTGAAAAATCATAAACTCGTCATTTTCAGACAATCCTGGAGAAAATTGTTGGGACACTTTGCCGATTTTGCCGATTTTCACATAGTGTCCCAAGCACTTTTGTCCAGGATTGTCTGAAAATGACGAATTAAACAAAATCGAAGAAAAAAACAATTTGGGGGCGGCGATTCTGCGCAGTTTGCTCGAAAATGACATAAATACGCTCCCACATGCATGAACAACAAATTGGTTCTGGGGTATAGAAGGTTTGGTGAATATGTAAATTAAATAGAGCTCTCGTGCGGGTGGTACCGGTGCGGGTGGGAACTCTGCAGAGACTCTGCTCCAGTGATCCCTTCCCCATTGAGGGGGTAAGGGGGAGCAGAGATGGGGGCTCTTTTATTAAACTGTATATATTTTGCAATGTTACAAAGTTAAAAAGCTGTGTTTTATTGAAAAATCATAAACTCGTCATTTTCAGACAATCCTGGAGAAAATTGTTGGGACACTTTGCCGATTTTGCCGATTTTCACATAGTGTCCCAAGCACTTTTGTCCAGGATTGTCTGAAAATGACGAATTAAACAAAATCGAAGAAAAAAACAATTTGGGGGCGGCGATTCTGCGCAGTTTGCTCGAAAATGACATAAATACGCTCCCACATGCATGAACAACAAATTGGTTCTGGGGTATAGAAGGTTTGGTGAATATGTAAATTAAATAGAGCTCTCGTGCGGGTGGTACCGGTGCGGGTGGGAACTCTGCAGAGACTCTGCTCAGTGATCCCTTCCCCATTGAGGGGGTAAGGGGGAGCAGAGATGGGGGCTCTTTTATTAAACTGTATATATTTTGCAATGTTACAAAGTTAAAAAGCTGTGTTTTATTGAAAAATCATAAACTCGTCATTTTCAGACAATCCTGGAGAAAATTGTTGGGACACTTTGCCGATTTTGCCGATTTTCACATAGTGTCCCAAGCACTTTTGTCCAGGATTGTCTGAAAATGACGAATTAAACAAAATCGAAGAAAAAAAACAATTTCGGGGCGGCGATTCTGCGCAGTTTTGCTCGAAAATGACATAAATACGCTCCCACATGCATGAACACCAAATTGGTTTCTGGGGTATAGAAGGTTTGATGAATATGTAAATTAAATATGAGCTCTCGTGCGGGTGGTACCGGTGCGGGTGGGAACTCTGCAGAGACTCTGCTCCAGTGATCCCTTCCCCATTGAGGGGGTAAGGGGGAGCAGAGATGGGGGCTCTTTTATTAAACTGTATATATTTTGCAATGTTACAAAGTTAAAAAGCTGTGTTTTATTGAAAAATCATAAACTCGTCATTTTCACACAATCCTGGAGAAAATTGTTGGGACACTTTGCCGATTTTGCCGATTTTCGCATAGTGTCCCAAGCACTTTTGTCCAGGATTGTCTGAAAATGACGAATTAAACAAAATCGAAGAAAAAAACAATGTCGGGGCGGCGATTCTGCGCGCAGTTTGCTCGAAAATGACATAAATACGCTCCCACATGCATGAACAACAAATTGGTTCTGGGGTATAGATGGTTTGTTGAATATGTAAATTAAATAGAGCTCTCGTGCGGGTGGTACCGGTGCGGGTGGGGAACTCTGCAGAGACTCTGCTCCAGTGATCCCTTCCCCATTGAGGGGGTAAGGGGGAGCAGAGATGGGGGCTCTTTTATTAAACTGTATATATTTTGGCAATGTTAGAAAGTTAAAAAGCTGTGTTTTATTGAAAAATCATAAACTCGTCATTTTCACACAATCCTGGAGAAAATTGTTGGGACACTTTGCCGATTTTGCCGATTTTTCGCATAGTGTCCCAAGCACTTTTGTCCAGGATTGTCTGAAAATGACGAATTAAACAAAATCGAAGAAAAAAACAATTTCGGGGCGGCGATTCTGCGCAGTTTGCTCGAAAATGACATAAATACGCTCCCACATGCATGAACAACAAATTGGTTCTGGGGTAATAGAAGGTTTGATGAATATGTAAATTAAATAAGAGCTCTCGTGCGGGTGGTACCGGTGCGGGTGGGAACTCTGCAGAGACTCTGCTCCAGTGATCCCTTCCCCATTGAGGGGGTAAGGGGGAGCAGAGATGGGGGCTCTTTTATTAAACTGTATATATTTTGCAATGTTACAAAGTTAAAAAGCTGTGTTTTATTGAAAAATCATAAACTCGTCATTTTCAGACAATCCTGGATAAAATTGTTGGGACACTTTGCCGATTTTGCCGATTTTCGCATAGTTGTCCCAAGCACTTTTGTCCAGGATTGTCTGAAAATGACGAATATTAAACAAAATCGAAGAAAAAAACAATTTCGGGGCGGCGATTCTGCGCAGTTTGCTCGAAAATGACATAAATACGCTCCCACATGCATGAACAACAAATTGGTTCTGGGGTATAGAAGGTTTGATGAATATGTAAATTAAATAGAGCTCTCGTGCGGTTGGTACCGGTGCGGGTGGGAAACTCTGCAGAGACTCTGCTCCAGTGATCCCTTCCCCATTGAGGGGGTAAGGGGGAGCAGAGATGGGGGCTCTTTTATTAAACTGTATATATTTTGCAATGTTACAAAGTTAAAAAGCTGTTGTTTTATTGAAAAATCATAAACTCGTCATTTTCACACAATCCTGGATAAAATTGTTGGGACACTTTGCCGATTTTGCCGATTTTTCGCCATAGTGTCCCAAGCACTTTTGTCCAGTTTGTCTGAAAATGACGAATTAAACAAAATCGAAGAAAAAAAACAATTTCGGGGCGGCGATTCTGCGCAGTTTGCTCGAAAATGACATAAATACGCTCCCACATGCATTGAACAAACAAATTGGTTCTGGGGTATAGAAGGTTTGATGAATATGTAAATTAAATAGAGCTCTCGTGCGGGTGGTACCGGTGCGGCGTGGGAACTCTGCAGAGACTCTGCTCCAGTGATCCCTTTCCCCATTGAGGGGGTAAGGGGGAGCAGAGATGGGGGCTCTTTTATTAAACTGTATATATTTTGCAATGTTACAAAGTTAAAAAGCTGTGTTTTATTGAAAAATCATAAACTCGTCATTTTCACACAATCCTGGAGAAAATTGTTGGGACACTTTGCCGATTTTGCCGATTTTCGCATAGTGTCCCAAGCACTTTTGTCCAGGATTGTCTGAAAATGACGAATTAAACAAAATCGAAGAAAAAAACAATTTCGGTGGCGGCGATTCTGCGCAGTTTGCTCGAAAATGACATAAATACGCTCCCACATGCTATGAACAACAAATTGGTTCTGGGGTATAGAAGGTTTGATGAATATGTAAATTAAATAGAGCTCTCGTGCGGGTGGGTACCGGTGCGGGTGGGAACTTCTGCAGAGACTCTGCTCCAGTGATCCCTTCCCCCATTGAGGGGGTAAGGGGGAGCAGAGATGGGGGGCTCTTTTATTAAACTGTATATATTTTGCAATGTTACAAAGTTAAAAAGCTGTGTTTTATTGAAAAATCTATAAACTCGTCATTTTCACACAATCCTGGATAAAATTGTTGGGACACTTTGCCGATTTTGCCGATTTTCGCATAGTGTCCCAAGCACTTTTGTCCAGGATTGTCTGAAAATGACGAATTAAACAAAATCGAAGAAAAAAACAATTTCGGGGCGGCGATTCTGCGCAGTTTGCTCGAAAATGACATAAATACGCTCCCACATGCATGAACAACAAATTGGTTCTGGGGTATAGAAGGTTTGATGAATTATGTAAATTAAATAGAGCTCTCGTGCGGGTGGTACCGGTGCGGGTGGGAACTCTGCAGAGACTCTGCTCCAGTGATCCCTTCCCCATTGAGGGGGTAAGGGGGAGCAGAGATGGGGGCTCTTTTATTAAACTGTATATATTTTGCAATGTTACAAAGTTAAAAAGCTGTGTTTTATTGAAAAATCATAAACTCGTCATTTTCACACAATCCTGGATAAAATTGTTGGGACACTTTGCCGATTTTGCCGATTTTCGCATAGTGTCCCAAGCACTTTTGTCCTGGATTGTCTGAAAATGACGAATTAAACAAAATCGAAGAAAAAAAACAATTTCGGGGCGGCGATTCTGCGCAGTTTGCTCGAAAATGACATAAATACGCTCCCACATGCATGAACAACAAATTGGTTCTGGGGTATAGAAGGTTTGATGAATATGTAAATTAAATAGAGCTCTCGTGCGGGTGGTACCGGTGCGGGTGGGAACTCTGCAGAGACTCTGCTCCAGTGATCCCTTCCCCATTGAGGGGGTAAGGGGGAGCAGAGATGGGGGCTCTTTTATTAAACTGTATATATTTTGCAATGTTACAAAGTTAAAAAGCTGTGTTTTATTGAAAAATCATAAACTCGTCATTTTCACACAATCCTGGATAAAATTGTTGGGACACTTTGCCGATTTTGCCGATTTTCGCATAGTGTCCCAAGCACTTTTGTCCAGGATTGTCTGAAAATGACGAATTAAACAAAATCGAAGAAAAAAACAATTTCGGGGCGGCGATTCTGCGCAGTTTGCTCGAAAATGACATAAATACGCTCCCACATGCATGAACAACAAATTGGTTCTGGGGTATAGAAGGTTTGATGAATATGTAAATTAAATAGAGCTCTCGTGCGGGTGGTACCGGTGCGGGTGGGAACTCTGCAGAGACTCTGCTCCAGTGATCCCTTCCCCATTGAGGGGGTAAGGGGGAGCAGAGATGGGGGCTCTTTTATTAAACTGTATATATTTTGCAATGTTACAAAGTTAAAAAGCTGTGTTTTTATTGAAAAATCATAAACTCGTCATTTTCACACAATCCTGGATAAAATTGTTGGGACACTTTGCCGATTTTGCCGATTTTCGCATAGTGTCCCAAGCACTTTTGTCCAGGATTGTCTGAAAATGACGAATTAAACAAAATCGAAGAAAAAAACAATTTCGGGGCGGCGATTCTGCGCAGTTTGCTCGAAAATGACATAAATACGCTCCCACATGCATGAACAACAAATTGGTTCTGGGGTATAGAAGGTTTGATGAATATGTAAATTAAATAGAGCTCTCGTGCGGGTGGTACCGGTGCGGGTGGGAACTCTGCAGAGACTCTGCTCCAGTGATCCCTTCCCCATTGAGGGGGTAAGGGGGAGCAGAGATGGGGGCTCTTTTATTAAACTGTATATATTTTGCAATGTTACAAAGTTAAAAAGCTGTGTTTTATTGAAAAAATCATAAACTCGTCATTTTCACACAATCCTGGATAAAATTGTTGGGACACTTTGCCGATTTTGCCGATTTTCGCATAGTGTCCCAAGCACTTTTGTCCAGGATTGTCTGAAAATGACGAATTAAACAAAATCGAAGAAAAAACAATTTCGGGGCGGCGATTCTGGCGCAGTTTGCTCGAAAATGACATAAATACGCTCCCACATGCATGAACAACAAATTGGTTCTGGGGTATAGAAGGTTTGATGATTATGTAAATTTAATAGAGCTCTCGTGCGGGTGGTACCGGTGCGGGTGGGAACTCTGCAGAGACTCTGCTCCAGTGATCCCTTCCCCATTGAGGGGGTAAGGGGGAGCAGAGATGGGGGCTCTTTTATTAAACTGTATATATTTTGCAATGTTACAAAGTTAAAAAGCTGTGTTTTATTGAAAAATCATAAACTCGTCATTTTCACACAATCCTGGATAAAATTGTTGGGACACTTTGCCGATTTTGCCGATTTTCGCATAGTGTCCCAAGCACTTTTGTCCAGGATTGTCTGAAAATGACGAATTAAACAAAATCGAAGAAAAAAACAATTTCGGGGCGGCGATTCTGCGCAGTTTGCTCGAAAATGACATAAATACGCTCCCACATGCATGAACAACAAATTGGTTCTGGGGTATAGAAGGTTTGATGAATATGTAAATTAAATAGAGCTCTCGTGCGGGTGGTACCGGTGCGGGTGGGAACTCTGCAGAGACTCTGCTCCAGTGATCCCTTCCCCATTGAGGGGGTAAGGGGGAGCAGAGATGGGGGCTCTTTTATTAAACTGTATATATTTTGCAATGTTACAAAGTTAAAAAGCTGTGTTTTATTGAAAAATCATAAACTCGTCATTTTCACACAATCCTGGATAAAATTGTTGGGACACTTTGCCGATTTTGCCGATTTTCGCATAGTGTCCCAAGCACTTTTGTCCAGGATTGTCTGAAAATGACGAATTAAAACAAAATCGAAGAAAAAAACAATTTCGGGGCGGCGATTCTGCGCAGTTTGCTCGAAAATGACATAAATACGCTCCCACATGCATGAACAACAAATTGGTTCTGGGGTATAGAAGGTTTGATGAATATGTAAATTAAATAGAGCTCTCGTGCGGGTGGTACCGGTGCGGGTGGGAACTCTGCAGAGACTCTGCTCCAGTGATCCCTTCCCCATTGAGGGGGTAAGGGGGAGCAGAGATGGGGGCTCTTTTATTAAACTGTATATATTTTGCAATGTTACAAAGTTAAAAAGCTGTGTTTTATTGAAAAATCATAAACTCGTCATTTTCACACAATCCTGGATAAAATTGTTGGGACACTTTGCCGATTTTGCAGATTTTCGCATAGTGTCCCAAGCACTTTTGTCCAGGATTGTCTGAAAATGACGAATTAAACAAAATCGAAGAAAGAAACAATTTCGGGGCGGCGATTCTGCGCAGTTTGCTCGAAAATGACATAAATACGCTCCCACATGCTATGGAACAACAAAATTGGTTCTGGGGTATAGAAGGTTTGATGAATATGTAAATTAAATAGAGCTCTCGTGCGGGTGGTACCGGTGCGGGTGGGAACTCTGCAGAGACTCTGCTCCAGTGATCCCTTCCCCATTGAGGGGGTAAGGGGGAGCAGTGATGGGGGCTCTTTTATTAAACTGTATATATTTTGCAATGTTTACAAAGTTAAAAAGCTTGTGTTTTATTGAAAAATCATAAAACTCGTCATTTTCACAACAATCCTGGATAAAATTGTTGGGACACTTTGCCGATTTTGCCGATTTTCGCATAGTGTCCCAAGCACTTTTGTCCAGGATTGTCTGAAAATGACGAATTAAACAAAATCGAAGAAAGAAACAATTTCGGGGCGGCGATTTCTGCGCAGTTTGCTCGAAAATGACATAAATACGCTCCCACATGCATGAACAACAAATTGGTTCTGGGGTTATAGAAGGTTTGATGAATATGTAAATTAAATAGAGCTCTCGTGCGGGTGGTACCGGTGCGGGTGGGAACTCTGCAGAGACTCTGCTCCAGTGATCCCTTCCCCATTGAGGGGGTAAGGGGGAGCAGAGATGGGGGCTCTTTTATTAAACTGTATATATTTTGCAATGTTACAAAGTTAAAAAGCTGTGTTTTATTGAAAAAATCATAAACTCGTCATTTTCACACAATCCTGGATAAAATTGTTGGGACACTTTGCCGATTTTGCCGATTTTCGCATAGTGTCCCAAGCACTTTTGTCCAGGATTGTCTGAAAATGGACGAATTAAACAAAATCGAAGAAAAAAAACAATTTCGGGGCGGCGATTCTGCGCAGTTTGCTCGAAAATGACATAAATACGCTCCCACATGCATGAACAACAAATTGGTTCTGGGGTTATAGAAGGTTTGATGAATATGTAAATTAAATAGAGCTCTCGTGCGGGTGGTACCGGTGCGGGTGGGAAACTCTGCAGAGGACTCTGCTCCAGTGATCCCTTCCCCATTGAGGGGGTAAGGGGGAGCAGAGATGGGGGCTCTTTTATTAAACTGTATATATTTTGCAATGTTACAAAGTTAAAAAGCTGTGTTTTATTGAAAAATCATAAACTCGTCATTTTCACACAATCCTGGATAAAATTGTTGGGACACTTTGCGATTTTGCCGATTTTCGCATAGTGTCCCAAGCACTTTTGTCCAGGATTGTCTGAAAATGACGAATTAAACAAAATCGAAGAAAAAAAACAATTTCGGGGCGGCGATTCTGCGCAGTTTGCTCGGAAAATGACATAAATACGCTCCCACATGCTATGAACAACAAATTGGGTTCTGGGGTATAGAAGGTTTGATGAATATGTAAATTAAATAGAGCTCTCGTGCGGGTGGTACCGGTGCGGGTGGGAACTCTGCAGAGACTCTGCTCCAGTGATCCCTTCCCCATTGTGGGGGTATGGGGGGAGCAGAGATGGGGGCTCTTTTATTAAACTGTATATATTTTGCAATGTTACAAAGTTAAAAAGCTGTGTTTTATTGAAAAAATCATAAACTCGTCATTTTCACACAATCCTGGATAAAATTGTTGGGACACTTTGCCGATTTTGCCGATTTTCGCATTAGTGTCCCAAGCACTTTTGTCCAGGATTGTCTGAAAATGACGAATTAAACAAAATCGAAGAAAAAAAACAATTTCGGGGCGGCGATTCTGCGCAGTTTGCTCGAAAATGACATAAATACGCTCCACATGAGATGAACAACAAATTGGTTCTGGGGTATAGAAGGTTTGATGAATATGTAAATTAAATAGAGCTCTCGTGCGGGTGGTACCGGTGCGTGGTGGGAACTCTGCAGAGACTCTGCTCCAGTGATCCCTTCCCCATTGAGGGGGTAAGGGGTGCAGAGATGGGGGCTCTTTTATTAAACTGTATATATTTTGCAATGTTACAAAGTTAAAAAGCTGTGTTTTATTGAAAAATCATAAACTCGTCATTTTCACACAATCCTGGATAAAATTGTTGGGACACTTTGCCGATTTTGCCGATTTTCGCATAGTGTCCCAAGCACTTTTGTCCAGGATTGTCTGAAAATGACGAATTAAACAAAATCGAAGAAAAAAACAATTTCGGGGCGGCGATTCTGCGCAGTTTGCTCGAAAATGACATAAATACGCTCCCACATGCATGAACAACAAATTGGTTCTGGGGTATAGAAGGTTTGATGAATATGTAAATTAAATAGAGCTCTCGTGCGGGTGAGTAGTGTCAAAAGGCCGATCCTGGGACAATTTCAAAAATATTTTAAAATGCTGTTCGCAACCCCCTCCTGAATTTTTTGGGTTGGGTTGACTTCCGGTTTGACATCCGATCCTGGGACAATTTTTGGGTTGGGGGTTTGCAAAGGGTTCTGGGATTTTTTGGATTGGGTTGACTTCCGGTTTGACATCCGATCCTGGGACAATTTACAAAATGGCCGCCAAGTTTTTGGGATTTGGGGCTTGCAAAGGGTTATGGTTTTTTCTAAGATGGCTGCCAAGTTTTTGGGATTTGGGTTCGCAAAGGGTTATGGTTTTTTCTAAGATGGCTGCCAAGTTTTTTCCAAGATGGCCGCCAAGTTTTTTGGGTTTGGGTTTTGCAAGATGGTTGCCAAGTTTTTTTAAAGATGGCTGCCAAGTTTTTTCTAAGATGGCTGCCAAGTTTTTGGGATTGGGTTTTGCAAGGGGTTCTGGTTTTTTTAAAGATGGCTGCCAAGTTTTTAAAATCGTTCTTGGTGGGTTTTAAAATTTTAAAAAAATAAGAATGCCTGGAAAGAAACTAGTAGTTGTCCACAATGATCGAAAATGTATTTTGCAATGTATGGAGTGTCAGTTTGTTACCAAATCCGAAACAGCAATGATATTGCATAATAGGGTTAGACATGGAATCTTACATAAAAAAAACAAATTTCAACACAAATGTTTAGTATGTCTGAAAACATTTGAAATAGAAGGGGAACTAGATAACCATTTAAAATCCCACCATAAAAAAATTAAAAATAACAAAAAAACGCTGAAACCCTTCCCCAAAAATCTGTATTCTTATCCGAATACAAATTTTAAAAAACTTAATTTACCGAGTTTTGTAATGACCAATTGCCAAAGTACTTATTTTGTCATCTAGTATAACCCTTTTGTCATCCTCGGAATTTAGTGCTATCTTGTTAACATGAATGGTATGGATTGTATGGTTTGTACTTCTAAAAGTATTCATCCCTTTTAGTATGTTTTTCCCAGTTGACAAACATTCTACATAATCGTCAAATTTAATGTCGTTGTTAATGACGCTTTTTGCAATCCCTTTACACTTTTTGTCCTCCCTTTCTTCCATTAACCCAGTTTCAGAATTTCTTTTTTTGGACATTTTAATTGTATATGCTTTCGACCTTAAACCCACAAATTTTGAAATTTGATCAGCACCGGTTTCTGACTTCATCATCCCAAGGACTTTCTTGTTTTCTCTTTTGATGCCACTTGGGTGGTTTTCAGGGAAGTTTGAAGTGTCAAACATGGTTTTAACATCTGGCGAAATATCTACAAAAAAGTCATCAGTTTTAATTTCGTAGCACAAGGAATCGGTGTCCGTAAATAGTAACTTTGCTCTATCTCCATATTTTGGTTTAATATATTTGTAGTTAAAATCATACATGGTTATTTTACTTTTGTCTAGTATAGCCGCCCCACAATATATGGGCTTGTTTAGTTTGACTCTGGTTTTTCTCATATGCACAGCTCCCAAGCAATCGGTAAATATATTGATGCCTTTGTAATTTGGTTTTTTTGCTAATTTTTCAAGTTGGTCATCAAATGAAACCAGTCTGACGTCAATCCTGTTTCTAAACATTTTCCATGGTCTTTCCAAATGGGGAGTTTGTTCATTAGTTTGTAGAAATCCTTTTCCGAAGTCGTTCTTGGCAGCTTGTCCTTAACTTTGTGTTTAATTCGATATATGGTTTCATCCATGCTTTTTCTGTAAATGAAACCGCGCGATGGATTTTTGTTAATTTTAATCCATTTGCCAAAATCTGATCAAGGGCTTCGTAATGGACCACATAGTTTTTCTTATCATTTAAATTTGGGTACCAACTTTTCCACTTTGTTGATCATCATTCTTTCTGCTGCAAAGGGCATCTCATTATGGAGGTCATGCAACTCCTTTGGGTACTCTAGATCCACTTCTAGAAAACACCCCTTCCCTTCTGTTAGCAAATATTTTTGCCAACCTTTCCAACTCCCTTTTCCGGAACCCATTTGAAACCACCAACTGGTAATGGTTGGATAATTGAATGACCATATAAGTTGTTCTTATCCAAATATGGAATGTAAACACTTTCTTTTGTGGGATCATACTCAATCCCATATACTTGTTGTTGGCTTCTGCATATCTATGAGTAATTGTTGAAATTCCTCCACGAATACCTTTTTCAATCATAAGGTACATATCAGGGTCGGTTATTAATTCCAACTTTTGGCCCGTCATTTTCAGCAAGGCATCCCAAGCCAATCCAGGAGTTGTATAGAACCACATAGGGTCAAGTTTGTAAGTGTTTTTACACATCTTTCTGAAACTTTGAATGACGTCCGAGAGTCCCAACACATCGGTTTTTTGATACAGTTCCATGTAATCCTTTAAAGTTTTACATTCAAACTTTTCCCAAACATTTTTACCATGATCGTAATCTTTAATGTCAACATTTTTACCTGTTAATTTGGAATGAAACTTTTCGTGTGGTGGAAGTTGTGGATAGTCCAACTTTTTTAAACTGTCCAAAAACTCGTATGGGAACACTCCTTTCCTTTTCAACAAATCCACATTTTCTTTTAAATGGTCATTGAAACCATTTTCGGTGTAGTGGAACTCGTCATTTGGTAAGTTTGTCATTAGTGTTGCCAAAGAACTTGACATAAATTTCAACGAATCCAAAAACCGTAACTCCAAAGGTATCCACTTTTTCTTTTGTTTACCACTTTCCCCCTCTTTCCAACCACCATCCATCCAAAGTGTTTTGTTGACACTTATGTATTCCTCTTCTGTTTTTGCAATGCAACCAAGTTTCCCATTTGAAATACCCAAATATTTTGCAATTAGATGGCTATCATATCCACTGAAATTATGGAACAAAACTGGTATATGTTTTGCACTTGACATAGAATAATTACAGTCATTGTGTGCTGCCCCGCGATATTTGCCATTTAAATGGTCATGATCTCTAACTTTAGATTTTGCAGTATTTTTGCCAGCCTTCCAAAGACTTCTTGGATCCAAATCTTTAAGTTTTTTGTTGACAAATTGGACCACCACAAAAATAACAAGTCGTTGCATTTTGAAAGTTTTTCTCATCCTCTGCTGTCATTATTATTTTTCTTTGGCTTTTTCAAATAGGTGTGCCAAATCTTTTTGGCTTCCCTTTCCAAACTCTCAACAAACTTGCTGACCAATATCCTGGAAATTTACTGTTTGGTATAACTTACATATTTGCCAGGGAATATAGATGGATCAGAACAAATGATATTAAACCCATAACTAATTGGGATGTGTTCTTGGTACTTTTGTGTATAGCTTTTTTCTTCGTCATTCTTCTGGGTTTTCAAGGGTTTCAGCATGCATTCAAAATCTGCTACAATGATGAAAGGAACATCCTGAGTTTTCTTAAAATCTCTACCACTCCACCCCATGATATTGTCAACACCTTTTTCTGGATATTCTTGAATTTGGGCGTCATGAGTTCTACAAATTGTCTCGTGCTCCTTCATTATTTCCTCTGTCTCGAAGGGGTTTAGACAAAAGTCGCAGAAGAACTTTTTGTGTTGGTGTTTGTTATTTTGGTTTGTTAAAAGCTTTCCCTTATCCTTGATACAACTGAAGTGGTTATTCCACCAAAATAAGTTAACCCTTTTTTTGTAGTCAGACCTTGATATTTGTATTTGGAAAACCTTTTTAATTTCGTCATCGTATGACAAAACATTTACACCTATTTTGTTAAGCTTTTCAAATTTGGAAATTTCTTTAATTTTAAACAGGGAATGTTAAACCCGTGACGTCATATTCCTCTATCATTAATTTTATGGATATTGGCAATGTTCCAAGTTTTTTGGCACCCGGCTCTTTTTTAAGAGTTTCAGCAATGGCAATAGCATATAGGAAGCAGTACTCATCCTTGTTAATTGGGTTAACAATTGCCTTTTTGCCCTTGATATTTTTTGGTTAATTCTCTGAAACCCTTGCCATTTAAAGGCTTGTTACTTGGTTATTGAGATGTGTAGGGATTCGACAGATTCTTATGGACCATCCAGAACCTTTTTTCTGATGAGCCGCCAAATTTTCTTAGCATATCTCTTTTTGCTTCCTTGTACATACTCCGTGACGTCTTCCTCAGTCGTCATTGCCTTCATATAGGAGGTAAAGTAGAAAAGATCCACTTCTTCAAGTCTTTCCACATAATCATAATGGACAAGTTTACAGATTAGTGTTGTTTTTTACTTTTTTAGAATTTTCAATGCCATTAACAAGTTTCTCAACAGTTGCTGTTGTTTGTTCTAAAAATACTGTTGGGTCTTTGTAATTCTGACCCGAGATTTCGTACAGTGCCGCCTTTCCATTTGCAAAATCTTTGATCAGTATGGGCTCTGTTTGTCTGAGGTTTTTGTTGGCTTTGGTCTTCCTGTTGAAGATTTTTGTTAGTTTGTTACCCAAAACCTGTCTGGTTCTGGTTAATTTTTTACCAACTCCCTTCCACTTCTTGTCCCACTTAATTTTGTCTTGTCTTGCTTCTTCCTGTTTGATCTCTTTTGACCATTTTTGTTGCTCCTTTTTCTGGAGTTTTTTGTATGTTTTTTGTTGAAACTTGGTTAGGTCATCTTTTAGCCTGTCTTGTTGATTAATAAGTTTTTGCTCATTTTTTAACTCCTTTTCCTTCTGTTTTTCCTGGAGCATGGCAAGTCTTTCGGGTTTAAAGGGTTTCATTTCCTTGTCGCGTTGTAGCTGCCTCTGTTTTCTAAGGCGAGCATCTTCGCGAATTTTTAATAATTTGGGGTCATTAGTTTGTCTCGTCATTTATTATATAGTATGAATTTTTTTTTAAATAAAATATGGACAAAATTAATGAAAATATTAATGCTGTTGATGAAAAGGTTGTTGAGTTTATTGATAAAATTTCTCCATGGACTGCACTTACTGTTGGGATAATCATTGGTAACATTATTTGGATAAGTGCTATAATACTTTTGTAAAAACTTCATACAAAAAACTCCTTTCCAATGATGGAAAGGATTTTTGGAAAAATGACGAAGTTTACACAGATGCCAACCTTAGAAAACAGTATAGAGTCCTGTTTATATATGTGGTTTTTAGAATTTTTAACGACTTATTGACCATAGTTTACCATTGTACGAAACTTCTCTTTGGTTTTTAATACAAAATGGGATATAACTTGGGTTTTTATGCAAATTGAGGGCAGCATTGTAAATACTCGGGAACTCTATTGTTTCGCCGGCAGCAGAAGTAAATGTTATTTTGACTGGTGTTTTCATTGCATTTCTGTGGTACTTGTCATAGACTTCATTTTTTACTAATGGTATATTAAGTTTCTGACAAAGTGTTTCTGTGTTAAGACTGTGGGATCCTTTAACACCAAGTTTCCATCCTAATACCCTGAGTTCTTTGAGGGATGTTGGTGGAAATTCTTCTTCTCGTATTGTTTTAAGTCTTTTGTTTGCACTTTCTCTAAGTTGCATTCGTATTTGGAAAAGTTTTTTGGGAGTGGGTTCGTATTGCATTGTTTATTATAATGGTTTCTTTTTAGAATTTCATATTGTTGGAATAAGAGATTCTGGTTTTTGGATTTGTTTTAACTTTGTTTATACTCTACTTACGGACCAGAGTTTCCCATTGTACAAAGCAGTTAGGTTGTTTTTGAGTATGTGTCTGATGCTGCCGGTGCCCCTTTTTTTTATAGCAATGGCTGCTTGGGTCATACTTGGGAACTCTATTCCTTCTCCATCTTCTAGGGATGTAAATAGAATTTTAACAGGTTTTATTTTTGGAAAATCTGGGTGACCTTTTCTGAGGTCAATGAATGGGATGTCAAGTATTTCGCAAAGTGTCTGTTTTGATAGGTTGGTTGTATCGACCCCTTTTTGTATAGCCATGGCCTCTATTTCAGCTCTTTTTAGTGTGGGAATTCCAAAATTGTGCACTCGGAGTTCCAGTGTTTTGTAAAGTTGACTTTGCAAAAGTTTTATTTTTTCATCTAGTTCTTCTTTTGTCTGGGATTCTTTGTTTTTTTCTTGAAACTTAATAATGATCTCAAAATTGTTCATGTTCTTTTAATTATATATTTTATTATTGTTTTTAAATTTCAATTTCAGTAATAACTACCATTTCTGACACTGCAGTAAACCCACTGGTCCTTTTCGTTATCTATCCACTTTTTCTCAAGGATTAAGTTTCTCCTTTCCATCCTCTGCCGTCGAATTTGTCGATACCAGTTTTGGATTTTTGTTATCATTGTTATCATTTATTTCATTTTTTAAGGATTCCACAGATAACGATTTTTTATTAGTCGTCTTCGACTTCGCTTCGCAGTTGGAAACCTTTGTGTAATTTTTGACTGTTTTGTTTGTCCACCCTATTTGGACATTTCCTTCCATAGTCAAATTTTCCTTACCAAAACTTAATCCAAACTGAAAACCTTTTTTGGTAATATGGTTTTTATTAAATTTTTCTTTTGGCTTTGACTTTGAATTTCCCATTTGTTTTATTTTTTCCTAACCAAACAAGATTAGGAAAATAGTAAAAACTTAAGTAAAATTAGTTCAACTGTTACTGGAATCAACAGAACTGCCACCACTGACATTTTCATTAGGATTTTCATCATTTTGTACTGTAACATTTTTATCTAAAGTTGGTTTCTTATCCCAAACATGTTTTACAATAATTATGCCACCAGTTAACAACCCAATCATCGGGATATAGGGAGAGATTTTCCTAACCAATGACCTAACATCATCACAAAATAGTTTATTTGATGATAATTCTGCATCCAGTTTTGCGTCATCCTGTACCAAATCCAGTTGCTCCAATAACTCTGAAAATTTGGTTACAAGGGTTTCTGTTAACAGAGAAGTTGTTTTGTCAAGTTGGTTTCTTTCATAGTTTAGCTTAATTTTTTCAAGTTGGGTCATCGAAGCTTTTTTCAGATATGCTTCCGAATATTTGATCTCCTTTGCAAAGGATAGGCGGATCAAGTCTTCCCGGATATTTAAGTTTAGCGGATCTTTAAATGGTTCTTCATTTTTTTCATCATTCATTGTTGCGTATTCTGCGTTCATTTATAATAGTGGAAAACACTTTGTTTTTAACTTTTAGAAGTTTTGGCTTTTTGTTATTTTCATTTTTTCTTATAGTTTTTGTATTCTGTATACACAAGATATGTTAAAGCTATCGCAAGTAACCACAAATTTTTCGCCAACCATGCCAATCCCTTTGCACCCCAAGACAAAGCAGTTGCCAATATGCTAAGAATTGGTGCCAATACGGGCCAAGCAAGTTTTGCAAGTTTCGCCAATGCTTTTGCTAATGCTCCTGTCGCCTTTGCAGTAGTTACAACAGCAGCTTTTCCAGCTAGTGCCACAGTTGTTATGATCCCAGCAATGGAAATGGCAATGGCAGCAGAGACACCCATGTTTTGTTTAGCCCATTCTTTAAATTTTTCGAATCTGGTTATAACATGCTCTTCCGCCAATTGTTCTGTTTCAGCCTCCTGTGGTTTCATGTTTAGTGTTAATCTGACCACCTCTGCCTTTGTTGCACAAGCATCCATTCCCATTTCATAGAGAGGTCTTAATGTTTGGCTGTCTGTATCTCTTACCAAATCCCTATAAAGATTTTTGTTAATTTCAGCGGCTTCTAGGTTGTCCTTAAGGGCTTTCCGTTTTTCTGCAGGGTTTAGGTGTGGGTTCTTAGTAATATGTGTAACATCCTTTAGAACCCCGCCAATGTTACCAAGGTTGGTGTCAAGTTCTCCTCCTACACCATTGATTCCAGTATATATAGCATCCCCCATAATTAGTACCTGATCCATCAAATCTATGGCAAGGGCTCTACGAAGTGCATTTGAAGCTTCCGGACTAATTCCTAATCTTTTTGAGAATGATCCAATTGCTGAGTTTTTACTTTCTAGTTCGGCCATTTCCAGTAAGGCTTGGAATTCATCAATTTTTTCCTGATATTCGCCTTGTCCCTCATTTTGTATAAACTTTCCGGTGACATCTTTGGATACAATCATTATATCATCAAAAGTTAATCCTATTGGCTCTTCTGTTTCCGGGTTGTACATTAGTTTACTTTTTTCTATTATTTTTTTGCTTTGAAGTCCATCACTTTTGATTATTTGCTGTCCAAAAACATCTTTGATAAATTGTCTTCTTTTTATGGTACCCCTTCTTTGTATGTCTCCTTTTATGGAGTTTTCTGCCAGTAGTTGCATCTTCATTCCCCTAGCAGTTAGTTTTCGTTTACCCTTACCTTTTAGTTCGTTCAATCTTTTGGTTAACTCATCCTGCTCCTGGTAGTCAAATTCGTAGTTGTTAGCTGTGGCATTATAGAACACATCGTCTTCCTCCTCCTCTTCTTTTAAAAGACTTTCATTTATATCTTCTCTATCTAAACGTTCCTGTGTTTCTTCTAATGTTTCTTTTCTTCTGGTACCACCCAAATCCGTTTCCTCCTCGGCCATCTCTTCTCTTTCTAAACGATCCTGCTCATCTTCTTCTGTTTCGTTTGGATTTAGTTTTTTCATTTCGACACCTGGGTCCTCAGTTTTGGTTTCTCTATCCATTGTTTATTTATGTTTGTTCCCCAACAACTTTAACCAACTCCTCACCATAAAATTTTCCCATAATGTCCTCCTCCTTATCCCGAATTCTGTACATAACAGGAACTCCTCTGAAAACCGCTGATACAGTAAAAATTTCATCTGTAAAATTTGGATCATATCCTTTTGCAAAGTTTTTTCTGTATTTTTGGATCCTGACATTGTCCCCAATTTTGAATTTTGGGTTTACTTGAGATTCAAGAGGCGGGATCCCATATAGTGTAAGAAAAACTTTGGATTGGTTGATATCATTGACATCTTTGGGTTTCATTTTAATGGTGCTGTGGATTGTGTTGTTGTAACTATTGGTAAATTTGTCGAGACTATTTAGCCACTCTTTGTTTCCTTTAAAAGTAAAAAATTTCCACATCCTGGTTTTCAAAGTCCTGTTGAACCTTTCCACAAGTGCAGCCTTTCTGTGGGATCTGGATGAAAAATATTCTATGTTTAGAGATTTCAAAAGAGTTTTTACTCCAACATTATAAAATTCCTTCCCTTCGTCAAACTGGACTGTTTCTGGATATTTACCAAATCTTTTCTTAAATTCTTCCAACATTTTGCTAACACCAGGCACCATAGCAACAGTGCTTTTTCTGTGGACAGGAACAGCGAAACCAAATCTGCTCAAAATTTCAATACCTGTCAAGATCCATTTTTGGTCATTATTTTCAGAACCAAATTTCGCCATATCTACCAAGTCCATTTGCATTTGGTCGGCAAGATTTTTAACAAATGTTTTCTGATATTTTCTTGGTTTTTTGATGGGTTTGTGCAATGTAAATACTTTTTGGCTGTGTAACCACTCCTTTACCTGTTTTCGGGTTATTGAAGGGTTTTCTTTGACAGCAGCTTGGTAAAGTTTTTCCATAGATTGGTAACCAGTTACAGGGTTGTAGTAAATATCTCGTAACTCAAGATCAATGAGTAAAAGTTTGTCTTCCATTTTATTTTGGGGAAAACAAAATTTCAAACTTCAATAAACAATGACAGAATTTAAAGAATGGCCGAAAGAGTGGGGAGTTTCTGGAACGGTTCAGAAATTTTCCAAACAACCAAAGGCTTCTGTAAACATAAACACAATTACCATATTTGCAAATGAAAGAGAGAATTTTGTTGTAAACCTGAATCCCATAAATTCAACATTCCAACAGCCAATGAAAACAAGGAACCCAACACTAAATGATTTCCTTACTATTCCATATTTTACAGCCATTGCTGCCAGTTATGTTGCAAGTTATTTGTGTGGTATTTCTAACAAGCATTTCCAAAATAATTTTAAAAGATTTCGATCTTCTTTTTTGACAAGTATTGTTCATTACCACTATGTTTTTCAGGTAAGGAGGTTTTTAAAACATCCGAACAAACTCAGAAGATTTTTGAAAGAAGATGTAATAAAAATTTTGCAACACAATCCCAACGATGTTTGGGTTAAAAAAATAAGTAACTCCACACAAAGTGCAAAAGAATTTACACAAGATATGAAAGACCTCGGATATGAAGTTAGATATGTAAATTTAACAAAAGAAAGTTATGGAAGGGTAAACACATATGAGGAACTGGTCTCAGCTGGTTCTAGACACTCCGATGATTTTAAACATTTTGTACCAGAAGATTCCAATGGATTGACACTATTGGGTCAAAAGTTATTCCAACAATCCTTAGAATCTTTTGTTTACTGCGTTTTGGGAGCACAGGCAAAAACAAGGTGGGTCATTGTTGGCGAAGGTGCTAAAAGTTTACAAACACAAGAGGTGTTTAAAAAGTTAATGGAGGATACAATAGCACAGGATGACGTCACTGTTTCTATTTCGAATATGAGGCAGGCCATTAAGTCCACAAATGTTGTTTTAAATTTTGCGATATCTCCTGGTTTAATTTTAATCCCATCTGATATGAGGATCCTTATTAATCCAATTAGTGGGTTCAACAATGTTCTTACCCTGGCCACAAACAAAATGGTTCTTGGACTCAACAGACACTTAAATGTTGGCAAACCTTTTGTAAAACCCATTGAAACTATTGATGATGTTGTTAAAATTAATGAAAGAAAATACAAACCAGGAATATTTACTCCAGAAAATCCAGAAAAAGATAACGACAGATTACCAGAAGTTTTTGGGGCTTCAATTGGAACGGTTTTCTTGGTATTTAAAGGAATATCAAGATTAATTTAAATAAAAGTGAGCAATGTCATTTCAAAAATTAAATGTTTCATACTTTCCAATCATTGAAACCGTCGAAGCTTCGCAAAAACCAAAAGATTTTAACAAAAGTCTTCTTGAACTTGAAACACATAAGGACAGAAGTAGTTGTTGTAAAGCAGGGAAAGAAGAATTCCAAGGATCCATAATTTGTGGAAAATGTGGTCTAATGTTGTTAAAGTTGCATGCATACAACCACAAAGAACCTTTAAAACCCATTTTAAAAAGATATGTAAAAACATTTTGGAAACTGTTCCCAAAGGAAGATAAAATTGTTGGTTACGAGATCATGAAATTTTTTGTTAAGTCCAATAGAACCCTTGTAGGATCGGGTTTGGTTTTAGACAGAAAATATAGTATGAATTACATTATGTTCATCATTATTAGGAATCTGCAAAAGAGATGATCTTTTGAAAAAAATGAAAAAACCAACTTCATCAGAACTAAAAACATTTGACGAGATAAGGTTCATTCTAAACTATTCCCAGAGATAACACCTACATAGCATACCAAACAGGGTTCAAAGTTTTTGGCAATGCTCTCAGTGTTGAAAATGTTTTGAAAATAGAGGAAATGAGTGGTATCAGAAAGTGTAAGGAGTATACAAAAATCATTGAAGAAGGTAAGAAACTTGAGAAACTTTGTAAAAACCTTTTGAAAACTTATAACAAAAAAATGTTATAAATTTTTACCAATATTTTTAACCCCTAGACAACAACTGCCAACAACCAACCAGCACCAGCCCCTAAAAGTGTTACAGTAATGGTCATATATTTTTGCATTTCATCACTTGGTTGGTAATAATCATCAAGTTTCGGCTCCACTGGTTTTTCTTCTTGTAAGATTTCATGAAGTTCTTGGAAAGCCTTTGAGGTATCTTGCATGTTGTAGTTTGCATTCCGGATTTCGTCTTGTAATTCTCTGACCTTGTCCTTTCTTTTAATTTCATTCTCAAAAAACTTTTCTTTGTCTTTTTGAAGTTTTTCTGTTGCCAAATTATGTCTTTTCGCCTCATCAGCATAACCATGTTTGTTAAATGACTGGAACAAATATCCAGCACCAGCAAAGGCAACTGCATTGAACAACCCTCCTGCTATCATTGATGCCATTTATTTTAAAAAAAGAAGTTTGACTTTTTTGCAGTTCAAATTTTAATCATTTCGTTCCAATTTTTATGCTTTCTTTGGATCCACATTTTTTCGGAATGTATCCTTTGTCCTGTGCCATTTTTACAGTAAATAACCCACCAGCGACCGCAACCCCAAGTTTAGCTGTTTCTTTAAAACTTGCTGGCGCTGCTAAGGATTGGCCTGTTAATTTTTTGACAACCATACTTACTCCAACAGCTGCAACTGTTATCAAAGCTGCTTCATACAGATCATTTAAAACCTCGTTCTTATTCATTTATTATAATAATAGGAAAAATTTATAAACATTTTTTTGTTATAAGTTTTCAGAAAAGTTTTAGAAGATTTTCAAAATTTCAATTACTTTTACATAATTCTTTAGAGCAGCTATCAAATCATTTACAGCCACCTTCAAGTTTGTCAGGTTTTGGTTTCCATTTCTTTTTAAAACTAATTCCAAGCTTACCAAATAGTTTAACACCTTTTTAATAATTTCTAAATTTTGTTCAATATTTATGTTCATGTTTTTTATTTTCAAAAAGTTTTATGGAGTCTCATAATTCTGTGGACACAAAAAAATCTCAAGAAGAATATCGCCAACATTGTGGTCAACTTTAAATTTAAGTTCATTGTAAACACCATTGTCTAACATAGCCTCAGAGTTGATGTTTGCAAATTTTTCAACTGACCCCTTCAATAATTGTCTTGTTGTAATTGGAAGAACTGCAGCTGTTCTGTCCCGTTTTCCTGAAAATGATGTCCTAGTTCCATCAATCATTTCGCAAGATATACAAACAAATCTCATTCCAAGATTTATGTTAACTGTTTCTGGACTGACAAGATTTGCTCCTCCCCTAATTACTGTTGTTTCTGGATATCCCAGCAAAGGACCAAGTTTAAGCAGGGAAAGGTCTCTTGTTGGGTATAACCTAATTTTACAGCTATATGGAAGTAATTCTGACTTTATTTCGTTTTCCTTTAAAACCCTCATAATCATACCAACAGTCCAATAACCATTGTCGAAACTAATTTTTTTTGTTCCATGCATAATATATGTTGGGCTCGTTAGGTTATTGTAATCCCAAAAAACTGTTGCATCTTTAACCATTAGTTTTGTATCTTCAATGATCAAAGGATCTTCAAATTTTACAGTTGTTTCTCCGTTTTTCAGCAAAATTCTTAGGTTCCTCATTTATATTTACAAAAACTTTTAGAATTCTTAGGCTTCAAAAATTTTCAAAAATTTATTAAGTTTTCTCCAAATGGTTCAACGATTTTGTGGTCATATGGATGGATTAAATTGATCTCCAATTTTGAATATTTTTTGGATTTTAATGTTTCTTTTATTTTTTTCTCTTCCTCTTTTGGTATATCTAAATAATCATCTAAAATAACCTGCATATCCTTTCTGTTTGGGTTGTAAAATGTAACCAGTTTTGAAATATTTTCCCGATATGGTTTCGCGATACTTGTTAATTGCTGGGTAACAACTATTGTACTAATATTCATATGTCTGGCACCAAAACCAAGTTTGACCAATTCGCTGGTCCTGTTTTTAACACTCTGTCCAGAAGCACAGTCATCCAAAATAATCAAACTTGGGGTTCCTTTGCAATAGTCAACAACATATTTTAAAAAATCTTCAGACTCATCTTGATCGCAAGGGATGACGAAGAATCTTGGATCATGTAGGTGTTCCCATTCCAAATATGTTTTGTTCCATACAAATGTGGGACATATTAAAACTATATTTTCAAATTTTTTTTTGTAATTTTCAACTAAATTTTTTAGTAAGTAATGAGTCTTTCCACAACTCGTCATTCCAACAATAATCATATTAAATGGTTTTGGGTCTTCGGTTTCCATTTTATTTTGGAAAGTTTTTATCAAAAGTTTTTACCATGTGTTACCAAATTTTTCGTCATAAGGTTACCAACATTTTTTAATAATTAACACTCTGGAATGCTCCTCCTTGGACTTTCAACAGACCATCTGAAAGAATGAAAACATGACATCTGAGATCTGTTGATGTTGCCTTTTTCTTAATTTCTAACATGATTCCAGATTGTGTTGTCAGAAGTTTTGTACCATCTCCATAGACAGCATTGTCATTAATTGACCGAAGATCCACAACAAGTGCAAACTGGTTTTCTGTAAAGAATTCGTCAGCTTGGATTGTTGGATAATTGGTATGTCTGAAAAGTCTCTCGGCCTCTTCAAACAATCTCCGTTTTGGGATGCCTTGGGAGTAAATACTGTTTGGCACTCCTTCGATGGTAATTTTGACCCTTTCAATGTTTGGGTACACAAATTCTTCAGATCCACTTCTTGTTGCTTTTGTAAACAACATTACAACCGCCTTCATGCTTTTTCTTGGCAGATTGATGGTCTCGTTAATTAGGGTTGTGGCTGCAGCCCATGGTGTGGTTTTCATTAGGGTTACATGTTCAAAGGAAAGTGCGCGACCCATTTGGTAAGAAGATTCGATTTCCTGGACCAGGGCAAAGTTGGTAATGGTTTCATACTCCAACTCAATATTTTCCAAAGAATAACCAGCCACAGATTGACTACTTTGTGCCTTCATAATGGCGGTAGCTTTTGGTAGTGTAATAATATACTGCAAATCATTTGCCATACTGTGGGGTGCATAAAGACCATGATCCTTCAAAATCTTGTCCAACTTGATCCTCTGTTTGGTTCCATATACAGCTGCATATGTGTCGGAAGAGGCATCATCAGATTTTGAAATAAGTTTTCGCTGGTTTTCTGTTGCAATCCCATCTTCAATCATGTTTGCCCTCTCATGTTTGTCCATCCACAAGTCTTTGTAAGTCCCCAAAAGACTCTCTCCCGTGTTGTCGTAAACTTTTTCTCCTGCAAATCTAACTTCCAAACGTTCTTGGAGTTGTTTTGCAAGGTTGTTGTTAAACCAAGATTTGGTATTTTTGTTTTTAAAGTCGAACAGGAGGAACATTTTGTCAGGAACTAATGTTGTTCCTGGTTTGAGTTTTGGGATGTGGATGTAAATTACTTCTCCCTCATTAGCAGAATTGGGGTTGAAAGTAATTACATTTCGGGCTCGTTCCCCAGTTATTGAACTTCGGTGTAACCGGTTATAACCGGGTTCTAATTCAACTTCTCTCTCTGTATTCATTTATTATAATATATTGGTAAAAATTTTAATAATTATTGAAATATTCATCTTCATCTTCTTCTCCTTCAAAATCATCTGGCATTAAACCATCGAAATCTGCCCACAAATGATAACAATGGTTTTCATTATAATTTCTGGTATCATATTTACTATACAACAACCAAAGTTTGTATCCTTCGTAACTCCCCTTTGAAATTAAAAAAATTAGTTTTCCAATATTAAACCAGTTTTTACTTCCAAAGGCACATTCTGTTGCATAAGAGGTAACAATCATTTATTGAATTTCTTTCCAATTGTGGAAAGAATTTCATTTTAAAAAATTTAGAGATCATATTTCGAAAGATCCTTGAAAACTGTTTTTGACTTGTTAACCTTTCCTTTACTTTCTTCTGGCTCTTTCTTCCATTTGGAGTAAGTAATGTAGGTGGTAATTAGGGCTGCCACTGCTCCAATTATTGCACAAGATGTAGAGATGCTTACACCATTTTCTTCTTCTGGTTCTTCTGCTCGCTCCTTCTCCATTTTGATTTTTTTTCTTAATTTTGCTTCCTTACTTATTGCAGCAAGTTTTTTCCCTTGAGCAACTCTTTTGGGATTTTTAACATGGACAGGAGGAGGAGTTTTCGTAATAGTTTGCTCTGGTTTTTGTTCAGGTTCTGGTTTTTGTTCTTGTTCCATTTATTAATTTGTTATATTTTGTTTAACAGCTAGTTAAAATTTGTTTGTTAAGCTAGTTGAAATTTGTTTAGACAAATAGGTGGAGGTTGTTCCTTCTTCTCAGCTTTTTTAACCAGATATTTTTTTTCATTTAATGTTCGCTTTTTTCTTTTCTCATCAGAGATCAGACTTGCATAATGAATTATTGTTGAAACTGAAAAATTTGTCTCAACAGGGTTTTCCCAAAATTTATCGCACTCACTTTCGTCATATTTTTCAGGACATTTTTGGGAGAATAGGTGCCAAAGGTTTTTACCATATTCTTCTCCATGGGTTTCGTTGTAAAGAGCGAAACCAACAGCCCTCCAAGATGTGTAATTCTCAGCAATATCTTTTGGTATCTTATCAATATAATTTTCTAACTCTTCCTCACTTTTTTTGGTATGGTCATCAAAGTTGATAATGGTTGCATTTCTTACCTTTTGTTCAGTTTCTGGTAAGAACGATAATTTGTTAACAAAGGTGTGTGGCTTTTGTCTAACAGAAAGTAAAAATATTAGTTCATGGTTAGAATATTGGCTTGCCACATGGTTTCTCTTCTCCTCAATTATGTAACTCAAAAGATATGGATCTGACGTTGGACTTTTTTTGGAGCCATATAAAAACCAGTTCCCAGCAATGATAGCATTGTCGAGTTGGATTTTTGTTTCTTTTTGTACAAGTTCGTTAATGTACAGTCTTTCTCTCCTTGTTAACCAAACATGTGGGAAATGTAGATGAAAACCATTTTTGTAAGTTTTGTCATCTTTAAAATATCCTGGTTTTTCCAAAACAAAACAGTTCAAGTTTGTTTGATTAACAAGAAGTTCTTTCAATATTTTTTGAAATAGTTTTGCCAATTTTAAGACTTTCTTTTCTGTGTATAATGGTTTGGGTTCCTTAAGTTTTTTGCTAAGATCAATGTCAACAATGACGGGACCAATGTCTGTTGTTCTTTCCAAAAGATATTTGTTAAAGTTTCCGGATCTTGACAAAAATGTGTAGGCTTTTGTGTATTTATTTAAAAAATCATCTTCATCTTTTACAGAATATGATCTTTTGTTGGAAATATCCATATGTGTAATGTTTTCTTTGCTATAACTTTTGTACAACAAAGACGATAAGGTGTTTGTTTTGAACTTAGACATTCTTTCTTTTTATTATTCTCTTTAACTAATTCTAAGCAGGTTGATTTCAACATCCCAAACATTGAAAAACAGGAAGGTATAGTCATCACCAACAGAACCAGAATATGAGTGCAAAGACATTTGGGTTCCTTTTTTTATAGTGGCAATACCTTGACAGAAAATATGGTGGGAATGTGTTTCGTTATATGTTTTTCCCATGGTTATGGTTTCCAAACCTGAAAGTTTGTTTGATCTGTCTGTAACACTTCCATGGTAAAGGTTTGTTTTTAGATCAAAATATGCTCTATAGGAAGAAACATACCAACCAGTTTGCTTAGATTGCTGATCTATTTTGTGTCCATCTGGTTGTAGTGTAAACCAATATGAAACCAAATATTTTCCTGTATCATGGGTTGCTGTAAATGAAAGTAGGGTGCTAATGTTGTTTGTGTTATCCCATGCTCCTCCCTTATGGTTTGTTTTTCCACTATCCTTTTTATATTTTACCAACTGCGAAAAAGTCCCAGCAGGTCCTGTAACCCCTGTAACTCCTCTCAAACCTCTGAGACCTCTCAACCCAGTTGATCCTTTTCCTCCAGGTAGTCCCCGAATTCCTTGGTCGCCTTGGTCGCCTTTTGGTCCCTGATCTCCTTTGTCCCCTTTTGTTCCTTGTGGTCCCTGGGGTCCTTGCGATCCTGTGTTTCCTGTGTTTCCTTTGGGTCCTGTTGATCCTTGGCTCCCTTGTGGACCTTGGGCACCCTGTGGGCCTTGGGGTCCTGTTGCCCCTGTGTTGCCCTTGTTCCCTTTCGCACCATCGTCACCAGGATCTCCTTTGTCTCCTTTTTGTGCAGCCGCTCCTGACATTCCTTTGTCTCCCTTGTCACCCTTGTCTCCTTTGGATCCCGTTGCACCTGTTGTTCCATGGTCACCTTTGTCTCCTTTTTGACCTTGTGGTCCTGTTGCACCTGCTGTTCCAAAGCTACCTCTGTCGCCTTTGTTTCCTTGTGGTCCTCTAATACCAGTATCCCCTTTGTCTCCTTTGGTTCCTTGCAAACCTCGATCGCCTTTGTCTCCTTTTGGTCCTGTGGGTCCTGTGTTACCTTGGTCCCCTTTGTCACCTTTTTTATGGGCATCTGTACCAGCCATACCTGTCAAACCCCTATCCCCTTTTGGACCTTTTGGACCTTGGTCTCCCTTATCCCCTTTGTCGCCTTTTTGAGCTGCTGTTCCTGTTGGTCCTGTTGGTCCTATTGCACCTCTGTCTCCACTGTTTCCTTTGTCACCTGTCAAACCTCTTTGCCCCTCCAAACCTTCATCACCTTTGTCTCCTTTTGTTCCTTGCAAACCTCTGTCTCCTTTGTTTCCTTGTGGTCCTGTTGCTCCTGTTAGACCTCTGTCACCTTTGTCACCTTTTACACCTGTGTCACCTTGTGGTCCTGGTTCTCCGTCAGCACCACCACCCCCTCCATAAGAATAATCTGGGTCATCATATCCATAGTAATAACTCATTATTTATCTTGGTAAAGATTTTAAAAGTTTTTGCCAAGTTTTACCAAGTTTTTACCAAGTTTTACCAAGTTTTTACCAAGTTTTTATAAATGAAGTTTCAAATGAAGTTTCCATATTCCTTCATCATATCCTTGTTAATTTTGACAATCTCGGAAGGTAATAATGGTCCATGAACAATTTTGATCCCATAAATTTTTCCTTTTAGTTGGGTACTATTTGAGGGGGTTCCACTCAATCTTTTGTTTAGAAATACAGACCCAAATGGACTACCTATATCTGCAAGGTCGGATTCAAAATCTGATCCTGCCAACTTTTTAGCATTTATGTACACACATGATCCAGTTCCCAACCAATGACAGGAGATTAGGTGTTTGTGGGTGATGCTATGGGGTCCAACAATGTTTACTGTTTTTTTAGAGCTTTGTCTTACACCACCAACTATTAATTTGGAGTAAGAGTATGATTTAAAACTAAGATATTTGTCATAATTACCATTATCATTCCCAATAAGATAGCACCAATCGTCAGGAACAGATGTGTCAACAACAGTGCAAACAACAAAAACAGAAACATCATTAAACTGCATTTCAGTGTTGCAAAATAACATATAGTTTCCTCCTGTGTTTTCAATGTAATCTATCCCTGGACCAATGGCATCTGAGCCAAATGTAGGGGCAACGGTTTTGTCATCTTGCCATAAAACAGAGTTTCCTTGTCGTGCTTGTATCAGTCTTCTCTCTCCACTGTATGTTTCAAATGTTTTAGTAGCTTTTGTCAAATTAATATCAAAAACAGTTTTGTAATTTTCGTTATGCAATGAAAGATTTTTTAATTTTTTTTCAATTTCTTTAATTTTCTTTTCCATGTCAGAACCATCTTCAAATGATCTTCTCTGTCTGCCATAACCATAATAATAACTCATTGTTTATCTTGCAAAAATTATAACATTTTTTTGTTATAAGTTTTAATGAAAGTTTTTGTTTATGTTTTGGGACGGTTTTTTTATAGGTTTTGTTTTCGCAGCATCCTCCTTTGACAAATATAGTTTTCCTGAACTTCATGTTTTTGTTTAAGCAATTCTATCACCTCTTCATTTTGACGGCGTACCATTTTTAGAAATGTGGTATAATCTTCCAAAATTTTATGTTTCAGTTTGAGTAGTCTTTCATGTTCATCTTCGTTTGTAACTTCTTCCAATTTTGTTTTAATTTCTTGAATCGTTTCTTCAAATTTTGTACTAATCTCTTCTTTCAAATTTGTATTAATTTCTGTTATGTTCATTCTTGTTCTTTTAATTTTTTTCAGAAAAAATAATTCAATTTAAAAAACTGTGTCATAAACTCCTGTTCTAACCAACATTTGGACCTTTGTTTCGCCTGGGTGTATATAAGTGCAAACTGTTTTTGGATGTGTACTTTTGTTATGGTATATAATATTTGGTGGTTTACCTGGATATTTTGTAAAACCCACCCACATACATTTTTCTCTGTCTGGACATAAGTTACTCCGTTTGTTATTCATTTATTTAAATTTTAAAACCTTTGTTATCTTACAAAATCCCCCAAACCCAAAAAACTTGGCAGCCATCTTTAAAAAACCCAGAACCCCTTGCAAAACCCAATCCCAAAAACTTGGCAGCCATCTTAGAAAAAACTTGGCAGCCATCTTTAAAAAAACTTGGCAACCATCTTGCAAAACCCAAACCCAAAAAACTTGGCGGCCATCTTGGAAAAAACTTGGCAGCCATCTTAGAAAAAACCATAACCCTTTGCGAACCCAAATCCCAAAAACTTGGCAGCCATCTTAGAAAAAACCATAACCCTTTGCAAGCCCCAAATCCCAAAAACTTGGCGGCCATTTTGTAAATTGTCCCAGGATCGGATGTCAAACCGGAAGTCAACCCAATCCAAAAAATCCCAGAACCCTTTGCAAACCCCCAACCCAAAAATTGTCCCAGGATCGGATGTCAAACCGGAAGTCAACCCAACCCAAAAAATTCAGGAGGGGGTTGCGAACAGCATTTTAAAATATTTTTGAAATTGTCCCAGGATCGGCCTTTTGACACTACTCGGGTGGTACCGGTGCGGGTGGGAACTCTGCAGAGACTCTGCTCCAGTGATCCCTTCCCCATTGAGGGGGTAAGGGGGAGCAGAGATGGGGGCTCTTTTATTAAACTGTATATATTTTGCAATGTTACAAAGTTAAAAAGCTGTGTTTTATTGAAAAATCATAAACTCGTCATTTTCACACAATCCTGGATAAAATTGTTGGGACACTTTGCCGATTTTGCCGATTTTCGCATAGTGTCCCAAGCACTTTTGTCCAGGATTGTCTGAAAATGACGAATTAAACAAAATCGAAGAAAAAAACAATTTCGGGGCGGCGATTCTGCGCAGTTTGCTCGAAAATGACATAAATACGCTCCCACATGCATGAACAACAAATTGGTTCTGGGGTATAGAAGGTTTGATGAATATGTAAATTAAATAGAGCTCTCGTGCGGGTGGTACCGGTGCGGGTGGGAACTCTGCAGAGACTCTGCTCCAGTGATCCCTTCCCCATTGAGGGGGTAAGGGGGAGCAGAGATGGGGGCTCTTTTATTAAACTGTATATATTTTGCAATGTTACAAAGTTAAAAAGCTGTTTTTTATTAAAAAATCATAAACTCGTCATTTTCAGACAATCCTGGAGAAAATTGTTGGGACACTTTGCCGATTTTGCCGATTTTCGCATAGTGTCCCAAGCACTTTTGTCCAGGATTGTCTGAAAATGACGAATTAAACAAAATCGAAGAAAAAAAAACAATTTCGGGGCGGCGATTCTGCGCAGTTTGCTCGAAAATGACATAAATACGCTCCCACATGCCATGAACAACAAATTGGTTCTGGGGTATAGAAGGTTTGATGAATATGTAAATTAAATAGAGCTCTCGTGCGGGTGGTACCGGTGCGGGTGGGAAACTCTGCAGAGACTCTGCTCCAGTGATCCCTTCCCCATTGAGGTGTAAGGGGGAGCAGAGATGGGGGCTCTTTTATTAAACTGTATATATTTTGCAATGTTACAAAGTTAAAAAGCTGTGTTTTATTGAAAAATCATAAACTCGTCATTTTCACACAATCCTGGATAAAATTGTTGGGACACTTTGCCGATTTTGCCGATTTTCGCATAGTGTCCCAAGCACTTTTGTCCAGGATTGTCTGAAAATGACGAATTAAACAAAATCGAAGAAAAAAAACAATTTCGGGGCGGCGATTCTGCGCAGTTTGCTCGAAAATGACATAAATACGCTCCCACATGCATTGAACAACAAATTGGTTCTGGGGTATAGAAGGTTTGAATGAATATGTAAATTAAATAGAGCTCTCGTGCGGGTGGTACCGGTGCGGGTGGGAACTCTGCAGAGACTCTGCTCCAGTGATCCCTTCCCCATTGAGGGGGTAAGGGGGAGCAGAGATGGGGGCTCTTTTATTAAACTGTATATTATTTTGCAATGTTACAAAGTTAAAAAGCTGTGTTTTATTGAAAAATCATAAACTCGTCATTTTCACACAATCCTGGAGAAAATTGTTGGGACACTTTGCCGATTTTGCCGATTTTCGCATAGTGTCCCAAGCACTTTTGTCCAGGATTGTCTGAAAATGACGAATTAAACAAAATCGAAGAAAAAAACAATTTCGGGGCGGCGATTCTGCGCAGTTTGCTCGAAAATGACATAAATACGCTCCCACATGCATGAACAACAAATTGGTTCTGGGGTATAGAAGGTTTTGATGAATATGTAAATTAAATAGAGCTCTCGTGCGGGTGGTACCGGTGCGGGTGGGAACTCTGCAGAGACTCTGCTCCAGTGATCCCTTCCCCATTGAGGGGGTAAGGGGGAGCAGAGATGGGGGCTCTTTTATTAAACTGTATATATTTTGCAATGTTACAAAGTTAAAAAGCTGTTTTTTATTAAAAAATCATAAACTCGTCATTTTCAGACAATCCTGGAGAAAATTGTTGGGACACTTTGCCGATTTTGCCGATTTTCGCATGGTGTCCCAAGCACTTTTGTCCAGGATTGTCTGAAAATGACGAATTAAACAAAATCGAAGAAAAAAAACAATTTGGGGGCGGCGATTCTGCGCAGTTTGCTCGAAAATGACATAAATACGCTCCCACATGCATGAACAACAAATTGGTTCTGGGGTATAGAAGGTTTGATGAATATGTAAATTAAATAGAGCTCTCGTGCGGGTGGTACCGGTGCGGGTGGGAACTCTGCAGAGACTCTGCTCCAGTGATCCCTTCCCCATTGAGGGGGTAAGGGGGAGCAGAGATGGGGGCTCTTTTATTAAACTGTATATATTTTGCAATGTTACAAAGTTAAAAAGCTGTTTTTTATTAAAAAATCATAAACTCGTCATTTTCAGACAATCCTGGAGAAAATTGTTGGGACACTTTGCCGATTTTGCCGATTTTCGCATAGTGTCCCAAGCACTTTTGTCCAGGATTGTCTGAAAATGACGAATTAAACAAAATCGAAGAAAAAAACAATTTGGGGGAGGCGATTCTGCGCAGTTTGCTCGAAAATGACATAAATACGCTCCCACATGCATGAACAACAAATTGGTTCTGGGGTATAGAAGGTTTGATGAATATGTAAATTAAATAGAGCTCTCGTGCGGGTGGTACCGGTGCGGGTGGGAACTCTGCAGAGACTCTGCTCCAGTGATCCCTTCCCCATTGAGGGGGTAAGGGGGAGCAGAGATGGGGGCTCTTTTATTAAACTGTATATATTTTGCAATGTTACAAAGTTAAAAAGCTGTTTTTTATTAAAAAATCATAAACTCGTCATTTTCAGACAATCCTGGAGAAAATTGTTGGGACACTTTGCCGATTTTGCCGATTTTCGCATTAGTGTCCCAAGCACTTTTGTCCAGGATTGTCTGAAAATGACGAATTAAACAAAATCGAAGAAAAAAAACAATTTGGGGGCGGCGATTCTGCGCAGTTTGCTCGAAAATGACATAAATACGCTCCCACATGCATGAACAACAAATTGGTTTTCTGGGGTATAGAAGGTTTGATGAATATGTAAATTAAATAGAGCTCTCGTGCGGGTGGTACCGGTGCGGGTGGGAACTCTGCAGAGACTCTGCTCCAGTGATCCCTTCCCCATTGAGGGGGTAAGGGGGAGCAGAGATGGGGGCTCTTTTATTAAACTGTATATATTTTGCAATGTTACAAAGTTAAAAAAGCTGTTTTTTATTGAAAAATTCATAAACTCGTCATTTTCAGACAATCCTGGAGAAAATTGTTGGGACACTTTGCCGATTTTGCCGATTTTCGCATAGTGTCCCAAGCACTTTTGTCCAGGATTGTCTGAAAATGACGAATTAAACAAAATCGAAGAAAAAAAACAATTTGGGGGCGGCGATTTCTGCGCAGTTTGCTCGAAAATGACATAAATACGCTCCCACATGCATGAACAACAAATTGGTTCTGGGGTATAGAAGGTTTGATGAATATGTAAATTAAATAGAGCTCTCGTGCGGGTGGTACCGGTGCGGGTGGGAAACTCTGCAGAGACTCTGCTCCAGTGATCCCTTCCCCATTGAGGGGGTAAGGGGGAGCAGAGATGGGGGCTCTTTTATTAAACTGTATATATTTTGCAATGTTACAAAGTTAAAAAGCTGTGTTTTATTGAAAAATCATAAACTCGTCATTTTCACACAATCCTGGATAAAATTGTTGGGACAACTTTGCCGATTTTGCCGATTTTCGCATAGTGTCCCAAGCACTTTTGTCCAGGATTGTCTGAAAATGACGAATTAAACAAAATCGAAGAAAAAAACAATTTCGGGGCGGCGATTCTGCGCAGTTTGCTCGAAAATGACATAAATACGCTCCCACATGCATGAACAACAAATTGGTTCTGGGGTATAGAAGGTTTGATGAATATGTAAATTAAATAGAGCTCTCGTGCGGGTGGTACCGGTGCGGGTGGGAACTCTGCAGAGACTCTGCTCCAGTGATCCCTTCCCCATTGAGGGGGTAAGGGGGAGCAGAGATGGGGGCTCTTTTATTAAACTGTATATATTTTGCAATGTTACAAAGTTAAAAAGCTGTGTTTTATTGAAAAATCATAAACTCGTCATTTTCACACAATCCTGGATAAAATTGTTGGGACACTTTGCCGATTTTGCCGATTTTCGCATAGTGTCCCAAGCACTTTTGTCCAGGATTGTCTGAAAATGACGAATTAAACAAAATCGAAGAAAAAAAACAATTTCGGGGCGGCGATTCTGCGCAGTTTGCTCGAAAATGACATAAATACGCTCCCACATGCATGAACAACAAATTGGTTCTGGGGTATAGAAGGTTTGATGAATATGTAAATTAAATAGAGCTCTCGTGCGGGTGGTACCGGTGCGGGTGGGAACTCTGCAGAGACTCTGCTCCAGTGATCCCTTCCCCATTGAGGGGGTAAGGGGGAGCAGAGATGGGGCTCTTTTATTAAACTGTATATATTTTGCAATGTTACAAAGTTAAAAAGCTGTGTTTTATTGAAAAATCATAAACTCGTCATTTTCACACAATCCTGGATAAAATTGTTGGGACACTTTGCCGATTTTGCCGATTTTTCGCATAGTGTCCCAAGCACTTTTGTCCAGGATTGTCTGAAAATGACGAATTAAACAAAATCGAAGAAAAAAACAATTTCGGGGCGGCGATTCTGCGCAGTTTGCTCGAAAATGACATAAATACGCTCCCACATGCATGAACAACAAATTGGTTCTGGGGTATAGAAGGTTTGATGAATATGTAAATTAAATAGAGCTCTCGTGCGGGTGGTACCGGTGCGGGTGGGAACTCTGCAGAGACTCTGCTCCAGTGATCCCTTCCCCATTGAGGGGGTAAGGGGGAGCAGAGATGGGGGCTCTTTTATTAAACTGTATATATTTTGCAATGTTACAAAGTTAAAAAGCTGTGTTTTATTGAAAAATCATAAACTCGTCATTTTCACACAATCCTGGATAAAATTGTTGGGACACTTTGCCGATTTTGCCGATTTTCGCATAGTGTCCCAAGCACTTTTGTCCAGGATTGTCTGAAAATGACGAATTAAACAAAATCGAAGAAAAAAACAATTTCGGGGCGGCGATTCTGCGCAGTTTGCTCGAAAATGACATAAATACGCTCCCACATGCATGAACAACAAATTGGTTCTGGGGTATAGAAGGTTTGATGAATATGTAAATTAAATAGAGCTCTCGTGCGGGTGGTACCGGTGCGGGTGGGAACTCTGCAGAGACTCTGCTCCAGTGATCCCTTCCCCATTGAGGGGGTAAGGGGGAGCAGAGATGGGGGCTCTTTTATTAAACTGTATATATTTTGCAATGTTACAAAGTTAAAAAGCTGTGTTTTATTGAAAAATCATAAACTCGTCATTTTCACACAATCCTGGATAAAATTGTTGGGACACTTTGCCGATTTTGCCGATTTTCGCATAGTGTCCCAAGCACTTTTGTCCAGGATTGTCTGAAAATGACGAATTAAACAAAATCGAAGAAAAAAACAATTTCGGGGCGGCGATTCTGCGCAGTTTGCTCGAAAATGACATAAATACGCTCCCACATGCATGAACAACAAATTGGTTCTGGGGTATAGAAGGTTTGATGAATATGTAAATTAAATAGAGCTCTCGTGCGGGTGGTACCGGTGCGGGTGGGAACTCTGCAGAGACTCTGCTCCAGTGATCCCTTCCCCATTGAGGGGGTAAGGGGGAGCAGAGATGGGGGCTCTTTTATTAAACTGTATATATTTTGCAATGTTACAAAGTTAAAAAGCTGTGTTTTATTGAAAAATCATAAACTCGTCATTTTCACACAATCCTGGATAAAATTGTTGGGACACTTTGCCGATTTTGCCGATTTTCGCATAGTGTCCCAAGCACTTTTGTCCAGGATTGTCTGAAAATGACGAATTAAACAAAATCGAAGAAAAAAACAATTTCGGGGCGGCGATTCTGCGCAGTTTGCTCGAAAATGACATAAATACGCTCCCACATGCATGAACAACAAATTGGTTCTGGGGTATAGAAGGTTTGATGAATATGTAAATTAAATAGAGCTCTCGTGCGGGTGGTACCGGTGCGGGTGGGAACTCTGCAGAGACTCTGCTCCAGTGATCCCTTCCCCATTGAGGGGGTAAGGGGGAGCAGAGATGGGGGCTCTTTTATTAAACTGTATATATTTTGCAATGTTACAAAGTTAAAAAGCTGTGTTTTATTGAAAAATCATAAACTCGTCATTTTCACACAATCCTGGATAAAATTGTTGGGACACTTTGCCGATTTTGCCGATTTTCGCATAGTGTCCCAAGCACTTTTGTCCAGGATTGTCTGAAAATGACGAATTAAACAAAATCGAAGAAAAAAACAATTTGGGGGCGGCGATTCTGCGCAGTTTGCTCGAAAATGACATAAATACGCTCCCACATGCATGAACAACAAATTGGTTCTGGGGTATAGAAGGTTTGATGAATATGTAAATTAAATAGAGCTCTCGTGCGGGTGGTACCGGTGCGGGTGGGAACTCTGCAGAGACTCTGCTCCAGTGATCCCTTCCCCATTGAGGGGGTAAGGGGGAGCAGAGATGGGGGCTCTTTTATTAAACTGTATATATTTTGCAATGTTACAAAGTTAAAAAGCTGTGTTTTTATTGAAAAATCATAAACTCGTCATTTTCAGACAATCCTGGATAAAATTGTTGGGACACTTTGCCGATTTTGCCGATTTTCGCATAGTGTCCCAAGCACTTTTGTCCAGGATTGTCTGAAAATGACGAATTAAACAAAATCGAAGAAAAAACAATTTGGGGGCGGCGATTCTGCGCAGTTTGCTCGAAAATGACATAAATACGCTCCCACATGCATGAACAACAAATTGGTTCTGGGGTATAGAAGGTTTGATGAATATGTAAATTAAATAGAGCTCTCGTGCGGGTGGTACCGGTGCGGGTGGGAACTCTGCAGAGACTCTGCTCCAGTGATCCCTTCCCCATTGAGGGGGTAAGGGGGAGCAGAGATGGGGGCTCTTTTATTAAACTGTATATATTTTGCAATGTTACAAAGTTAAAAAGCTGTGTTTTATTAAAAAATCATAAACTCGTCATTTTCACACAATCCTGGAGAAAATTGTTGGGACACTTTGCCGATTTTGCCGATTTTCGCATAGTGTCCCAAGCACTTTTGTCCAGGATTGTCTGAAAATGACGAATTAAACAAAATCGAAGAAAAAAACAATTTGGGGGCGGCGATTCTGCGCAGTTTGCTCGAAAATGACATAAATACGCTCCCACATGCATGAACAACAAATTGGTTCTGGGGTATAGAAGGTTTGATGAATATGTAAATTAAATAGAGCTCTCGTGCGGGTGGTACCGGTGCGGGTGGGAACTCTGCAGAGACTCTGCTCCAGTGATCCCTTCCCCATTGAGGGGGTAAGGGGGAGCAGAGATGGGGGCTCTTTTATTAAACTGTATATATTTTGCAATGTTACAAAGTTAAAAAGCTGTGTTTTATTGAAAAATCATAAACTCGTCATTTTCAGACAATCCTGTGAAAAATTGTTGGGACACTTTGCCGATTTTGCCGATTTTCGCATAGTGTCCCAAGCACTTTTGTCCAGGATTGTCTGAAAATGACGAATTAAACAAAATCGAAGAAAAAAAACAATTTGGGGCGGCGATTCTGCGCAGTTTTGCTCGAAAATGACATAAATACGCTCCCACATGCATGAACAACAAATTGGTTCTGGGGTATAGAAGGTTTGATGAATATGTAAATTAAATAGAGCTCTCGTGCGGGTGGTACCGGTGCGGGTGGGAACTCTGCAGAGACTCTGCTCCAGTGATCCCTTCCCCATTGAGGGGGTAAGGGGGAGCAGAGATGGGGGCTCTTTTATTAAACTGTATATATTTTGCAATGTTACAAAGTTAAAAAGCTGTGTTTTATTGAAAAATCATAAACTCGTCATTTTCACACAATCCTGGAGAAAATTGTTGGGACACTTTGCCGATTTTGCCGATTTTCGCATAGTGTCCCAAGCACTTTTGTCCAGGATTGTCTGAAAATGACGAATTAAACAAAATCGAAGAAAAAAAACAATTTGGGGGCGGCCGATTCTGCGCAGTTTTGCTCGAAAATGACATAAATACGCTCCCACATGCATGAACAACAAATTGGTTCTGGGGTATAGAAGGTTTGATGAATATGTAAATTAAATAGAGCTCTCGTGCGGGTGGTACCGGTGCGGGTGGGAACTCTGCAGAGACTCTGCTCCAGTGATCCCTTCCCCATTGAGGGGGTAAGGGGGAGCAGAGATGGGGGCTCTTTTATTAAACTGTATATATTTTGCAATGTTACAAAGTTAAAAAAGCTGTGTTTTATTAAAAAATCATAAACTCGTCATTTTCAGACAATCCTGGAGAAAATTGTTGGGACACTTTGCCGATTTTGCCGATTTTCGCATAGTGTCCCAAGCACTTTTGTCCAGGATTGTCTGAAAATGACGAATTAAACAAAATCGAAGAAAAAAACAATTTGGGGGCGGCGATTCTGCGCAGTTTGCTCGAAAATGACATAAATACGCTCCCACATGCATGAACAACAAATTGGTTCTGGGGTATAGAAGGTTTGATGAATATGTAAATTAAATAGAGCTCTCGTGCGGGTGGTACCGGTGCGGGTGGGAACTCTGCAGAGACTCTGCTCCAGTGATCCCTTCCCCATTGAGGGGGTAAGGGGGAGCAGAGATGAGGGCTCTTTTATTAAACTGTATATATTTTGCAATGTTACAAAGTTAAAAAGCCATGTTTTATTAAAAAATCATAAACTCGTCATTTTCAGACAATCCTGGACAAAATTGTTGGGACACTTTGCCGATTTTGCCGATTTTCGCATAGTGTCCCAAGCACTTTTGTCCAGGATTGTCTGAAAATGACGAATTAAACAAAATCGAAGAAAAAAACAATTTGGGGGCGGCGATTCTGCGCAGTTTGCTCGAAAATGACATAAATACGCTCCCACATGCATGAACAACAAATTGGTTCTGGGGTATAGAAGGTTTGATGAATATGTAAATTAAATAGAGCTCTCGTGCGGGTGGTACCGGTGCGGGTGGGAACTCTGCAGAGACTCTGCTCCAGT
Organism: Paragorgia papillata; assembly: GCA_035771165.1. NCBI lineage: Eukaryota > Metazoa > Cnidaria > Anthozoa > Scleralcyonacea > Coralliidae > Paragorgia > Paragorgia papillata. The sequence continues at coordinate 740,151 of JAWNZC010000018.1, read as the reverse complement.
GATCCCTTCCCCATTGAGGGGGTAAGGGGGAGCAGAGATGGGGGCTCTTTTATTAAACTGTATATATTTTGCAATGTTACAAAGTTAAAAAGCTGTGTTTTATTAAAAAATCATAAACTCGTCATTTTCAGACAATCCTGGACAAAATTGTTGGGACACTTTGCCGATTTTGCCGATTTTCGCATAGTGTCCCAAGCACTTTTGTCCAGGATTGTCTGAAAATGATGAATTAAACAAAATCGAAGAAAAAAACAATTTGGGGGCGGCGATTCTGCGCAGTTTGCTCGAAAATGACATAAATACGCTCCCACATGCATGAACAACAAATTGGTTCTGGGGTATAGAAGGTTTGATGAATATGTAAATTAAATAGAGCTCTCGTGCGGGTGGTACCGGTGCGGGTGGGAACTCTGCAGAGACTCTGCTCCAGTGATCCCTTCCCCATTGAGGGGGTAAGGGGGAGCAGAGATGGGGGCTCTTTTATTAAACTGTATATATTTTGCAATGTTACAAAGTTAAAAAGCTGTGTTTTATTGAAAAATCATAAACTCGTCATTTTCAGACAGTCTGAAAATGACGAATTAAACAAAATCGAAGAAAAAAACAATTTGGGGGCGGCGATTCTGCGCAGTTTGCTCGAAAATGACATAAATACGCTCCCACATGCATGAACAACAAATTGGTTCTGGGGTATAGAAGGTTTGATGAATATGTAAATTAAATAGAGCTCTCGTGCGGGTGGTACCGGTGCGGGTGGGAACTCTGCAGAGACTCTGCTCCAGTGATCCCTTCCCCATTGAGGGGGTAAGGGGGAGCAGAGATGGGGGCTCTTTTATTAAACTGTATATATTTTGCAATGTTACAAAGTTAAAAAGCTGGGTTTTATTAAAAAATCATAAACTCGTCATTTTCAGACAATCCTGGACAAAATTGTTGGGACACTTTGCCGATTTTGCCGATTTTCGCATAGTGTCCCAAGCACTTTTGTCCAGGATTGTCTGAAAATGATGAATTAAACAAAATCGAAGAAAAAAACAATTTGGGGGGCGGCGATTCTGCGCAGTTTGCTCGAAAATGACATAAATACGCTCCCACATGCATGAACAACAAATTGGTTCTGGGGTATAGAAGGTTTGATGAATATGTAAATTAAATAGAGCTCTCGTGCGGGTGGTACCGGTGCGGGTGGGAACTCTGCAGAGACTCTGCTCCAGTGATCCCTTCCCCATTGAGGGGGTAAGGGGGAGCAGAGATGGGGGCTCTTTTATTAAACTGTATATATTTTGCAATGTTACAAAGTTAAAAAGCTGTGTTTTATTGAAAAATCATAAACTCGTCATTTTCAGACAGTCTGAAAATGACGAATTAAACAAAATCGAAGAAAAAAACAATTTGGGGGCGGCGATTCTGCGCAGTTTGCTCGAAAATGACATAAATACGCTCCCACATGCATGAACAACAAATTGGTTCTGGGGTATAGAAGGTTTGATGAATATGTAAATTAAATAGAGCTCTCGTGCGGGTGGTACCGGTGCGGGTGGGAACTCTGCAGAGACTCTGCTCCAGTGATCCCTTCCCCATTGAGGGGGTAAGGGGGAGCAGAGATGGGGGCTCTTTTATTAAACTGTATATATTTTGCAATGTTACAAAGTTAAAAAGCTGTGTTTTATTAAAAAATCATAAACTCGTCATTTTCAGACAATCCTGGAGAAAATTGTTGGGACACTTTGCCGATTTTGCCGATTTTCGCATAGTGTCCCAAGCACTTTTGTCCAGGATTGTCTGAAAATGACGAATTAAACAAAATCGAAGAAAAAAACAATTTGGGGGCGGCGATTCTGCGCAGTTTGCTCGAAAATGACATAAATACGCTCCCACATGCATGAACAACAAATTGTTTCTGGGGTATAGAAGGTTTGATGAATATGTAAATTAAATAGAGCTCTCGTGCGGGTGGTACCGGTGCGGGTGGGAACTCTGCAGAGACTCTGCTCCAGTGATCCCTTCCCCATTGAGGGGGTAAGGGGGAGCAGAGATGGGGGCTCTTTTATTAAACTGTATATATTTTGCAATGTTACAAAGTTAAAAAGCTGTGTTTTATTGAAAAATCATAAACTCGTCATTTTCAGACAATCCTGGAAAAAATTGTTGGGACACTTTGCCGATTTTGCCGATTTTCGCATAGTGTCCCAAGCACTTTTGTCCAGGATTGTCTGAAAATGATGAATTAAACAAAATCGAACAAAAAAACAATTTGGGGGCGGCGATTCTGCGCAGTTTGCTCGAAAATGACATAAATACGCTCCCACATGCATGAACAACAAATTGTTTCTGGGGTATAGAAGGTTTGATGAATATGTAAATTAAATAGAGCTCTCGTGCGGGTGGTACCGGTGCGGGTGGGAACTCTGCAGAGACTCTGCTCCAGTGATCCCTTCCCCATTGAGGGGGTAAGGGGGAGCAGAGATGGGGGCTCTTTTATTAAACTGTATATATTTTGCAATGTTACAAAGTTAAAAAGCTGTGTTTTATTGAAAAATCATAAACTCGTCATTTTCAGACTGTCTGAAAATGACGAATTAAACAAAATCGAAGAAAAAACAATTTGGGGCGGCGATTCTGCGCAGTTTGCTCGAAAATGACATAAATACGCTCCCACATGCATGAACAACAAATTGGTTCTGGGGTATAGAAGGTTTGATGAATATGTAAATTAAATAGAGCTCTCGTGCGGGTGGTACCGGTGCGGGTGGGAACTCTGCAGAGACTCTGCTCCAGTGATCCCTTCCCCATTGAGGGGGTAAGGGGGAGCAGAGATGGGGGCTCTTTTATTAAACTGTATATATTTTGCAATGTTACAAAGTTAAAAAGCTGGGTTTTATTAAAAAATCATAAACTCGTCATTTTCAGACAGTCTGAAAATGATGAATTAAACAAAATCGAACAAAAAAACAATTTGGGGGCGGCGATTCTGCGCAGTTTGCTCGAAAATGACATAAATACGCTCCCACATGCATGAACAACAAATTGGTTCTGGGGTATAGAAGGTTTGATGAATATGTAAATTAAATAGAGCTCTCGTGCGGGTGGTACCGGTGCGGGTGGGAACTCTGCAGAGACTCTGCTCCAGTGATCCCTTCCCCATTGAGGGGGTAAGGGGGAGCAGAGATGGGGGCTCTTTTATTAAACTGTATATATTTTGCAATGTTACAAAGTTAAAAAGCTGTGTTTTATTGAAAAATCATAAACTCGTCATTTTCAGACAGTCTGAAAATGACGAATTAAACAAAATCGAAGAAAAAAACAATTTGGGGCGGCGATTCTGCGCAGTTTGCTCGAAAATGACATAAATACGCTCCCACATGCATGAAAAACAAATTGGTTCTGGGGTATAGAAGGTTTGGTGAATATGTAAATTAAATAGAGCTCTCGTGCGGGTGGTACCGGTGCGGGTGGGAACTCTGCAGAGACTCTGCTCCAGTGATCCCTTCCCCATTGAGGGGGTAAGGGGGAGCAGAGATGGGGGCTCTTTTATTAAACTGTATATATTTTGCAATGTTACAAAGTTAAAAAGCTGTGTTTTATTGAAAAATCATAAACTCGTCATTTTCAGACAGTCTGAAAATGACGAATTAAACAAAATCGAAGAAAAAAACAATTTGGGGGCGGCGATTCTGCGCAGTTTGCTCGAAAATGACATAAATACGCTCCCACATGCATGAACAACAAATTGGTTCTGGGGTATAGAAGGTTTGATGAATATGTAAATTAAATAGAGCTCTCGTGCGGGTGGTACCGGTGCGGGTGGGAACTCTGCAGAGACTCTGCTCCAGTGATCCCTTCCCCATTGAGGGGGTAAGGGGGAGCAGAGATGGGGGCTCTTTTATTAAACTGTATATATTTTGCAATGTTACAAAGTTAAAAAGCTGTGTTTTATTAAAAAATCATAAACTCGTCATTTTCAGACATGTCTGAAAATGATGAATTAAACAAAATCGAAGAAAAAAACAATTTGGGGGCGGCGATTCTGCGCAGTTTGCTCGAAAATGACATAAATACGCTCCCACATGCATGAACAACAAATTGGTTCTGGGGTATAGAAGGTTTGATGAATATGTAAATTAAATAGAGCTCTCGTGCGGGTGGTACCGGTGCGGGTGGGAACTCTGCAGAGACTCTGCTCCAGTGATCCCTTCCCATTGAGGGGGTAAGGGGGAGCAGAGATGGGGGCTCTTTTATTAAACTGTATATATTTTGCAATGTTACAAAGTTAAAAAGCTGTGTTTTATTGAAAAATCATAAACTCGTCATTTTCAGACAATCCTGGACAAAATTGTTGGGACACTTTGCCGATTTTGCCGATTTTCGCATAGTGTCCCAAGCACTTTTGTCCAGGATTGTCTGAAAATGATGAATTAAACAAAATCGAAGAAAAAAACAATTTGGGGGCGGCGATTCTGCGCAGTTTGCTCGAAAATGACATAAATACGCTCCCACATGCATGAACAACAAATTGGTTCTGGGGTATAGAAGGTTTGATGAATATGTAAATTAAATAGAGCTCTCGTGCGGGTGGTACCGGTGCGGGTGGGAACTCTGCAGAGACTCTGCTCCAGTGATCCCTTCCCCATTGAGGGGGTAAGGGGGAGCAGAGATGGGGGCTCTTTTATTAAACTGTATATATTTTGCAATGTTACAAAGTTAAAAAGCTGTGTTTTATTGAAAAATCATAAACTCGTCATTTTCAGACAATCCTGGACAAAATTGTTGGGACACTTTGCCGATTTTGCCGATTTTCGCATAGTGTCCCAAGCACTTTTGTCCAGGATTGTCTGAAAATGATGAATTAAACAAAATCGAAGAAAAAAACAATTTGGGGGCGGCGATTCTGCGCAGTTTGCTCGAAAATGACATAAATACGCTCCCACATGCATGAACAACAAATTGGTTCTGGGGTATAGAAGGTTTGATGAATATGTAAATTAAATAGAGCTCTCGTGCGGGTGGTACCGGTGCGGGTGGGAACTCTGCAGAGACTCTGCTCCAGTGATCCCTTCCCCATTGAGGGGGTAAGGGGGAGCAGAGATGGGGGCTCTTTTATTAAACTGTATATATTTTGCAATGTTACAAAGTTAAAAAGCTGTGTTTTATTGAAAAATCATAAACTCGTCATTTTCAGACAGTCTGAAAATGACGAATTAAACAAAATCGAAGAAAAAAACAATTTGGGGGCGGCGATTCTGCGCAGTTTGCTCGAAAATGACATAAATACGCTCCCACATGCATGAACAACAAATTGGTTCTGGGGTATAGAAGGTTTGATGAATATGTAAATTAAATAGAGCTCTCGTGCGGGTGGTACCGGTGCGGGTGGGAACTCTGCAGAGACTCTGCTCCAGTGATCCCTTCCCCATTGAGGGGGTAAGGGGGAGCAGAGATGGGGGCTCTTTTATTAAACTGTATATATTTTGCAATGTTACAAAGTTAAAAAGCTGTGTTTTATTAAAAAAATCATAAACTCGTCATTTTCAGACATGTCTGAAAATGATGAATTAAACAAAATCGAAGAAAAAAACAATTTGGGGGCGGCGATTCTGCGCAGTTTGCTCGAAAATGACATAAATACGCTCCCACATGCATGAACAACAAATTGGTTCTGGGGTATAGAAGGTTTGATGAATATGTAAATTAAATAGAGCTCTCGTGCGGGTGGTACCGGTGCGGGTGGGAACTCTGCAGAGACTCTGCTCCAGTGATCCCTTCCCCATTGAGGGGGTAAGGGGGAGCAGAGATGGGGGCTCTTTTATTAAACTGTATATATTTTGCAATGTTACAAAGTTAAAAAGCTGTGTTTTATTGAAAAATCATAAACTCGTCATTTTCAGACAATCCTGGACAAAATTGTTGGGACACTTTGCCGATTTTGCCGATTTTCGCATAGTGTCCCAAGCACTTTTGTCCAGGATTGTCTGAAAATGACGAATTAAACAAAATCGAACAAAAAAACAATTTGGGGGCGGCGATTCTGCGCAGTTTGCTCGAAAATGACATAAATACGCTCCCACATGCATGAACAACAAATTGGTTCTGGGGTATAGAAGGTTTGATGAATATGTAAATTAAATAGAGCTCTCGTGCGGGTGGTACCGGTGCGGGTGGGAACTCTGCAGAGACTCTGCTCCAGTGATCCCTTCCCCATTGAGGGGGTAAGGGGGAGCAGAGATGGGGGCTCTTTTATTAAACTGTATATATTTTGCAATGTTACAAAGTTAAAAAGCTGTGTTTTATTGAAAAATCATAAACTCGTCATTTTCAGACAATCCTGGAGAAAATTGTTGGGACACTTTGCCGATTTTGCCGATTTTCGCATAGTGTCCCAAGCACTTTTGTCCAGGATTGTCTGAAAATGATGAATTAAACAAAATCGAAGAAGAAAAAAACAATTTGGGGGCGGCGATTCTGCGCAGTTTGCTCGAAAATGACATAAATACGCTCCCACATGCATGAACAACAAATTGGTTCTGGGGTATAGAAGGTTTGATGAATATGTAAATTAAATAGAGCTCTCGTGCGGGTGGTACCGGTGCGGGTGGGAACTCTGCAGAGACTCTGCTCCAGTGATCCCTTCCCCATTGAGGGGGTAAGGGGGAGCAGAGATGGGGGCTCTTTTATTAAACTGTATATATTTTGCAATGTTACAAAGTTAAAAAGCTGTGTTTTATTGAAAAATCATAAACTCGTCATTTTCAGACAGTCTGAAAATGACGAATTAAACAAAATCGAAGAAAAAAACAATTTGGGGGCGGCGATTCTGCGCAGTTTGCTCGAAAATGACATAAATACGCTCCCACATGCATGAACAACAAATTGGTTCTGGGGTATAGAAGGTTTGATGAATATGTAAATTAAATAGAGCTCTCGTGCGGGTGGTACCGGTGCGGGTGGGAACTCTGCAGAGACTCTGCTCCAGTGATCCCTTCCCCATTGAGGGGGTAAGGGGGAGCAGAGATGGGGGCTCTTTTATTAAACTGTATATATTTTGCAATGTTACAAAGTTAAAAAGCTGTGTTTTATTAAAAAATCATAAACTCGTCATTTTCAGACATGTCTGAAAATGATGAATTAAACAAAATCGAAGAAAAAAACAATTTGGGGGCGGCGATTCTGCGCAGTTTGCTCGAAAATGACATAAATACGCTCCCACATGCATGAACAACAAATTGGTTCTGGGGTATAGAAGGTTTGATGAATATGTAAATTAAATAGAGCTCTCGTGCGGGTGGTACCGGTGCGGGTGGGAACTCTGCAGAGACTCTGCTCCAGTGATCCCTTCCCCATTGAGGGGGTAAGGGGGAGCAGAGATGGGGGCTCTTTTATTAAACTGTATATATTTTGCAATGTTACAAAGTTAAAAAGCTGTGTTTTATTAAAAAATCATAAACTCGTCATTTTCAGACATGTCTGAAAATGACGAATTAAACAAAATCGAAGAAAAAAACAATTTGGGGGCGGCGATTCTGCGCAGTTTGCTCGAAAATGACATAAATACGCTCCCACATGCATGAACAACAAATTGGTTCTGGGGTATAGAAGGTTTGATGAATATGTAAATTAAATAGAGCTCTCGTGCGGGTGGTACCGGTGCGGGTGGGAACTCTGCAGAGACTCTGCTCCAGTGATCCCTTCCCCATTGAGGGGGTAAGGGGGAGCAGAGATGGGGGCTCTTTTATTAAACTGTATATATTTTTGCAATGTTACAAAGTTAAAAAGCTGTGTTTTATTAAAAAATCATAAACTCGTCATTTTCAGACATGTCTGAAAATGATGAATTAAACAAAATCGAAGAAAAAAACAATTTGGGGGCGGCGATTCTGCGCAGTTTGCTCGAAAATGACATAAATACGCTCCCACATGCATGAACAACAAATTGGTTCTGGGGTATAGAAGGTTTGATGAATATGTAAATTAAATAGAGCTCTCGTGCGGGTGGTACCGGTGCGGGTGGGAACTCTGCAGAGACTCTGCTCCAGTGATCCCTTCCCCATTGAGGGGGTAAGGGGGAGCAGAGATGGGGGCTCTTTTATTAAACTGTATATATTTTGCAATGTTACAAAGTTAAAAAGCTGTGTTTTATTGAAAAATCATAAACTCGTCATTTTCAGACAGTCTGAAAATGACGAATTAAACAAAATCGAAGAAAAAAACAATTTGGGGGCGGCGATTCTGCGCAGTTTGCTCGAAAATGACATAAATACGCTCCCACATGCATGAACAACAAATTGGTTCTGGGGTATAGAAGGTTTGATGAATATGTAAATTAAATAGAGCTCTCGTGCGGGTGGTACCGGTGCGGGTGGGAACTCTGCAGAGACTCTGCTCCAGTGATCCCTTCCCCATTGAGGGGGTAAGGGGGAGCAGAGATGGGGGCTCTTTTATTAAACTGTATATATTTTGCAATGTTACAAAGTTAAAAAGCTGTGTTTTATTAAAAAATCATAAACTCGTCATTTTCAGACATGTCTGAAAATGACGAATTAAACAAAATCGAAGAAAAAAACAATTTGGGGGCGGCGATTCTGCGCAGTTTGCTCGAAAATGACATAAATACGCTCCCACATGCATGAACAACAAATTGGTTCTGGGGTATAGAAGGTTTGATGAATATGTAAATTAAATAGAGCTCTCGTGCGGGTGGTACCGGTGCGGGTGGGAACTCTGCAGAGACTCTGCTCCAGTGATCCCTTCCCCATTGAGGGGGTAAGGGGGAGCAGAGATGGGGGCTCTTTTATTAAACTGTATATATTTTGCAATGTTACAAAGTTAAAAAGCTGTGTTTTATTGAAAAATCATAAACTCGTCATTTTCAGATTTGGGGGCGGCGATTCTGCGCAGTTTGCTCGAAAATGACATAAATACGCTCCCACATGCATGAACAACAAATTGGTTCTGGGGTATAGAAGGTTTGATGAATATGTAAATTAAATAGAGCTCTCGTGCGGGTGGTACCGGTGCGGGTGGGAACTCTGCAGAGACTCTGCTCCAGTGATCCCTTCCCCATTGAGGGGGTAAGGGGGAGCAGAGATGGGGGCTCTTTTATTAAACTGTATATATTTTGCAATGTTACAAAGTTAAAAAGCTGTGTTTTATTGAAAAAATCATAAACTCGTCATTTTCAGACAATCCTGGAGAAAATTGTTGGGACACTTTGCCGATTTTGCCGATTTTCGCATAGTGTCCCAAGCACTTTTGTCCAGGATTGTCTGAAAATGATGAATTAAACAAAATCGAAGAAAAAAAACAATTTGGGGGCGGCGATTCTGCGCAGTTTGCTCGAAAATGACATAAATACGCTCCCACATGCATGAACAACAAATTGGTTCTGGGGTATAGAAGGTTTGTGATGAATATGTAAATTAAATAGAGCTCTCGTGCGGGTGGTACCGGTGCGGGTGGGAACTCTGCAGAGACTCTGCTCCAGTGATCCCTTCCCCATTGAGGGGGTAAGGGGGAGCAGAGATGGGGGCTCTTTTATTAAACTGTATATATTTTGCAATGTTACAAAGTTAAAAAGCTGTGTTTTATTGAAAAATCATAAACTCGTCATTTTCAGACAGTCTGAAAATGACGAATTAAACAAAATCGAAGAAAAAAACAATTTGGGGGCGGCGATTCTGCGCAGTTTGCTCGAAAATGACATAAATACGCTCCCACATGCATGAACAACAAATTGGTTCTGGGGTATAGAAGGTTTGATGAATATGTAAATTAAATAGAGCTCTCGTGCGGGTGGTACCGGTGCGGGTGGGAACTCTGCAGAGACTCTGCTCCAGTGATCCCTTCCCCATTGAGGGGGTAAGGGGGAGCAGAGATGGGGGCTCTTTTATTAAACTGTATATATTTTGCAATGTTACAAAGTTAAAAAGCTGTGTTTTATTAAAAAATCATAAACTCGTCATTTTCAGACATGTCTGAAAATGATGAATTAAACAAAATCGAAGAAAAAAACAATTTGGGGGCGGCGATTCTGCGCAGTTTGCTCGAAAATGACATAAATACGCTCCCACATGCATGAACAACAAATTGGTTCTGGGGTATAGAAGGTTTGATGAATATGTAAATTAAATAGAGCTCTCGTGCGGGTGGTACCGGTGCGGGTGGGAACTCTGCAGAGACTCTGCTCCAGTGATCCCTTCCCCATTGAGGGGGTTAAGGGGGAGCAGAGATGGGGGCTCTTTTATTAAACTGTATATATTTTGCAATGTTACAAAGTTAAAAAGCTGTGTTTTATTAAAAAATCATAAACTCGTCATTTTCAGACATGTCTGAAAATGACGAATTAAACAAAATCGAAGAAAAAAACAATTTGGGGGCGGCGATTCTGCGCAGTTTGCTCGAAAATGACATAAATACGCTCCCACATGCATGAACAACAAATTGGTTCTGGGGTATAGAAGGTTTGATGAATATGTAAATTAAATAGAGCTCTCGTGCGGGTGGTACCGGTGCGGGTGGGAACTCTGCAGAGACTCTGCTCCAGTGATCCCTTCCCCATTGAGGGGGTAAGGGGGAGCAGAGATGGGGGCTCTTTTATTAAACTGTATATATTTTGCAATGTTACAAAGTTAAAAAGCTGTGTTTTATTAAAAAATCATAAACTCGTCATTTTCAGACATGTCTGAAAATGATGAATTAAACAAAATCGAAGAAAAAAAACAATTTGGGGGCGGCGATTCTGCGCAGTTTGCTCGAAAATGACATAAATACGCTCCCACATGCATGAACAACAAATTGGTTCTGGGGTATAGAAGGTTTGATGAATATGTAAATTAAATAGAGCTCTCGTGCGGGTGGTACCGGTGCGGGTGGGAACTCTGCAGAGACTCTGCTCCAGTGATCCCTTCCCCATTGAGGGGGTAAGGGGGAGCAGAGATGGGGGCTCTTTTATTAAACTGTATATATTTTGCAATGTTACAAAGTTAAAAAGCTGTGTTTTATTAAAAAATCATAAACTCGTCATTTTCAGACATGTCTGAAAATGATGAATTAAACAAAATCGAAGAAAAAAACAATTTGGGGGCGGCGATTCTGCGCAGTTTGCTCGAAAATGACATAAATACGCTCCCACATGCATGAACAACAAATTGGTTCTGGGGTATAGAAGGTTTGATGAATATGTAAATTAAATAGAGCTCTCGTGCGGGTGGTACCGGTGCGGGTGGGAACTCTGCAGAGACTCTGCTCCAGTGATCCCTTCCCCATTGAGGGGGTAAGGGGGAGCAGAGATGGGGGCTCTTTTATTAAACTGTATATATTTTGCAATGTTACAAAGTTAAAAAGCTGTGTTTTATTAAAAAATCATAAACTCGTCATTTTCAGACATGTCTGAAAATGATGAATTAAACAAAATCGAAGAAAAAAAACAATTTGGGGGCGGCGATTCTGCGCAGTTTGCTCGAAAATGACATAAATACGCTCCCACATGCATGAACAACAAATTGGTTCTGGGGTATAGAAGGTTTGATGAATATGTAAATTAAATAGAGCTCTCGTGCGGGTGGTACCGGTGCGGGTGGGAACTCTGCAGAGACTCTGCTCCAGTGATCCCTTCCCCATTGAGGGGGTAAGGGGGAGCAGAGATGGGGGCTCTTTTATTAAACTGTATATATTTTGCAATGTTACAAAGTTAAAAAGCTGTGTTTTTATTAAAAAATCATAAACTCGTCATTTTCAGACATGTCTGAAAATGATGAATTAAACAAAATCGAAGAAAAAAAACAATTTGGGGGCGGCGATTCTGCGCAGTTTGCTCGAAAATGACATAAATACGCTCCCCACATGCATGAACAACAAATTGGTTCTGGGGTATAGAAGGTTTGATGAATATGTAAATTAAATAGAGCTCTCGTGCGGGTGGTACCGGTGCGGGTGGGAACTCTGCAGAGACTCTGCTCCAGTGATCCCTTCCCCATTGAGGGGGTAAGGGGGAGCAGAGATGGGGGCTCTTTTATTAAACTGTATATATTTTGCAATGTTACAAAGTTAAAAAGCTGTGTTTTATTGAAAAATCATAAACTCGTCATTTTCAGACAATCCTGGACAAAATTGTTTGGGACACTTTGCCGATTTTGCCGATTTTCGCATAGTGTCCCAAGCACTTTTGTCCAGGATTGTCTGAAAATGATGAATTAAACAAAATCGAAGAAAAAAACAATTTGGGGCGGCGATTCTGCGCAGTTTGCTCGAAAATGACATAAATACGCTCCCACATGCATGAACAACAAATTGGTTCTGGGGTATAGAAGGTTTGATGAATATGTAAATTAAATAGAGCTCTCGTGCGGGTGGTACCGGTGCGGGTGGGAACTCTGCAGAGACTCTGCTCCAGTGATCCCTTCCCCATTGAGGGGGTAAGGGGGAGCAGAGATGGGGGCTCTTTTATTAAACTGTATATATTTTGCAATGTTACAAAGTTAAAAAGCTGTGTTTTATTAAAAAATCATAAACTCGTCATTTTCAGACAGTCTGAAAATGATGAATTAAACAAAATCGAAGAAAAAAACAATTTGGGGGCGGCGATTCTGCGCAGTTTGCTCGAAAATGACATAAATACGCTCCCACATGCATGAACAACAAATTGGTTCTGGGGTATAGAAGGTTTGATGAATATGTAAATTAAATAGAGCTCTCGTGCGGGTGGTACCGGTGCGGGTGGGAACTCTGCAGAGACTCTGCTCCAGTGATCCCTTCCCCATTGAGGGGGTAAGGGGGAGCAGAGATGGGGGCTCTTTTATTAAACTGTATATATTTTGCAATGTTACAAAGTTAAAAAGCTGTGTTTTATTAAAAAATCATAAACTCGTCATTTTCAGTTAATCCTGGACAAAATTGTTGGGACACTTTGCCGATTTTGCCGATTTTCGCATAGTGTCCCAAGCACTTTTGTCCAGGATTGTCTGAAAATGATGAATTAAACAAAATCGAAGAAAAAAACAATTTGGGGGCGGCGATTCTGCGCAGTTTGCTCGAAAATGACATAAATACGCTCCCACATGCATGAACAACAAATTGGTTCTGGGGTATAGAAGGTTTGATGAATATGTAAATTAAATAGAGCTCTCGTGCGGGTGGTACCGGTGCGGGTGGGAACTCTGCAGAGACTCTGCTCTAGTGATCCCTTCCCCATTGAGGGGGTAAGGGGGAGCAGAGATGGGGGCTCTTTTATTAAACTGTATATATTTTGCAATGTTACAAAGTTAAAAAGCTGTGTTTTATTAAAAAATCATAAACTCGTCATTTTCAGACAGGATTGTCTGAAAATGATGAATTAAACAAAATCGAAGAAAAAAAACAATTTGGGGGCGGCGATTCTGCGCAGTTTGCTCGAAAATGACATAAATACGCTCCCACATGCATGAACAACAAATTGGTTCTGGGGTATAGAAGGTTTGATGAATATGTAAATTAAATAGAGCTCTCGTGCGGGTGGTACCGGTGCGGGTGGGAACTCTGCAGAGACTCTGCTCCAGTGATCCCTTCCCCATTGAGGGGGTAAGGGGGAGCAGAGATGGGGGCTCTTTTATTAAACTGTATATATTTTGCAATGTTACAAAGTTAAAAAGCTGTGTTTTATTAAAAAATCATAAACTCGTCATTTTCAGACAATCCTGGACAAAATTGTTGGGACACTTGGCCGATTTTGCCGATTTTCGCATAGTGTCCCAAGCACTTTTTGTCCAGGATTGTCTGAAAATGATGAATTAAACAAAATCGAAGAAAAAAACAATTTGGGGGCGGCGATTCTGCGCAGTTTGCTCGAAAATGACATAAATACGCTCCCACATGCATGAACAACAAATTGGTTCTGGGGTATAGAAGGTTTGATGAATATGTAAATTAAATAGAGCTCTCGTGCGGGTGGTACCGGTGCGGGTGGGAACTCTGCAGAGACTCTGCTCCAGTGATCCCTTCCCCATTGAGGGGGTAAGGGGGAGCAGAGATGGGGGCTCTTTTATTAAACTGTATATATTTTGCAATGTTACAAAGTTAAAAAGCTGTGTTTTATTGAAAAATCATAAACTCGTCATTTTCAGACAGTCTGAAAATGACGAATTAAACAAAATCGAAGAAAAAAACAATTTGGGGGCGGCGATTCTGCGCAGTTTGCTCGAAAATGACATAAATACGCTCCCACATGCATGAACAACAAATTGGTTCTGGGGTATAGAAGGTTTGATGAATATGTAAATTAAATAGAGCTCTCGTGCGGGTGGTACCGGTGCGGGTGGGAACTCTGCAGAGACTCTGCTCCAGTGATCCCTTCCCCATTGAGGGGGTAAGGGGGAGCAGAGGGGGGCTCTTTTATTAAACTGTATATATTTTGCAATGTTACAAAGTTAAAAAGCTGTGTTTTATTAAAAAATCATAAACTCGTCATTTTCAGACAATCCTGGACAAAATTGTTGGGACACTTTGCCGATTTTGCCGATTTTCGCATAGTGTCCCAAGCACTTTTGTCCAGGATTGTCTGAAAATGATGAATTAAACAAAATCGAAGAAAAAAAACAATTTGGGGGCGGCGATTCTGCGCAGTTTGCTCGAAAATGACATAAATACGCTCCCACATGCATGAACAACAAATTGGTTCTGGGGTATAGAAGGTTTGATGAATATGTAAATTAAATAGAGCTCTCGTGCGGGTGGTACCGGTGCGGGTGGGAACTCTGCAGAGACTCTGCTCCAGTGATCCCTTCCCCATTGAGGGGGTAAGGGGGAGCAGAGGTGGGGGCTCTTTTATTAAACTGTATATATTTTGCAATGTTACAAAGTTAAAAAGCTGTGTTTTATTAAAAAATCATAAACTCGTCATTTTCAGACAATCCTGGAGAAAATTGTTGGGACACTTTGCCGATTTTGCCGATTTTCGCATAGTGTCCCAAGCACTTTTGTCCAGGATTGTCTGAAAATGATGAATTAAACAAAATCGAAGAAAAAAACAATTTGGGGGCGGCGATTCTGCGCAGTTTGCTCGAAAATGACATAAATACGCTCCCACATGCATGAACAACAAATTGGTTCTGGGGTATAGAAGGTTTGATGAATATGTAAATTAAATAGAGCTCTCGTGCGGGTGGTACCGGTGCGGGTGGGAACTCTGCAGAGACTCTGCTCCAGTGATCCCTTCCCCATTGAGGGGGTAAGGGGGAGCAGAGATGGGGGCTCTTTTATTAAACTGTATATATTTTGCAATGTTACAAAGTTAAAAAGCTGTGTTTTATTAAAAAATCATAAACTCGTCATTTTCAGACAATCCTGGACAAAATTGTTGGGACACTTTGCCGATTTTGCCGATTTTCGCATAGTGTCCCAAGCACTTTTGTCCAGGATTGTCTGAAAATGATGAATTAAACAAAATCGAAGAAAAAAACAATTTGGGGGCGGCGATTCTGCGCAGTTTGCTCGAAAATGACATAAATACGCTCCCACATGCATGAACAACAAATTGGTTCTGGGGTATAGAAGGTTTGATGAATATGTAAATTAAATAGAGCTCTCGTGCGGGTGGTACCGGTGCGGGTGGGAACTCTGCAGAGACTCTGCTCCAGTGATCCCTTCCCCATTGAGGGGGTAAGGGGGAGCAGAGATGGGGGCTCTTTTATTAAACTGTATATATTTTGCAATGTTACAAAGTTAAAAAGCTGTGTTTTATTGAAAAATCATAAACTCGTCATTTTCAGACAGTCTGAAAATGACGAATTAAACAAAATCGAAGAAAAAAACAATTTGGGGGCGGCGATTCTGCGCAGTTTGCTCGAAAATGACATAAATACGCTCCCACATGCATGAACAACAAATTGGTTCTGGGGTATAGAAGGTTTGATGAATATGTAAATTAAATAGAGCTCTCGTGCGGGTGGTACCGGTGCGGGTGGGAACTCTGCAGAGACTCTGCTCCAGTGATCCCTTCCCCATTGAGGGGGTAAGGGGGAGCAGAGATGGGGGCTCTTTTATTAAACTGTATATATTTTGCAATGTTACAAAGTTAAAAAGCTGTGTTTTATTAAAAAATCATAAACTCGTCATTTTCAGACAATCCTGGACAAAATTGTTGGGACACTTTGCCGATTTTGCCGATTTTCGCATAGTGTCCCAAGCACTTTTGTCCAGGATTGTCTGAAAATGACGAATTAAACAAAATCGAAGAAAAAAAAAAAATTTGGGGGCGGCGATTCTGCGCAGTTTGCTCGAAAATGACATAAATACGCTCCCACATGCATGAACAACAAATTGGTTCTGGGGTATAGAAGGTTTGATGAATATGTAAATTAAATAGAGCTCTCGTGCGGGTGGTACCGGTGCGGGTGGGAACTCTGCAGAGACTCTGCTCCAGTGATCCCTTCCCCATTGAGGGGGTAAGGGGGAGCAGAGATGGGGGCTCTTTTATTAAACTGTATATATTTTGCAATGTTACAAAGTTAAAAAGCTGTGTTTTATTAAAAAATCATAAACTCGTCATTTTCAGACAATCCTGGACAAAATTGTTGGGACACTTTGCCGATTTTGCCGATTTTCGCATAGTGTCCCAAGCACTTTTGTCCAGGATTGTCTGAAAATGATGAATTAAACAAAATCGAAGAAAAAAACAATTTGGGGGCGGCGATTCTGCGCAGTTTGCTCGAAAATGACATAAATACGCTCCCACATGCATGAACGACAAATTGGTTCTGGGGTATAGAAGGTTTGATGAATATGTAAATTAAATAGAGCTCTCGTGCGGGTGGTACCGGTGCGGGTGGGAACTCTGCAGAGACTCTGCTCCAGTGATCCCTTCCCCATTGAGGGGGTAAGGGGGAGCAGAGGTGGGGGCTCTTTTATTAAACTGTATATATTTTGCAATGTTACAAAGTTAAAAAGCTGTGTTTTATTGAAAAATCATAAACTCGTCATTTTCAGACAGTCTGAAAATGACGAATTAAACAAAATCGAAGAAAAAAACAATTTGGGGGCGGCGATTCTGCGCAGTTTGCTCGAAAATGACATAAATACGCTCCCACATGCATGAACAACAAATTGGTTCTGGGGTATAGAAGGTTTGATGAATATGTAAATTAAATAGAGCTCTCGTGCGGGTGGTACCGGTGCGGGTGGGAACTCTGCAGAGACTCTGCTCCAGTGATCCCTTCCCCATTGAGGGGGTAAGGGGGAGCAGAGGTGGGGGCTCTTTTATTAAACTGTATATATTTTGCAATGTTACAAAGTTAAAAAGCTGTGTTTTATTAAAAAAATCATAAACTCGTCATTTTCAGACAATCCTGGACAAAATTGTTGGGACACTTTGCCGATTTTGCCGATTTTCGCATAGTGTCCCAAGCACTTTTGTCCAGGATTGTCTGAAAATGATGAATTAAACAAAATCGAAGAAAAAAACAATTTGGGGGCGGCGATTCTGCGCAGTTTGCTCGAAAATGACATAAATACGCTCCCACATGCATGAACAACAAATTGGTTCTGGGGTATAGAAGGTTTGATGAATATGTAAATTAAATAGAGCTCTCGTGCGGGTGGTACCGGTGCGGGTGGGAACTCTGCAGAGACTCTGCTCCAGTGATCCCTTCCCCATTGAGGGGGTAAGGGGAGCAGAGGTGGGGGCTCTTTTATTAAACTGTATATATTTTGCAATGTTACAAAGTTAAAAAGCTGTGTTTTATTAAAAAATCATAAACTCGTCATTTTCAGACAATCCTGGACAAAATTGTTGGGACACTTTGCCGATTTTGCCGATTTTCGCATAGTGTCCCAAGCACTTTTGTCCAGGATTGTCTGAAAATGATGAATTAAACAAAATCGAAGAAAAAAACAATTTGGGGGCGGCGATTCTGCGCAGTTTGCTCGAAAATGACATAAATACGCTCCCACATGCATGAACAACAAATTGGTTCTGGGGTATAGAAGGTTTGATGAATATGTAAATTAAATAGAGCTCTCGTGCGGGTGGTACCGGTGCGGGTGGGAACTCTGCAGAGACTCTGCTCCAGTGATCCCTTCCCCATTGAGGGGGTAAGGGGGAGCAGAGATGGGGGCTCTTTTATTAAACTGTATATATTTTGCAATGTTACAAAGTTAAAAAGCTGTGTTTTATTGAAAAATCATAAACTCGTCAATAAACTCGTCATTTTCACACAGTCTGAAAATGACGAATTAAACAAAATCGAAGAAAAAAACAATTTCGGGGCGGCGATTCTGCGCAGTTTGCTCGAAAATGACATAAATACGCTCCCACATGCATGAACAACAAATTGGTTCTGGGGTATAGAAGGTTTGATGAATATGTAAATTAAATAGAGCTCTCGTGCGGGTGGTACCGGTGCGGGTGGGAACTCTGCAGAGACTCTGCTCCAGTGATCCCTTCCCCATTGAGGGGGTAAGGGGGAGCAGAGATGGGGGCTCTTTTATTAAACTGTATATATTTTGCAATGTTACAAAGTTAAAAAGCTGTGTTTTATTGAAAAATCATAAACTCGTTATTTTCAGACAGTCTGAAAATGACGAATTAAACAAAATCGAAGAAAAAAACAATTTGGGGGCGGCGATTCTGCGCAGTTTGCTCGAAAATGACATAAATACGCTCCCACATGCATGAACAACAAATTGGTTCTGGGGTATAGAAGGTTTGATGAATATGTAAATTAAATAGAGCTCTCGTGCGGGTGGTACCGGTGCGGGTGGGAACTCTGCAGAGACTCTGCTCCAGTGATCCCTTCCCCATTGAGGGGGTAAGGGGGAGCAGAGGTGGGGGCTCTTTTATTAAACTGTATATATTTTGCAATGTTACAAAGTTAAAAAGCTGTGTTTTATTAAAAAATCATAAACTCGTCATTTTCAGACAATCCTGGACAAAATTGTTGGGACACTTTGCCGATTTTGCCGATTTTCGCATAGTGTCCCAAGCACTTTTGTCCAGGATTGTCTGAAAATGATGAATTAAACAAAATCGAAGAAAAAAAACAATTTGGGGGCGGCGATTCTGCGCAGTTTGCTCGAAAATGACATAAATACGCTCCCACATGCATGAACAACAAATTGGTTCTGGGGTATAGAAGGTTTGATGAATATGTAAATTAAATAGAGCTCTCGTGCGGGTGGTACCGGTGCGGGTGGGAACTCTGCAGAGACTCTGCTCCAGTGATCCCTTCCCCATTGAGGGGGTAAGGGGGAGCAGAGATGGGGGCTCTTTTTATTAAACTGTATATATTTTGCAATGTTACAAAGTTAAAAAGCTGTGTTTTATTAAAAAATCATAAACTCGTCATTTTCAGACAATCCTGGACAAAATTGTTGGGACACTTTGCCGATTTTGCCGATTTTCGCATAGTGTCCCAAGCACTTTTGTCCAGGATTGTCTGAAAATGATGAATTAAACAAAATCGAAGAAAAAAACAATTTGGGGGCGGCGATTCTGCGCAGTTTGCTCGAAAATGACATAAATACGCTCCCACATGCATGAACAACAAATTGGTTCTGGGGTATAGAAGGTTTGATGAATATGTAAATTAAATAGAGCTCTCGTGCGGGTGGTACCGGTGCGGGTGGGAACTCTGCAGAGACTCTGCTCCAGTGATCCCTTCCCCATTGAGGGGGTAAGGGGGAGCAGAGATGGGGGCTCTTTTATTAAACTGTATATATTTTGCAATGTTACAAAGTTAAAAAGCTGTGTTTTATTAAAAAAATCATAAACTCGTCATTTTCAGACAATCCTGGACATAATTGTTGGGACACTTTGCCGATTTTGCCGATTTTCGCATAGTGTCCCAAGCACTTTTGTCCAGGATTGTCTGAAAATGACGAATTAAACAAAATCGAAGAAAAAAACAATTTGGGGGCGGCGATTCTGCGCAGTTTGCTCGAAAATGACATAAATACGCTCCCACATGCATGAACAACAAATTGGTTTTGGGGTATAGAAGGTTTGATGAATATGTAAATTAAATAGAGCTCTCGTGCGGGTGGTACCGGTGCGGGTGGGAACTCTGCAGAGACTCTGCTCCAGTGATCCCTTCCCCATTGAGGGGGTAAGGGGGAGCAGAGATGGGGGCTCTTTTATTAAACTGTATATATTTTGCAATGTTACAAAGTTAAAAAGCTGTGTTTTATTGAAAAATCATAAACTCGTCATTTTCAGACAGTCTGAAAATGACGAATTAAACAAAATCGAAGAAAAAAACAATTTGGGGGCGGCGATTCTGCGCAGTTTGCTCGAAAATGACATAAATACGCTCCCACATGCATGAACAACAAATTGGTTCTGGGGTATAGAAGGTTTGATGAATATGTAAATTAAATAGAGCTCTCGTGCGGGTGGTACCGGTGCGGGTGGGAACTCTGCAGAGACTCTGCTCCAGTGATCCCTTCCCCATTGAGGGGGTAAGGGGGAGCAGAGATGGGGGCTCTTTTATTAAACTGTATATATTTTGCAATGTTACAAAGTTAAAAAGCTGTGTTTTATTAAAAAATCATAAACTCGTCATTTTCAGACAATCCTGGACAAAATTGTTGGGACACTTTGCCGATTTTGCCGATTTTCGCATAGTGTCCCAAGCACTTTTGTCCAGGATTGTCTGAAAATGATGAATTAAACAAAATCGAAGAAAAAAACAATTTGGGGGCGGCGATTCTGCGCAGTTTGCTCGAAAATGACATAAATACGCTCCCACATGCATGAACAACAAATTGGTTCTGGGGTATAGAAGGTTTGATGAATATGTAAATTAAATAGAGCTCTCGTGCGGGTGGTACCGGTGCGGGTGGGAACTCTGCAGAGACTCTGCTCCAGTGATCCCTTCCCCATTGAGGGGGTAAGGGGGAGCAGAGATGGGGGCTCTTTTATTAAACTGTATATATTTTGCAATGTTACAAAGTTAAAAAGCTGTGTTTTATTGAAAAATCATAAACTCGTCATTTTCAGACAGTCTGAAAATGACGAATTAAACAAAATCGAAGAAAAAAACAATTTGGGGGCGGCGATTCTGCGCAGTTTGCTCGAAAATGACATAAATACGCTCCCACATGCATGAACAACAAATTGGTTCTTGGGGTATAGAAGGTTTGATGAATATGTAAATTAAATAGAGCTCTCGTGCGGGTGGTACCGGTGCGGGTGGGAACTCTGCAGAGACTCTGCTCCAGTGATCCCTTCCCCATTGAGGGGGTAAGGGGGAGCAGAGATGGGGGCTCTTTTATTAAACTGTATATATTTTGCAATGTTACAAAGTTAAAAAGCTGTGTTTTATTGAAAAATCATAAACTCGTCATTTTCAGACAGTCTGAAAATGACGAATTAAACAAAATCGAAGAAAAAAACAATT
The DNA here is from genome assembly GCA_035771165.1 of Paragorgia papillata. NCBI lineage: Eukaryota > Metazoa > Cnidaria > Anthozoa > Scleralcyonacea > Coralliidae > Paragorgia > Paragorgia papillata. The sequence continues at coordinate 718,792 of JAWNZC010000018.1, read as the reverse complement.
TGGGGGCGGCGATTCTGCGCAGTTTGCTCGAAAATGACATAAATACGCTCCCACATGCATGAACAACAAATTGGTTCTGGGGTATAGAAGGTTTGATGAATATGTAAATTAAATAGAGCTCTCGTGCGGGTGGTACCGGTGCGGGTGGGAACTCTGCAGAGACTCTGCTCCAGTGATCCCTTCCCCATTGAGGGGGTAAGGGGGAGCAGAGATGGGGGCTCTTTTATTAAACTGTATATATTTTGCAATGTTACAAAGTTAAAAAGCTGTGTTTTATTAAAAAATCATAAACTCGTCATTTTCAGACAATCCTGGACAAAATTGTTGGGACACTTTGCCGATTTTGCCGATTTTCGCATAGTGTCCCAAGCACTTTTGTCCAGGATTGTCTGAAAATGATGAATTAAACAAAATCGAAGAAAAAAAACAATTTGGGGGCGGCGATTCTGCGCAGTTTGCTCGAAAATGACATAAATACGCTCCCACATGCATGAACAACAAATTGGTTCTGGGGTATAGAAGGTTTGATGAATATGTAAATTAAATAGAGCTCTCGTGCGGGTGGTACCGGTGCGGGTGGGAACTCTGCAGAGACTCTGCTCCAGTGATCCCTTCCCCATTGAGGGGGTAAGGGGGAGCAGAGATGGGGGCTCTTTTATTAAACTGTATATATTTTGCAATGTTACAAAGTTAAAAAGCTGTGTTTTATTAAAAAATCATAAACTCGTCATTTTCAGACAATCCTGGACAAAATTGTTGGGACACTTTGCCGATTTTGCCGATTTTCGCATAGTGTCCCAAGCACTTTTGTCCAGGATTGTCTGAAAATGATGAATTAAACAAAATCGAAGAAAAAAACAATTTGGGGGCGGCGATTCTGCGCAGTTTGCTCGAAAATGACATAAATACGCTCCCACATGCATGAACAACAAATTGGTTCTGGGGTATAGAAGGTTTGATGAATATGTAAATTAAATAGAGCTCTCGTGCGGGTGGTACCGGTGCGGGTGGGAACTCTGCAGAGACTCTGCTCCAGTGATCCCTTCCCCATTGAGGGGGTAAGGGGGAGCAGAGATGGGGGCTCTTTTATTAAACTGTATATATTTTGCAATGTTACAAAGTTAAAAAGCTGTGTTTTATTGAAAAATCATAAACTCGTCATTTTCAGACAGTCTGAAAATGACGAATTAAACAAAATCGAAGAAAAAAACAATTTGGGGGCGGCGATTCTGCGCAGTTTGCTCGAAAATGACATAAATACGCTCCCACATGCATGAACAACAAATTGGTTCTGGGGTATAGAAGGTTTGATGAATATGTAAATTAAATAGAGCTCTCGTGCGGGTGGTACCGGTGCGGGTGGGAACTCTGCAGAGACTCTGCTCCAGTGATCCCTTCCCCATTGAGGGGGTAAGGGGGAGCAGAGATGGGGGCTCTTTTATTAAACTGTATATATTTTGCAATGTTACAAAGTTAAAAAGCTGTGTTTTATTGAAAAATCATAAACTCGTCATTTTCAGACAGTCTGAAAATGACGAATTAAACAAAATCGAAGAAAAAAACAATTTGGGGGCGGCGATTCTGCGCAGTTTGCTCGAAAATGACATAAATACGCTCCCACATGCATGAACAACAAATTGGTTCTGGGGTATAGAAGGTTTGATGAATATGTAAATTAAATAGAGCTCTCGTGCGGGTGGTACCGGTGCGGGTGGGAACTCTGCAGAGACTCTGCTCCAGTGATCCCTTCCCCATTGAGGGGGTAAGGGGGAGCAGAGATGGGGGCTCTTTTATTAAACTGTATATATTTTGCAATGTTACAAAGTTAAAAAGCTGTGTTTTATTAAAAAATCATAAACTCGTCATTTTCAGACAATCCTGGACAAAATTGTTGGGACACTTTGCCGATTTTGCCGATTTTCGCATAGTGTCCCAAGCACTTTTGTCCAGGATTGTCTGAAAATGATGAATTAAACAAAATCGAAGAAAAAAACAATTTGGGGGCGGCGATTCTGCGCAGTTTGCTCGAAAATGACATAAATACGCTCCCACATGCATGAACAACAAATTGGTTCTGGGGTATAGAAGGTTTGATGAATATGTAAATTAAATAGAGCTCTCGTGCGGGTGGTACCGGTGCGGGTGGGAACTCTGCAGAGACTCTGCTCCAGTGATCCCTTCCCCATTGAGGGGGTAAGGGGGAGCAGAGATGAGGGCTCTTTTATTAAACTGTATATATTTTGCAATGTTACAAAGTTAAAAAGCCATGTTTTATTAAAAAATCATAAACTCGTCATTTTCAGACAATCCTGGACAAAATTGTTGGGACACTTTGCCGATTTTGCCGATTTTCGCATAGTGTCCCAAGCACTTTTGTCCAGGATTGTCTGAAAATGACGAATTAAACAAAATCGAAGAAAAAAACAATTTGGGGGCGGCGATTCTGCGCAGTTTGCTCGAAAATGACATAAATACGCTCCCACATGCATGAACAACAAATTGGTTCTGGGGTATAGAAGGTTTGATGAATATGTAAATTAAATAGAGCTCTCGTGCGGGTGGTACCGGTGCGGGTGGGAACTCTGCAGAGACTCTGCTCCAGTGATCCCTTCCCCATTGAGGGGGTAAGGGGGAGCAGAGATGAGGGCTCTTTTATTAAACTGTATATATTTTGCAATGTTACAAAGTTAAAAAGCCATGTTTTATTAAAAAATCATAAACTCGTCATTTTCAGACAATCCTGGACAAAATTGTTGGGACACTTTGCCGATTTTGCCGATTTTCGCATAGTGTCCCAAGCACTTTTGTCCAGGATTGTCTGAAAATGACGAATTAAACAAAATCGAAGAAAAAAACAATTTGGGGGCGGCGATTCTGCGCAGTTTGCTCGAAAATGACATAAATACGCTCCCACATGCATGAACAACAAATTGGTTCTGGGGTATAGAAGGTTTGATGAATATGTAAATTAAATAGAGCTCTCGTGCGGGTGGTACCGGTGCGGGTGGGAACTCTGCAGAGACTCTGCTCCAGTGATCCCTTCCCCATTGAGGGGGTAAGGGGGAGCAGAGATGGGGGCTCTTTTATTAAACTGTATATATTTTGCAATGTTACAAAGTTAAAAAGCTGTGTTTTATTGAAAAATCATAAACTCGTCATTTTTCGTCATTTTTAGACAATCCTGGACAAAATTGTTGGGACACTTTGCCGATTTTGCCGATTTTCGCATAGTGTCCCAAGCACTTTTGTCCAGGATTGTCTGAAAATGATGAATTAAACAAAATCGAAGAAAAAAACAATTTGGGGGCGGCGATTCTGCGCAGTTTGCTCGAAAATGACATAAATACGCTCCCACATGCATGAACAACAAATTGGTTCTGGGGTATAGAAGGTTTGATGAATATGTAAATTAAATAGAGCTCTCGTGCGGGTGGTACCGGTGCGGGTGGGAACTCTGCAGAGACTCTGCTCCAGTGATCCCTTCCCCATTGAGGGGGTAAGGGGGAGCAGAGATGGGGGCTCTTTTATTAAACTGTATATATTTTGCAATGTTACAAAGTTAAAAAGCTGTGTTTTATTGAAAAATCATAAACTCGTCATTTTCACACAATCCTGGACAAAATTGTTGGGACACTTGCCGATTTTCGCATAGTGTCCCAAGCACTTTTGTCCAGGATTGTCTGAAAATGACGAATTAAACAAAATCGAAGAAAAAAACAATTTGGGGGCGGCGATTCTGCGCAGTTTGCTCGAAAATGACATAAATACGCTCCCACATGCATGAACAACAAATTGGTTCTGGGGTATAGAAGGTTTGATGAATATGTAAATTAAATAGAGCTCTCGTGCGGGTGGTACCGGTGCGGGTGGGAACTCTGCAGAGACTCTGCTCCAGTGATCCCTTCCCCATTGAGGGGGTAAGGGGGAGCAGAGATGGGGGCTCTTTTATTAAACTGTATATATTTTGCAATGTTACAAAGTTAAAAAGCTATGTTTTATTAAAAAATCATAAACTCGTCATTTTCAGACAATCTGGACAAAATTGTTGGGACACTTTGCCGATTTTGCCGATTTTCGCATAGTGTCCCAAGCACTTTTGTCCAGGATTGTCTGAAAATGACGAATTAAACAAAATCGAAGAAAAAAACAATTTGGGGGCGGCGATTCTGCGCAGTTTGCTCGAAAATGACATAAATACGCTCCCACATGCATGAACAACAAATTGGTTCTGGGGTATAGAAGGTTTGATGAATATGTAAATTAAATAGAGCTCTCGTGCGGGTGGTACCGGTGCGGGTGGGAACTCTGCAGAGACTCTGCTCCAGTGATCCCTTCCCCATTGAGGGGGTAAGGGGGAGCAGAGATGGGGGCTCTTTTATTAAACTGTATATATTTTGCAATGTTACAAAGTTAAAAAGCTGTGTTTTATTAAAAAATCATAAACTCGTCATTTTCAGACGGTCTGAAAATGACGAATTAAACAAAATCGAAGAAAAAAACAATTTGGGGGCGGCGATTCTGCGCAGTTTGCTCGAAAATGACATAAATACGCTCCCACATGCATGAACAACAAATTGGTTCTGGGGTATAGAAGGTTTGATGAATATGTAAATTAAATAGAGCTCTCGTGCGGGTGGTACCGGTGCGGGTGGGAACTCTGCAGAGACTCTGCTCCAGTGATCCCTTCCCCATTGAGGGGGTAAGGGGGAGCAGAGATGAGGGCTCTTTTATTAAACTGTATATATTTTGCAATGTTACAAAGTTAAAAAGCCATGTTTTATTAAAAAATCATAAACTCGTCATTTTCAGACAATCCTGGACAAAATTGTTGGGACACTTTGCCGATTTTGCCGATTTTCGCATAGTGTCCCAAGCACTTTTGTCCAGGATTGTCTGAAAATGACGAATTAAACAAAATCGAAGAAAAAAACAATTTGGGGGCGGCGATTCTGCGCAGTTTGCTCGAAAATGACATAAATACGCTCCCACATGCATGAACAACAAATTGGTTCTGGGGTATAGAAGGTTTGATGAATATGTAAATTAAATAGAGCTCTCGTGCGGGTGGTACCGGTGCGGGTGGGAACTCTGCAGAGACTCTGCTCCAGTGATCCCTTCCCCATTGAGGGGGTAAGGGGGAGCAGAGATGGGGGCTCTTTTATTAAACTGTATATATTTTGCAATGTTACAAAGTTAAAAAGCTGTGTTTTATTTAAAAATCATAAACTCGTCATTTTCAGACAGTCTGAAAATGACGAATTAAACAAAATCGAAGAAAAAAACAATTTGGGGGCGGCGATTCTGCGCAGTTTGCTCGAAAATGACATAAATACGCTCCCACATGCATGAACAACAAATTGGTTCTGGGGTATAGAAGGTTTGATGAATATGTAAATTAAATAGAGCTCTCGTGCGGGTGGTACCGGTGCGGGTGGGAACTCTGCAGAGACTCTGCTCCAGTGATCCCTTCCCCATTGAGGGGGTAAGGGGGAGCAGAGATGGGGGCTCTTTTATTAAACTGTATATATTTTGCAATGTTACAAAGTTAAAAAGCTGTGTTTTATTGAAAAATCATAAACTCGTCATTTTCAGACATGTCTGAAAATGACGAATTAAACAAAATCGAAGAAAAAAACAATTTGGGGGCGGCGATTCTGCGCAGTTTGCTCGAAAATGACATAAATACGCTCCCACATGCATGAACAACAAATTGGTTCTGGGGTATAGAAGGTTTGATGAATATGTAAATTAAATAGAGCTCTCGTGCGGGTGGTACCGGTGCGGGTGGGAACTCTGCAGAGACTCTGCTCCAGTGATCCCTTCCCCATTGAGGGGGTAAGGGGGAGCAGAGATGGGGGCTCTTTTATTAAACTGTATATATTTTGCAATGTTACAAAGTTAAAAAGCTGTGTTTTATTAAAAAATCATAAACTCGTCATTTTCAGACAATCCTGGACAAAATTGTTGGGACACTTTGCCGATTTTGCCGATTTTCGCATAGTGTCCCAAGCACTTTTGTCCAGGATTGTCTGAAAATGATGAATTAAACAAAATCGAAGAAAAAAACAATTTGGGGGCGGCGATTCTGCGCAGTTTGCTCGAAAATGACATAAATACGCTCCCACATGCATGAACAACAAATTGGTTCTGGGGTATAGAAGGTTTGATGAATATGTAAATTAAATAGAGCTCTCGTGCGGGTGGTACCGGTGCGGGTGGGAACTCTGCAGAGACTCTGCTCCAGTGATCCCTTCCCCATTGAGGGGGTAAGGGGGAGCAGAGATGGGGGCTCTTTTATTAAACTGTATATATTTTGCAATGTTACAAAGTTAAAAAGCTGTGTTTTATTAAAAAATCATAAACTCGTCATTTTCAGACAATCCTGGACAAAATTGTTGGGACACTTTGCCGATTTTGCCGATTTTCGCATAGTGTCCCAAGCACTTTTGTCCAGGATTGTCTGAAAATGACGAATTAAACAAAATCGAAGAAAAAAACAATTTGGGGGCGGCGATTCTGCGCAGTTTGCTCGAAAATGACATAAATACGCTCCCACATGCATGAACAACAAATTGGTTCTGGGGTATAGAAGGTTTGATGAATATGTAAATTAAATAGAGCTCTCGTGCGGGTGGTACCGGTGCGGGTGGGAACTCTGCAGAGACTCTGCTCCAGTGATCCCTTCCCCATTGAGGGGGTAAGGGGGAGCAGAGATGAGGGCTCTTTTATTAAACTGTATATATTTTGCAATGTTACAAAGTTAAAAAGCCATGTTTTATTAAAAAATCATAAACTCGTCATTTTCAGACAATCCTGGACAAAATTGTTGGGACACTTTGCCGATTTTGCCGATTTTCGCATAGTGTCCCAAGCACTTTTGTCCAGGATTGTCTGAAAATGATGAATTAAACAAAATCGAAGAAAAAAACAATTTGGGGGCGGCGATTCTGCGCAGTTTGCTCGAAAATGACATAAATACGCTCCCACATGCATGAACAACAAATTGGTTCTGGGGTATAGAAGGTTTGATGAATATGTAAATTAAATAGAGCTCTCGTGCGGGTGGTACCGGTGCGGGTGGGAACTCTGCAGAGACTCTGCTCCAGTGATCCCTTCCCCATTGAGGGGGTAAGGGGGAGCAGAGATGGGGGCTCTTTTATTAAACTGTATATATTTTGCAATGTTACAAAGTTAAAAAGCTGTGTTTTATTGAAAAATCATAAACTCGTCATTTTCAGACTGTCTGAAAATGACGAATTAAACAAAATCGAAGAAAAAAACAATTTGGGGGCGGCGATTCTGCGCAGTTTGCTCGAAAATGACATAAATACGCTCCCACATGCATGAAAAACAAATTGGTTCTGGGGTATAGAAGGTTTGGTGAATATGTAAATTAAATAGAGCTCTCGTGCGGGTGGTACCGGTGCGGGTGGGAACTCTGCAGAGACTCTACTCCAGTGATCCCTTCCCCATTGAGGGGGTAAGGGGGAGCAGAGATGGGGGCTCTTTTATTAAACTGTATATATTTTGCAATGTTACAAAGTTAAAAAGCTGTGTTTTATTGAAAAATCATAAACTCGTCATTTTCACACAATCCTGGACAAAATTGTTGGGACACTTTGCCGATTTTCGCATAGTGTCCCAAGCACTTTTCTCCAGGATTGTCTGAAAATGACGAATTAAACAAAATCGAAGAAAAAAACAATTTGGGGGCGGCGATTCTGCGCAGTTTGCTCGAAAATGACATAAATACGCTCCCACATGCATGAACAACAAATTGGTTCTGGGGTATAGAAGGTTTGATGAATATGTAAATTAAATAGAGCTCTCGTGCGGGTGGTACCGGTGCGGGTGGGAACTCTGCAGAGACTCTGCTCCAGTGATCCCTTCCCCATTGAGGGGGTAAGGGGGAGCAGAGATGGGGGCTCTTTTATTAAACTGTATATATTTTGCAATGTTACAAAGTTAAAAAGCTGTGTTTTATTAAAAAATCATAAACTCGTCATTTTCAGACAATCCTGGACAAAATTGTTGGGACACTTTGCCGATTTTGCCGATTTTCGCATAGTGTCCCAAGCACTTTTGTCCAGGATTGTCTGAAAATGATGAATTAAACAAAATCGAAGAAAAAAACAATTTGGGGGCGGCGATTCTGCGCAGTTTGCTCGAAAATGACATAAATACGCTCCCACATGCATGAACAACAAATTGGTTCTGGGGTATAGAAGGTTTGATGAATATGTAAATTAAATAGAGCTCTCGTGCGGGTGGTACCGGTGCGGGTGGGAACTCTGCAGAGACTCTGCTCCAGTGATCCCTTCCCCATTGAGGGGGTAAGGGGGAGCAGAGATGAGGGCTCTTTTATTAAACTGTATATATTTTGCAATGTTACAAAGTTAAAAAGCCATGTTTTATTAAAAAATCATAAACTCGTCATTTTCAGACAATCCTGGACAAAATTGTTGGGACACTTTGCCGATTTTGCCGATTTTCGCATAGTGTCCCAAGCACTTTTGTCCAGGATTGTCTGAAAATGACGAATTAAACAAAATCGAAGAAAAAAACAATTTGGGGGCGGCGATTCTGCGCAGTTTGCTCGAAAATGACATAAATACGCTCCCACATGCATGAACAACAAATTGGTTCTGGGGTATAGAAGGTTTGATGAATATGTAAATTAAATAGAGCTCTCGTGCGGGTGGTACCGGTGCGGGTGGGAACTCTGCAGAGACTCTGCTCCAGTGATCCCTTCCCCATTGAGGGGGTAAGGGGGAGCAGAGATGAGGGCTCTTTTATTAAACTGTATATATTTTGCAATGTTACAAAGTTAAAAAGCCATGTTTTATTAAAAAATCATAAACTCGTCATTTTCAGACAATTCTGGAAAGCACTTTTGTCCAGGATCGTCTGAAAATGATGAATTAAACAAAATCGAAGAAAAAAAACAATTTGGGGGCGGCGATTCTGCGCAGTTTGCTCGAAAATGACATAAATACGCTCCCACATGCATGAACAACAAATTGGTTCTGGGGTATAGAAGGTTTGGTGAATATGTAAATTAAATAGAGCTCTCGTGCGGGTGGTACCGGTGCGGGTGGGAACTCTGCAGAGACTCTGCTCCAGTGATCCCTTCCCCATTGAGGGGGTAAGGGGGAGCAGAGATGGGGGCTCTTTTATTAAACTGTATATATTTTGCAATGTTACAAAGTTAAAAAGCTGTGTTTTATTGAAAAATCATAAACTCGTCATTTTCAGACAATCCTGGACAAAATTGTTGGGACACTTTGCCGATTTTCGCATAGTGTCCCAAGCACTTTTGTCCAGGATTGTCTGAAAATGACGAATTAAACAAAATCGAAGAAAAAAACAATTTGGGGGCGGCGATTCTGCGCAGTTTGCTCGAAAATGACATAAATACGCTCCCACATGCATGAACAACAAATTGGTTCTGGGGTATAGAAGGTTTGATGAATATGTAAATTAAATAGAGCTCTCGTGCGGGTGGTACCGGTGCGGGTGGGAACTCTGCAGAGACTCTGCTCCAGTGATCCCTTCCCCATTGAGGGGGTAAGGGGGAGCAGAGATGGGGGCTCTTTTATTAAACTGTATATATTTTGCAATGTTACAAAGTTAAAAAGCTGTGTTTTATTAAAAAATCATAAACTCGTCATTTTCAGACAATTCTGGACAAAATTGTTGGGACACTTTGCCGATTTTGCCGATTTTCGCATAGTGTCCCAAGCACTTTTGTCCAGGATCGTCTGAAAATGATGAATTAAACAAAATCGAAGAAAAAAACAATTTGGGGGCGGCGATTCTGCGCAGTTTGCTCGAAAATGACATAAATACGCTCCCACATGCATGAACAACAAATTGGTTCTGGGGTATAGAAGGTTTGATGAATATGTAAATTAAATAGAGCTCTCGTGCGGGTGGTACCGGTGCGGGTGGGAACTCTGCAGAGACTCTGCTCCAGTGATCCCTTCCCCATTGAGGGGGTAAGGGGGAGCAGAGATGGGGGCTCTTTTATTAAACTGTATATATTTTGCAATGTTACAAAGTTAAAAAGCTGTGTTTTATTGAAAAATCATAAACTCGTCATTTTCAGACTGTCTGAAAATGACGAATTAAACAAAATCGAAGAAAAAAACAATTTGGGGGCGGCGATTCTGCGCAGTTTGCTCGAAAATGACATAAATACGCTCCCACATGCATGAACAACAAATTGGTTCTGGGGTATAGAAGGTTTGATGAATATGTAAATTAAATAGAGCTCTCGTGCGGGTGGTACCGGTGCGGGTGGGAACTCTGCAGAGACTCTGCTCCAGTGATCCCTTCCCCATTGAGGGGGTAAGGGGGAGCAGAGATGGGGGCTCTTTTATTAAACTGTATATATTTTGCAATGTTACAAAGTTAAAAAGCTGTGTTTTATTGAAAAATCATAAACTCGTCATTTTCAGACAATTCTGGACAAAATTGTTGGGACACTTTGCCGATTTTCGCATAGTGTCCCAAGCACTTTTGTCCAGGATTGTCTGAAAATGATGAATTAAACAAAATCGAAGAAAAAAACAATTTGGGGGCGGCGATTCTGCGCAGTTTGCTCGAAAATGACATAAATACGCTCCCACATGCATGAACAACAAATTGGTTCTGGGGTATAGAAGGTTTGATGAATATGTAAATTAAATAGAGCTCTCGTGCGGGTGGTACCGGTGCGGGTGGGAACTCTGCAGAGACTCTGCTCCAGTGATCCCTTCCCCATTGAGGGGGTAAGGGGGAGCAGAGATGGGGGCTCTTTTATTAAACTGTATATATTTTGCAATGTTACAAAGTTAAAAAGCTGTGTTTTATTGAAAAATCATAAACTCGTCATTTTCAGACAATCGTGGACAAAATTGTTGGGACACTTTGCCGATTTTCGCATGTTGGGACACTTTGCCGATTTTCGCATAGTGTCCCAAGCACTTTTGTCCAGGATTGTCTGAAAATGACGAATTAAACAAAATCGAAGAAAAAAACAATTTCGGGGCGGCGATTCTGCGCAGTTTGCTCGAAAATGACATAAATACGCTCCCACATGCATGAACAACAAATTGGTTCTGGGGTATAGAAGGTTTGATGAATATGTAAATTAAATAGAGCTCTCGTGCGGGTGGTACCGGTGCGGGTGGGAACTCTGCAGAGACTCTGCTCCAGTGATCCCTTCCCCATTGAGGGGGTAAGGGGGAGCAGAGATGGGGGCTCTTTTATTAAACTGTATATATTTTGCAATGTTACAAAGTTAAAAAGCTGTGTTTTATTGAAAAATCATAAACTCGTCATTTTCAGACAATTCTGGACAAAATTGTTGGGACACTTTGCCGATTTTGCCGATTTTCGCATAGTGTCCCAAGCACTTTTGTCCAGGATTCGTCTGAAAATGATGAATTAAACAAAATCGAAGAAAAAAACAATTTGGGGGCGGCGATTCTGCGCAGTTTGCTCGAAAATGACATAAATACGCTCCCACATGCATGAACAACAAATTGGTTCTGGGGTATAGAAGGTTTGGTGAATATGTAAATTAAATAGAGCTCTCGTGCGGGTGGTACCGGTGCGGGTGGGAACTCTGCAGAGACTCTGCTCCAGTGATCCCTTCCCCATTGAGGGGGTAAGGGGGAGCAGAGATGGGGGCTCTTTTATTAAACTGTATATATTTTGCAATGTTACAAAGTTAAAAAGCTGTGTTTTATTGAAAAATCATAAACTCGTCATTTTCAGACAATCGTGGACAAAATTGTTGGGACACTTTGCCGATTCGATTTTCGCATAGTGTCCCAAGCACTTTTGTCCAGGATTGTCTGAAAATGACGAATTAAACAAAATCGAAGAAAAAAACAATTTCGGGGCGGCGATTCTGCGCAGTTTGCTCGAAAATGACATAAATACGCTCCCACATGCATGAACAACAAATTGGTTCTGGGGTATAGAAGGTTTGATGAATATGTAAATTAAATAGAGCTCTCGTGCGGGTGGTACCGGTGCGGGTGGGAACTCTGCAGAGACTCTGCTCCAGTGATCCCTTCCCCATTGAGGGGGTAAGGGGGAGCAGAGATGGGGGCTCTTTTATTAAACTGTATATATTTTGCAATGTTACAAAGTTAAAAAGCTGTGTTTTATTGAAAAATCATAAACTCGTCATTTTCAGACTGTCTGAAAATGACGAATTAAACAAAATCGAAGAAAAAAACAATTTGGGGGCGGCGATTCTGCGCAGTTTGCTCGAAAATGACATAAATACGCTCCCACATGCATGAACAACAAATTGGTTCTGGGGTATAGAAGGTTTGGTGAATATGTAAATTAAATAGAGCTCTCGTGCGGGTGGTACCGGTGCGGGTGGGAACTCTGCAGAGACTCTGCTCCAGTGATCCCTTCCCCATTGAGGGGGTAAGGGGGAGCAGAGATGGGGGCTCTTTTATTAAACTGTATATATTTTGCAATGTTACAAAGTTAAAAAGCTGTGTTTTATTGAAAAATCATAAACTCGTCATTTTCAGACAATCGTGGACAAAATTGTTGGGACACTTTGCCGATTTTCGCATAGTGTCCCAAGCACTTTTGTCCAGGATTGTCTGAAAATGACGAATTAAACAAAATCGAAGAAAAAAACAATTTCGGGGCGGCGATTCTGCGCAGTTTGCTCGAAAATGACATAAATACGCTCCCACATGCATGAACAACAAATTGGTTCTGGGGTATAGAAGGTTTGATGAATATGTAAATTAAATAGAGCTCTCGTGCGGGTGGTACCGGTGCGGGTGGGAACTCTGCAGAGACTCTGCTCCAGTGATCCCTTCCCCATTGAGGGGGTAAGGGGGAGCAGAGATGGGGGCTCTTTTATTAAACTGTATATATTTTGCAATGTTACAAAGTTAAAAAGCTGTGTTTTATTGAAAAATCATAAACTCGTCATTTTCAGACTGTCTGAAAATGACGAATTAAACAAAATCGAAGAAAAAAACAATTTGGGGCGGCGCGATTCTGCGCAGTTTGCTCGAAAATGACATAAATACGCTCCCACATGCATGAACAACAAATTGGTTCTGGGGTATAGAAGGTTTGGTGAATATGTAAATTAAATAGAGCTCTCGTGCGGGTGGTACCGGTGCGGGTGGGAACTCTGCAGAGACTCTGCTCCAGTGATCCCTTCCCCATTGAGGGGGTAAGGGGGAGCAGAGATGGGGGCTCTTTTATTAAACTGTATATATTTTGCAATGTTACAAAGTTAAAAAGCTGTGTTTTATTGAAAAATCATAAACTCGTCATTTTCAGACAATCGTGGACAAAATTGTTGGGACACTTTGCCGATTTTCGCATAGTGTCCCAAGCACTTTTGTCCAGGATTGTCTGAAAATGACGAATTAAACAAAATCGAAGAAAAAAACAATTTGGGGGCGGCGATTCTGCGCAGTTTGCTCGAAAATGACATAAATACGCTCCCACATGCATGAACAACAAATTGGTTCTGGGGTATAGAAGGTTTGATGAATATGTAAATTAAATAGAGCTCTCGTGCGGGTGGTACCGGTGCGGGTGGGAACTCTGCAGAGACTCTGCTCCAGTGATCCCTTCCCCATTGAGGGGGTAAGGGGGAGCAGAGATGGGGGCTCTTTTATTAAACTGTATATATTTTGCAATGTTACAAAGTTAAAAAGCTGTGTTTTATTGAAAAATCATAAACTCGTCATTTTCAGACTGTCTGAAAATGACGAATTAAACAAAATCGAAGAAAAAAACAATTTGGGGGCGGCGATTCTGCGCAGTTTGCTCGAAAATGACATAAATACGCTCCCACATGCATGAACAACAAATTGGTTCTGGGGTATAGAAGGTTTGGTGAATATGTAAATTAAATAGAGCTCTCGTGCGGGTGGTACCGGTGCGGGTGGGAACTCTGCAGAGACTCTGCTCCAGTGATCCCTTCCCCATTGAGGGGGTAAGGGGGAGCAGAGATGGGGGCTCTTTTATTAAACTGTATATATTTTGCAATGTTACAAAGTTAAAAAGCTGTGTTTTATTAAAAAATCATAAACTCGTCATTTTCACACAATCCTGGACAAAATTGTTGGGACACTTTGCCGATTTTCGCATAGTGTCCCAAGCACTTTTGTCCAGGATTGTCTGAAAATGACGAATTAAACAAAATCGAAGAAAAAAACAATTTGGGGGCGGCGATTCTGCGCAGTTTGCTCGAAAATGACATAAATACGCTCCCACATGCATGAACAACAAATTGGTTCTGGGGTATAGAAGGTTTGATGAATATGTAAATTAAATAGAGCTCTCGTGCGGGTGGTACCGGTGCGGGTGGGAACTCTGCAGAGACTCTGCTCCAGTGATCCCTTCCCCATTGAGGGGGTAAGGGGGAGCAGAGATGGGGGCTCTTTTATTAAACTGTATATATTTTGCAATGTTACAAAGTTAAAAAGCTGTGTTTTATTAAAAAATCATAAACTCGTCATTTTCAGACAATCCTGGACAAAATTGTTGGGACACTTTGCCGATTTTGCCGATTTTCGCATAGTGTCCCAAGCACTTTTGTCCAGGATTGTAGCTATTGACAATAGTTTGTTTTTTTCAACTTATGGCATTTTCCATGTTATTCAACTTTGCTTTGAAAGGTGAAATATTTTCATTATTAGTCCTGCAATACAAAGTGTGTGGACATAATGAATTACTACTACCGGTAATTGGAAAGCCTTGTGTTCAAAAATGTGATAATTTAAAATCTTAGACAGTAATCTACATATGCTAAAGTAAAAAATCATTGTAAAAGGAAGCTTAATTTAAAATTACTTGAAAATCTGAGCTTCAAAATTGAAATACTTGGGTGCCAAATTTAAAAAAATGATTATATGACTGGCAATAATGTCTTAATTTTAGGCTTAGCGTTATTTATCTAAATTCATTATTTAGAAATGTATTTATATGAGCTACATGTAAACAATCTATGGATTATTTAACAAAGAATTAAATAATCCATACATTATTTGTTTCAAGGGATTGTTTGTAAATAATTTCCAAGTATGAAAATAACCATTAATTATGTAGTAAATAACCCAGGAATGGTTTGTAAATAATATGATTAAATCGGGATAATTTGATTACTTAATAAATAATCCATGGCTTGTTTGAATAAACCATAGATTATATAGTAATTAATCCACTCTACCCACTAGCCCATCTCATTCCACCTGCAACTCAGAGAAACAAACTAAACTGTACGTCAAATTGGTAAAGCCAAAAATTAAGAAGTAATGTTAAATCTGGATTACTTATTAATCAAATCATTCTGAAATTATTTATAAACAATCCCTGGATTATTTACTAAATAATTTATCGATTATTTAAATACTTGGAAATTATTTACCTATAAACAATCTCTGGATTATTTACTAAAAAAACCTATGGATTATTTAAATACTTGGAAATTTTTTATAAACAATCCCTGTATTATTTAGTTATTTGTTGGATAATCTATAGATTATGAATCTTATAGGTGGTACTATGAGTGACAAACCATACCGGATGAGTAGAGGAAAACTCTACTAACCATGGCTGGTATTCAAACCTGCACCCTTCGGTTTATTAGTCCAACGCTCTACCAACTGAGCTACAAGGTCAAATTGGATGCGGCTGGGATTCAACCTGCAATGTTTACAACCTGCTCGCAACTTGACCAAGTACAGGTACAGTAAGCTCAGTCGGTGGAGTGTCGGACTAGTAAATTAGAGGTTGCCAGTTTGAATCTGAAAGCTTCGGTGGAATAGAGTTTTTCCTCTATCACTAAGTATGGTTCATCACTCCATACGTGTTTGATGGTTTGAGTACAAAAATTTACTTCTGAACTTTTGAAGGAGATTCTGTACATGCATAGAAAATATTCTAGTCACACATACATGCACACAAACATGATCGCTTGATTTAACGCATCTTCTTTCGTTGTATTTTTTAAAGAGTAAATTGTCAAAGACTAAAAGTTTGCCAACAAAATATGCCAAATAAATATTGCTGCAAAAGAAACCGAAGCGCTACTCAACGCGGCAGCTTTAAAATTACTGAAAGTCAGTAGTTTTGGCTTCAAAAAATATCACGCGATTTGGATCAAACCCCAATTTCAAGTGTCCCCGATATAATTGCATCTTCCTCAACCAAAGATACACCAACCTACAGCGACAAGTTCCTGTTCGATTTCTTCCCAAACAGACTTTCTACATGCTGCAATCCTAGATTCTACTCTTGAATTAACCCCCGAACCGCCATTTACAGAACGTTGAGGTTAAAAGGACTTTCCAGTCCTTTCGCATTTTTAAGGCCTTTTTACTAATCAAAAGCACCCATTTTTAGAAATTTTCAGCAGTCGACTAATTTTGCTCATTATCCCACCTTTCCTCACTATTTAGCTGCCCTAACAATCACTAGCTATCACTGGCCATGAATTGCTATCACTCGCCATCACTCACCATCACTCACCATCACTAGGCATCAATAGCTATCACTCGCTATGACTCACCATCACTAGCTATCACTTGATATGACTGACCATCACTGACCATCGCTCACCATCACTCGCTGTCACTCGCTATGATTCACCATCACTCACCATCACACACCATCACTAGCTATCACTAGGCATCACTCGCCATAACTAGGCCATCACTGACCATCACTCACCATCACTCGCTGTCACTAGCTATCACCCCCTATGACTCACCATCACTCACCATCACTCGCTATCACACACCATCACTAGCTATCACTCGCCATAACTAGGCATCACCTGCTATCACTAGGCATCACTAGCCATCACTTGCCATCAACAGATATTGTACAGCGGCATGGCTCGGCGTGAGATTATGCTGCGGTAAAAAAGGCAGGAAATGCAATTAATAGCTGTACTAGAAGCGAAACTGTCCTTCCTGCGATCATGGATTCGGTTCCGGCAGTGGAAAAACTAAAGAACTTTGTTGTTTTGAATACGAATTTTGGCTACGTGAACGATATTAAAACTGCATGTGAAACTGTTACAGAATTTGAAACGTTAACAACCACGAGAATTTCTTCCTTCTATTCTAAGGATTTTAGAAAATACACGGAACAAGGTAAGTGCAAATAATTCTCTAACAAAAAAATCATCTGAAAGAAGAAAAAAAGAGATGACAGCCGCGGGTATTGGTGTAAAGACAAAGTCAGCTGATCCTTCAACTGTAGATGATGAAAAACAGCTGTGGGATTCTGGAGCAATTGGTTTTCATTCATCAAAAGCGCTAAGCTACGGCGTATTTTTTTACAACTGCAAGATTTGCGGTTTTCGGGCCATGAATGAACATGTTAATCTCGTGGTGGAACAGTACGAATTCGGAGAGGATACGATGGGAAAGTTCATGGTATTTACTGGAAGATTGAGCAAGAATGTTCAGGGTGGACTGCAACAGCGAAAGGTTAATGTAAAAGCTATCAAGCAGTACGCTCAGCCACGGAACCCCCGATGCGTCGTGTGACTTTTCCGTGAATATTTAAAATGCATACCAGAAAGTGGAAGATTCTACAGAAAACCATTGCCAAGCATAGAACGAGGGGGCACCAGATTTGGAATACAGCCTGTTGGAGTGAATACTTTGTCAAAGTATTTACGGTGCATGTGTCTGGATGACAAGATAAATATGGATGGAAGCCGATTGACGAATCACTCTGGTAAAGTCACATGCGCTACTCAGCTGTACGAAAGTGGATTATTTGACGAACAGACAATCATGTCTAGGACAGGAACGAAGAGCTGCAGTACGAAGCTACAAACGACCAAGCGATGTATTGGTTCAATCTGTATCAGATGCTCTGCATGGTAAAGCCGTGCTTGACGTCTGCACCTTCAGTTTCAATTTCTACAAAGAGTGGTGTGTTTCTTACTGTAAACCGCGGAGAGACTAGTCTTACTTTACAATTTTCTTTACCCCGCATTTTCCCTGTGCTTCAAAGCCCACACCACTTGATGAATTAAAACACTATGGAATATAGAGCGTTAAAATACTCGATTGGGATTGGCTGAGTGGGTGCAACCATTTTCTAATAACCCTTACACTACACTGACAAGTACACACATAATTCATTAAAATAAGAATATAGCATACCACCAGACTACTTTGTCAGATCTATACCCTGACCCAGTGACCTTATGCTATGTTACATTTTAGTTTCTATGAAACTCGCTCGCATTTACCAGTATAGTCACTGTCTAGGGGTTATAGTGTTTAGGTTTGTGGTGTCGATTAGCCGGAATCAAGACACAGACCAAGCTGCTCGACTCTATTTGTTTCTTTCACGTATAGTTGAACGCTTGTTTCTTTTTTCTTTAAAATGTACGAATTAGAGATAAAACCCACTAGTGGGTCTGCCAGATTAGCTTATACAAACTAAGCGGAAGAGTAGACGCGCTTATCTATCGATTAGCGTACAAGCTAGGTTGCAAACCTGCTTTCTGGTTAAAGGAGCACAATCAACCATGGGGCTTTGCGTGTTTTTGTTATTATCCAGGAACTTTCGTTCTCGAATAATACAATCGGCCTTCATCGCAGCCAAAGGTCACAGCGCAATTGCCGTGAACTTTATACAGTCGCTTTATACAGTCGCTTAAATTTTTCTGAAATGGATTTGGATGCAGAGAGCGAGGACGTGTCAATCAGCGTTATATATAATACATAGGGCAGACCAGCGAATTATGGATTGCCATTTAATACCCGATCGACGTTAAGATGGCGCAAATGAATATGCTAATGACGAAGTAGATATTGTTGCTCGTGCGACTACAAGAGTGGTGAGTAAAATGTATCTACGTCTTCCATACATTTTATACTTATATACATAACACTCGATACTTGTTTGATTATAAATGTATTTGTTACACAATATCAATAGATAATTTTATCGAGGTACCGATCACGAATCTTGCTTTAGTGCAATCTATTCCGTCTTGTACAAAATTTAGCAATGTCAGTGTAATAACACGTGCAGCAGGAAAAGGGGAAAGAATCGGGGATGTTTATGTCGTGATGCAGGTCTAAGATGTAACCAGAATTGTGTTTGTGGTATAATACAAAGCCTTGCAGAAACAACAAGGAGTCTCAATAGCCAGAAACATTGAAACCGCGTTTGAGGCACCAGTTAGCTGTTGATGAAGAAAGAAAAAAACTTCAGGTATAAAATCATACGCCATATCTCTGTTTCTGTCACTGAGTGACTATGTCTTTTTTTTCCTGTCATGCATGACTGTAGATAAAATCTGTTTATGTTGTATTGCGTTTTGCAGGTGTTTCTGTTGTTTTATCATTATAGGCTTGGTTTGTGTGTTGAGTATTTAGGCTTAATTTATTAATTAGGCTTGAGTGTTTGGTCCTCTACAATACAATAATCTTTGTGTTAATCTTTCTCCACTAGGTTTTCATAGAATCATTGGACAGTGGTCAGAGAGACGGACTTCTTCTTGATGTGCTATGCACAGGAAGAGGAAGTTTTGATTTCGCCAAACAACTGCTAGGAAACAAGGATGCTGAGCCGGACCATCCAGAACAAGGTGACCTGGGTGTTCCACATTGGTGTGTGTGTAACATCTGTGTGGATATGGGTAATGATCTTGAGAATAAATGTTGTGGTTACAACAGAACTTGTGTCACTTCCTATGAAATGTTTCAAAACATTGTAATGGATAGTTGACCATAGCCATTTGTGCATGGGCCGATATTCGAGCAGCAGCACCAGAATATGAAATGAACAATTATTGTGCCTTAGCTTATCGACAATATATTCTATGGAAGTATGGAAAATTAGACAAAGGAAACCCCGCTGGGTTAGTCCGTGTTGTGTTGTGTTGTGTTGTGTTGTGTTGTGTTGTGTTGTGTTGTGTTGTGTTGTCAGGATGGTTCGCCAAACCTATCCAGCTGCAGATGAACAATATATGGGTTTAGAATAAAATGAACTGCTGACACCTACTGTAACAATGGCTTTACCTACCACAAATTACAACTGAAGTCACACATTTCATTTCAGCTTCAATAAAAACATGAATTTTTTTCAAGATAAGAACCTGACACCCTGATTTTTTTGGGCTGTATATCAAATAACTAACCTAACTCGGGTTGGTTTGGTAAGAGGTAGGTTCAGAATGGTGTTTACTGCAGTTCATTGTAATGAACACTACTTTGATGCAAATGATTTTAAAATACCACTAGAGTTAAATTGGGTATTTTTGAAATAAAAATCTATTTAGTTTAGTTTAATAGTAATTTTTCGCCTGTACCAGGGTTTGAATTAACAGTGTGCAATTTGCAATTTCCATATCATTTTGGTCAAAATATGAAAAACAGCACATCGTTTGGACTCAAACTAACAGGATTACGTAGCACAAACAGTTGTCCGTTAATTAATATCTGTAATACAGAAAATGGACTCAAATTACGCTTAAGCCCACAAAGCCCCATGGTCGTCCAAATTTGCCTCGCTGTGGTTGTTATCAGAGAGATACTACGATTTCCTGGTTACAAGGTACACCACTCAGATATAGTCATTTATACGAAATAAAAGAAGTGGTCGGTAAAAGACCTAAAAAGGATGACTTCACCCTCACAATTCTTCCGCGGCCTTTCCCTAATATATCGTCTGTTTTTCCAAATTCGTCGTCAAAATCCAATGAGTGCTATGAATTTCAATATTTTCACAAATTTCTCGTTCGTCTAACCCCAACAAAAATCCTAAGTACTTCATTACCGCCTATAGCTTTTTTGAAAAACATATTTGATGACATATTTTAAGGCCCGTTTACACGTACGACTTTTAATGCGATTTATAAAATAACATGTATACAACAAGCAATCTGATTGCGGGGTTTTTAAAATGTCGGACAATACAAATTTTTCGAGGTTTGAATTTGACAATAATATCATAAATGAGAGCGAAATTAATGAAAACAACCCACGGAGATTCGCCCTAACTACAGAGGAAGACGTGGACGAGTTGGTCTCAAATGCACAAGCACAAAGCACAAAATACAAGACAATTTACGCTGTCAACACTTTTAAAGGTAAGTTTGTTTACACGATAGACGGTATATTAAATAACAACATTCCCAATTCACAAGCGAAATAATAAAATTTACACAAATAAATACATTAATATTATGTTTTCAAGAATGGGCCAAAGTCCGTCAAATTACAACAGAGTTGCACGAAATGGATAATGAGACATTGGACAGCCATTTACGATTGTTTTACGCCGAAGTAAAAAACCTGGCTGGGGAGGACTACAGCAAGTCAACCCTACTCGGTTTAAGGTATGGTTTGGAGAGATATCTCAACTCCCCACCACACAAGAAAGGTGTCACAATATCTGGAAACCCAGAATTTAAAAGGTCCAACCTTGTCCTCAACGCGAAGCTTAAATCCCTCGAAAAGGACGGTAAAGAAAACGTAAAGCACAAACCTCCCCTCGAACCCGAAGACTTGGAAAAGCTGAAGACAAGTGGTGTATTTGATTCCTCAAATCCCCATGGACTGCAGCGAAATGTCTGGTTCCTCACGGTATTGTTTTGGTGTCGTCGCGGTCGCGAACGTCGAAGAAATTTGACAAAAGAGAGCTTCATCTTCGCACAAGATCCGACTGGTGAGGAATATGCAACAATGACATATCGCGAAGCATCCAAAAATCACCCAGGAGGAATAAAGAATACCGAGAGTTTCCAACATATGGGTCGAATGTACAGGACAAAGGAAGAAAACGACGGGTACACAGCGTTAAAGCACTACATCAGCAAGTTAAATCCGGCGTGCGAAGCTTTCTTTCAGTACCCGAAGTGTAAATGGAGGCCAACTGGTGCAACCTGGTACGAAAATCGTCCTCTTGGCGTTAACAAACTGGGCGGTATGATGAAGAATATAAGTGCAGCTGCTGGTTTGTCCAAGATCTACACAAACCACTGTGTAAGAGCCACTTCAATTACCCTTTGGTCAAACGCTGGCTTAACCAACCGACACATAATGTCAATTTCGGGCCATCGGAATGAGCAGTCCCTGCATCACTACAACCGTAGACCATCAACATCACAGCTTAAGCGCTGTAGTGAAGTTCTGTCACATGCTCTTGGCGATGAAACAAGTGATTCCGATAAGCATCGAGCAGTCCAGCGAAGGCGTATCGTTGACAGTCTTAATATCAACCCATTAAGGTCAAATGCCTCAGCCATGACAGCAACAACCTTCACTTCTGAGTCTTCCAGCGTTGAGATCGGAAATTTTCCGAACTTTGATTCTATGTTTAGCGGTTGTTCTGTAATCATTTTCTATTTTTGCCCCCTTAATATATTTTAAATATATAGATTGTTGAAAATACGGAGAAAAGGAGAAAACTAGCTTCAACACGTCTAAGAAGTGACCTAGAAAGTGGAACTTGCAAGGGAGAAAAACGAATATACATGCCGTTTCCGAAAGAGTACATCAGACCACATTAAACATTTTTTAGGAAAGGTAATTGTACACCGTAAATTTACCAAGCTTACTTTTCTCTGGCTGTTGCGCTTACTTTTCTCTGGCTGTTGCGCCCAGACTTGTTACGGTTTTGCCGTGTATATCCTTTGCCGAAATATTGTAGTCTACAATCTCAGACAATACTCGTTACGACGCTTGACATATTTTACCCTCATCCCTTTTACCTCTCTTCAATATTTAAAACTTCCATGTCACTGCAAAACGTTGATGAGGGGGAAGGGAGGAAGCATGAAGTGTCCCAGCATTTTTGTTTGAGATTGCATTACAATGATGCCAAATGAACTTACAATTTATACACGAGCCTGGATTATGTTGCATGTGTTATTGCATGTTACTTTCATCAAAGAATGGTAGACTGTAGAAAAAAAACAACTTATTATCGCACATAACATGTTGCAGGAGACATATTTCCATCTCAAATTATTAACAAGATATCTTTTTATGAAAATATAAGCGTTTATTATACCCTCACAAACGATCGTACAATCAAATGTCTACATTACAATCACGTACCAGCCCAATATTTTACGATGTAGGACAACTACATATTGGACAGCAACTTTTGGACAGGTGCACAAGGTGTATTTACTTGTCAATTGTACGATTATTTGTTCGATATAATAAAACACCTATTGAATTCATCTTCACCCGATATAGAAAATATTTAACTCTCAAATTTTAATATTAGACTCGACCCTCAGTCTCGCCCAATATTTAATTCTCGACATAAATATTTTACAATATATAAAGCAAAAGGCACGTGGATTGCTTTTTAGTGCTAATTAAATAAAGTTTATATCAGGCAAGATTGTTCACGGTTAATCGCCACTGCAAAATTAAAGATTTAGGGCCTGTTTACATGGGGCTGACTCGTGTCGAAATTCTTTCCTCGGCTGCAAAAGGAGATTTGGATCATGGTTAGGATTCGTTTACATCAAAACTAATGTAATTCTTCTTTGCAAATTTAGTTTATGCGAGTTTTAAAACCACAGCATATGATCCTAATCAATCGCGTGAGTTAAATTAACCCGGCCAGCCGCCTCATATGAACAGCATATTATATTATATATAAGCCAATTTATATGCGCCTAATATATAAATTTAAGTTAAGAGCTCTACGTGGAAAGCTACATGTGAGCTCAACAAGTAAAGTTTTTCTCAAGAAAATATTCTTGGGTGTAATTCTAAGTGCAATGCCTCCCGTTCGACGTGGCCGAGTTAAGGAACGGCAACCGGCGACATCCTTTTCTTCAACGGACGGGGAAAGTGTAGCGGACCTTCGTGAACGGTGCGCAGAGAAACGTTTGCCTCAACACGGCCGCAACGATACACTGATCGCACGTTTGCAACAGCATTCGGTAGCCGACGCGTCGGAGTTATACCGCAAGTTCCAGTGGTTCTTCAGCGTCGGCGACACCACATGTACTACCAACCGAACAGCATTCGGCGTCGTTAAGCGATGTGCAGTTGACACAAATTCAGTCCGTCGTTACTCGCAGCGTCGAACAATCCGTGAACGAGATAGCGACCAATGCCACCCGTGCTGTAGTCCAAGCGATGACCACCAACGCCTACTGCCGGTAACGCGGTGGTTCCTCCAGCCATCTCTGACGCTACAACCGAATGCACTGTCGACGCTAGCCTCGAAGGATCTACCGCCGGATCTATCTACTCAGGATCGTTCCCTCGAGCCGAAACCAGCATCCTATACGGACACGGCTTTCACGACGTCCCCGCTTCCTATGTCAAAGAAATCCAGTCTGGTGAGTATTTTGAACTATGTAAACTTCTACCGAAGAATTTTTCTGTAATAACTGAGGACGAGCCAGTTATTTTGACGCTCTAGAACTCTGTGATAAAAATTAAGAAGTCGTCCCAGCCAGCTACTAATATTACCGATATCGAACAGTGGATGACCGCTTTTACAATCTATAGGAGCGTACTGACACATAAGTTCCCCAATAGGGCACAGGAGTTACTGCAGTACATGGGTTTGATCCGACACGCAGCACAAACCCACCGAGGGTTAGGTTGGTGTATATACGATCATAAATTTTTCCGCAAAGCTGCTTCCAGCAATGTCTCAACTGGTCCGAAATTGATCAGCAATCATGGTTGATGATTTTCACTATATCGTCTGATATATTAAAATAGGAATACCCTATTTTCCACAATGGACCCCAAAACACGCTTCCTCGGGGGCCGATCGACACGAGTTTAACAGATGGGGGGAATGTTCGCGTAAGCCATGTCGATTCCGCCACATCTGTAACAGATGCATTGGTTCACATCACGCAGGATGTTTCTGTCCCACAACCAAACAAATGTCCGCAACGACAGACCGGGCCTCTAAGAGCGGCTGCTCACAAATCACACTTCGTTTCTCAATTATGTAAAAATTTAAGACATGGCACACGAATTGGGTTTTAGGGGCAGCGTGCCGCAGGATTTTCAAAAAAATTACCAACAGATGTAGCCGATCCAAACATTGTTTCATCCAATTTGGCAACCGCGTACGTCACTATTGATGATGCTATCGGGCGTATCATGCGCTTTGGAAAGGGCTGTTTCCTTGCCAAAACCGACATTGAATGTGCATTTCACCTCATTCCGGTTCACCCTGACGATTACGAGCTTCTTGGCATGTGCTGGGAAGGTAAATATTACGATAAGGTTCTGCCTTTTGGTCTTAGGAGCGCTCCTTTTATTTTTAACCAACTTTCGGACGGCATAGAATGGATTTTGCTCCGTAAGTGTCAGATTTCGTATGCTTGCCACATTCTCGATGATTTTCTTATTGAACCACAAGCGGCCTCTCCGCCGTATGACAGCATCTGTCAACAAAGTTTATCAGCTATGCTGTTGACTTTCAAGAACATCAATATTCCCATAGCCCCCGGCAAAACACAAGGTCCGCTACAAATTATTTAATTTATGGGCATTATCTTGGACACTATCAAAATGGAAGCGCGCCTTCCCGCTGATAAAGTGGACCGCTTGCGGCCCTTTTCGAGCTATTTCAAAATAAGCGATCATGTACTCTGAAAGAATTACAATCACTAATTGGCACTCTAAATTTCGGGTGTAAAGTTGTCCCACCAGGTCGTCCTTTCCCACAGCGCATGATTGACTTGACAGGAAATGTTAACAAAAGGTACGCTATGCGTACATGTATCTGCGCCCAACCTGTTTGCTTTCACGAGCCACTGAAAAAAATTAGCGACCTATTTAAATAAGCAGTCAATGATTACATATGCGTACTGCAAATAAACTTGATTGCATTAAAAATATAAAATTAAGCTACTGGTTGTGAAATATATGCTTGTAAGTTTTTTCAAAGAGAATTGTTTGTCCTCTGAGGAGGATTGCTTGTCCCTTAAAGGGCGGTCGTTCATAAACACGTGTTGGCCACTTGGCCTAACTCAATAAATCGCACAACGAGACCTTTTGTTAACTCTTCGATCATTCTGTGTTTTTTTGTGTTAAACGCACAAAAACTGTGGTAGATCACGCTCGCAAGTTTACTATACGTCATGTTAAGAATACTTGCCAGTTGTATCAGCGATATTGTCTATCATCTGACTAGACGTGCTTGAGTAGAACAATACTTGGCGTATTGAAAGGTTGGCGACTGAACAGCATGGCGACCGAATCTGATGTGACAGAGAGTTTATGTTCGTCAACTTCCCTGCCTTCTATCCCAGTTTGTTATCAAGTTTTACGTTCAGGAGAAGAATATAATCCAGCATTTAATAACTTAAAGCTTTCTTGGTCTGGTGATCTTTCGTCTTTAAAGACATTCATAAACGAAAGTTTGGAGATCCAAGGTGTTTGGAGTTCGCCCGGCGGAGAAAGAAACGTTTTTGAGAGCGAGTCTATAACAATTACTTGGTGGAAGAATAAGAAGTACTTGCGCTTAGTTGGAGCAGATGTGACAGTTGAAAATAAACTGTGGGCCATAGGTGTTTGAAATAAGGCCAGTGTTTTGCCCGAACCCGACCAGTCATCTATGGTGAACCAGACGTCGTCTCAATTTAGATCTTGTTCGTGTCAATGTCAAGAACTGCTAGTGGATATGAAGGGCATAAAATTGGATCTGCTTATCTCTGAGGCAAATACCAAAAATGAAATAGCGAGCAACGCCGAACGAACTAATACTTTTCAGGAAGAACTTAACGAATTTCGAAAGGTGAATGATGAAATTAGATGCCAAATTAACCGCTTGAGTAAAGAGAATATAAGTAATTTGTTGGGCAGTAGTGATGATGAAATTGCTAGATTGAAGAAAGCAAACGCAAACCTAACCGATTACGTGGATATTTTGAAAGCCTCCTTGGAAGAATATAAAGAAAAATTTCGCAACGAGGAAGAAAAGTATGAGATTTTATGCTCATCTCTTAAAAAATCGGTAAGCTGCCGTAATGCAAATGAATCCCTCATAAACGATTCGGATTATCATAATAACAAAGGAGACAGTTCCCCAGAGCAATCTGCTTTCAAAAGACCACTTCCGAAGAATCAGTGTTCAAACCAACAACAAAAATGCCGACGGAAAAACAAACAGTGCCTCTCCTCTTTGAAGAGCAACTACAGGGATACATCCAAAGGCACCAACGACTACACGTACCTGACCAGGTCAGTTTATCACCTCAAGCCCAACATCGAGGCCCATACAACCCCACACATACCTTAGAAGATCAAATTCAGGCGTACAGAAACAAGCACCAACAACATCTCTTTGGAAGAGGAGTCTTAAATGAAAGTGATAATAGTAAGATTAAGAAGCCAACGACCAGTGAAAACAACTCAGATCAATTTCAGCCCATCGGAAAAAACTTCCAACACTCTCTAGACGAATTACGTACAGGGCAAGATGAAGGTGACCAGGATACGAAGAAAAAAAAAAAGGGAAAACAGCTCATCGACCTTTGTGTTTGGGGATTTTTCGATTGCGAAAATAAAATCCTCAACCTTATCCAAGGCCACTGGCGAGAAAATTGTTTGTAAAACAATCATAGAAAGTATTATTCCTGCTATAAAGAAAACCATTGCCCAGCAACAAGCTAAGACTTTAGTACTTCATGTTGGCTCAAATAACATTATTAGCGAGTCCGTCAAGAGTTTAGCACAAAAGATGCAGACGACCTTACGAGAAATTAAATTGCTATTCCCTAAGACGAAGATTATTGTCTCCAGTTGTATTGCACAGTCTGGAAAACAAGCCATGCGTGTGCCTTTCTTTAACCAAGAAGTCAGAGTAATATGTCACAGCCTTGGCCTTGATTACATCAATAACACCAATATTCCTGCGACGAGCCATGGATCAGCATATCTCGATCAAAAAGGTAGTAATCTCCTGTTTAATAATCTGTCTACAAAACTGAAACAGCTTTGACAATCATCTAATCCTACCAAGCCGATTAATGTGGTGTATGGTCATCGACGTGGTATATGTTTTCCACAATCCAAAGTTATTAATAGGAATAATTTGATAATCATTCATGTAAACAAAACCAAATTCAATCCACTAAGAGAATCAGCGTCTGTAACTGACGAGAACCAATTACTATTAGTTCAGACAAACGAATTCACACCAAGTATCATGTTGTCTAATGTTATGTCCCTCGCACCAAAAATCGACGAAGTCCGTGTTCTTATATCTCAACGCTATTTCGATTTTATCTTTATTACGGAGACCTGGCTAAGAGAAACTGTTGGGGATAATCAAATAGCCTTGGCAAACTACAATCTCATTAGGCGTGACTGCACTACAGGATTACATGGAGGTGTTTGTTTTTATACTAAAGACTGTATAAAGATCAAACGTCTACTTGACCTCGAAGATCCTAAGTTTGAGGTACTTTGGGCTCATACTAGGCCACATAGACTCCCGAGGGGTGTGTCCTGTGTTGTTATTGCTTGTGTTTATCATCCACCATCTTCAAATGACAGTGATATGTTGGAGTACCTATCTGAATCCTTGACGAAGGTCGATGGCCTTTTTCCTGGCTGCGGTATTATCATCGCAGGAGACTTCAACCAATTGGATATAAAACGTCTAAATTATAATTTCCAGCTTAAGCAACTGGTTCAACAACCAACCCGGGGCGCTAACATTTTGGACCTTGTGCTTACCAACCTGCATACATTTTACGAACCTATTTCTGCAGAAATTCTACCTCCTTTTGGTCTATCGGATCACAACACTATTGCTATTT
>JAWNZC010000018.1:472500-685000 GCA_035771165.1 Paragorgia papillata | reverse complement strand
TTATGCACTAGCATATATATAATAGAATTGGTTGTGCAGTATATATTACAATAATCTGCAGTGTATACTATAATACATTGCGCGTCATGGCTACCAGCCGAAATCAAAATTATTGTGGTATATACTACATTGGTATTGCGCATTACGGCTACTACGCGCGGCTACACCATACAGCTTAAGTTCTTGTAGTGTAAACTGGAATACATTGCGCACTACGGCTATCAGACCTATAGCATGATGTAGCATACACTACAATACATTGTGCACTACGAATACTGAGCTGTATCACACAGACTACAGTACAGGTAAAAACAGGAGTTTAGTGCACTTCACTGCAGCGCATTTATTAAGTAAATCCGGCGAAAGTTTTAACTTACTGCCAGTCATGAATTATCTGGCTGGAGACAATTACACGTCTTAAATTGTTGCATATATATATACTTCACATTGAAGTTATGGTTTTTACTTTTTACCTATATTATGATAGCTTTAACTATATCAAGTCTTGGTGAGGTATTGCCTTAACTTCAACTTCTTATTCCCTTATCTGGGAGCTGACTTCAGTTTGTTTCGGACTGGTGTAGGAGAAGGCATGGAAAGGCATATCCTCTTTATGTTTCTATGAGGCTGATTCTGTAATATTATTATATTGCTGTTACGTTACTGCAAATGTTTAACGTTTGTTTTTATTGATCTGTTACTTCTTACTGTACATGTCAGCTTGTGGATTGGTGTTATAGGCGCTCTTGTGGTGTTAGCTAGTGCAATCGTGATGTGTGATGATATAAAACACTGTTAAGTATAATACAGAGAATAAATGATAATTGAATTGGATGGCATGGAGGTCATGGGGGAACGGAAACAACGATGTTTAACGAACTCAAACTAAATTAACTGACAATGATATATATCGATAAGATCAGAGCAAACATCGGCTAAAACCAGTGCTGAAATCCAAGACTACCTCTTTCAAGGTGAGTGTATAGCAGTCAGTATCAAGTCTACTGCCTCTTGTTTGATGTACAATACTGCCATAGATGTAACAGGGGATGAAGATACCATAACATGTGAGAGCTGCAAGATAACCACACTTTCAACATCAGTGAGACAAAAGCTGGTTGCACAAATGGTCATCAAGACAACCGAAGAAAAGATTTTTAAGGACGACCGACTGTAAGACACCGTTGTCTAGCCTTACAGTGGAGCAACTAAAAAATAAATTTCTACAAGCTGGCCCAAGACAGATCATCGCTGACAAGTCCACACACCTTATTCCACAATTTCTACCATTAGACTGAACTTTCCTTTTAAGACATACATATACTGTATATATATATATAAGTTATTGTTGCACTTCCAATATTTTGTTATAAGTAGGTTGAACTGTTTGAACGTTGTACCTACAAAATGATCAGTCATACATAGTTTTGTATATAATTTGTTGCTTTGTTGCTATCTTTCAGACAGGATGTGGGTATACCATAATAATTTGCTATATGGCAATTTATTATATAAAATAGAGTCCTTTATTGATTTTTCCACCAGTATAAATAAAAGCGATATAAATCTCACATGTGCGCATCATAGTATGCTGCTCTAATTTTGTGAGGCAAAAGGACTATTTTTTACATAATAAACAGAACAATACATGGGTGTTTGGAAATATGAAATTATTTTTCCTGTTAGGGTATCTCACTCATTCACTGCGCTCACTTGCGAGATATTTTGATAAACACTCGAAATGAATTTCATATTTCTGCAAATCCATGTATTATTCTCTATATAACCTAAAAAACGTTTTCTTCGATTTTCAAAATTGAGATCTGTCCAAGCTTATTTTTTATGGGTAGTTTTTGAAGTTATTTAAGCTTAAGTAACTCTAGTCGCCTTGTGTTTTATTATTAAAATCTGACAAAACACTCCTGCTCGTCAAGTCGTCATTTTATTTAAATAGTACATAAAACGTTAATACTAGAGAGATGTTTAAAAAGCATCGTGGGGTGACTAGTTCTTATTAAAAATTGTCTCCCTGTTCAACAATGGAATGGGTTATGGGTCTTTAAAATCAATCTCAATCCGAGTCAATCAGTATGCTTACCAAATTTTTGTCTTTCTCCACGTTGCTCAGGATCGTTGCCTTCGCTTTGCTAATCTTTCGATCTGCTGTCTCGTCTGCCCTTCGCTGCTCGCCTTTTTGTTTCCACTAGTTCATCCATTTCATGGATAGTAGTAAGTTGGTGAAACTCAAAGTGAAACCACAATCTTTATAATTTCTGCCGTGAAACTGAAGTACTGAGTTGAAGCACAGAATAGTACTATTCTGTGGCTGAAGCAATATATATATATATATATATATATACCGAAAAAGGACGCTACATTTACCCATAATCCTTAGCATAGCTAAAATAGGAAGATAATAAAGATATGCATTCCCGCATTCCGAGGCAAGTTTTAAAAGTAATTAATCTGAAGGCCGAAAATCGCAAAATTTTGTTATTAATGAATCAGAGCATGGCACAATACACGTCAAGATATTCTATCAAGATGTTTTTGAAATTTGATAATTGGATCTGACTCATTGCTGAGAACATATACACCCCCACCTCAAACTTCTCCAACGTCCTCTGTTTCGGTGGTATATCCATAGGGGTACCAGGTGGGTGTGTGGTGGGGCAGAAAAATGAAAATTGCGGGCACCTGTTGAATGAAATTTTGGGTAGTGTATACTGTAATTGGGTGATATAGCTCTTTTGACCCCCCCCCCCCCCAACATAACTAGTCAGGTACACCTATGAGTATACTGTACAGTATGTATGAGATTTTTAAGAATGCGCTGACCACAAGTGGCCTGTCAACCTGAATGGAAGTATTTTATTTCAGAAGAATCAAGGCTGGGTGAAAATAAAATTCTACGTAACACAAATATATTTCATATATATGCCTTTACAGTTGTTATAAAATTATTGCAGACATTTAGCACAGGTGCATGTAACCAGGAAAGCTTGATCTTTGGTAATTTCCCATCTATGTTATTACAAATGAAAGCACAATCGTCCACAAAGTGCTTCTTCAGAGTCTGACTGTTTGCTCCTTTGACGTGAATTGTAAAAATTTGAGGTAACAAACTGCAGTAGGTATACATGATTTCACACATTCAGCAGCTGACCAATTAAGAACTTGTTTTTGCTGACTGACAATCAATGTTTGCAATGGGAGGGCCAAACTGCAATGATGTTGATAAATTGTTTACTATGTAATAACTAGCAGTAGCACATTCCAGACATTTAACAGCTGAGCATGGAGGCTTGTTTTTGCTGACATGAAATATGTAGTACACTGCGCTCACAATTTAATGCACTCTTTTGAATCCATACAGTGTACATTACAGCATCAGAGGCCTTTTCTGGTTATCAGTAAGCCACATTTTTTACTGACAATATACACGATTATACAACACAATATCTTTGTAACCAGTATGAGTGGGATTGTTTGCCATGGTAATGTTGTATTGATATCTACAAAACAAAAAGGTGCATTGGTATTGTAAAACATATTTCATGAGATTTATACATGATGACATCACATTAATTGTAACAGTATCTTTAAATTCCACTACACTCAAGTATGAATGAAATTAATTACAATGAAAATTATAGCATAATGAAGTGAGGTAACATGGGGAGCTATCAAAGAAACATAGAAAAACAATGTCGAGATCTAGCGGGAGGGAGTCAACATGCAGGGAATTAAAACAAATATTTACCTAATTTTTTTGCGAAGTTGCTGAAAGGTAAGATAATTTTGTTTGTGAAAATGTTGTTCTAATCTGATGTCGTTTCATTTAGTATTTTATTCTGGTTAGCACCAGATATTTATATGCAGCATAAGTGAAGAAAGATTTGTCACTTACTACAACATGTCATTTCAATTCAATTCAGAGCTAAATATCAGCTGTTGATGTAGTCTATAGCTTGTGAGTATTGAAATATATTTTATCAATGAAAACAATTATGCACAT
Source organism: Paragorgia papillata (assembly GCA_035771165.1). NCBI lineage: Eukaryota > Metazoa > Cnidaria > Anthozoa > Scleralcyonacea > Coralliidae > Paragorgia > Paragorgia papillata. The sequence goes on along the minus strand of JAWNZC010000018.1, from coordinate 680,982 downwards.
ATTGCTTTGTGATCAGAGAAATAAGTTTCTAAAATGTGTGAATCAGGTTGTGATTCTGGTAAGTTTGTATAAATATGATGTATAGTAGTTTGATTGTCCGTAGTGTAACTGGATACTAATTGTCTATAATTGTTATCAATAATAATAATAATAATAATAATAATAATAATAATAATAATAATAATTAGTCTTTATTCTTTTGATAAAATATACATATCAAACATTACAGGTAAAAGAATTATATAAATATGTTTACAATTAATTATTAAAAAGTAAAAACTAGAGGCTTAATGCTACAATCTTAAGTCTTCTATATTGCTAATTTGTATCTAAAATGTAATCTATTAACAAAACTGTTCTTGTATCTTTCGGTGTTTATTTGAGGGAGTTGACTGGTTCTGTGTCTAAGTCTAAGCGAAGATTCTTTAACTTTTGGGAGAAGTGGATACAGTGGGTGGTTACTATCTCTCTTAATTTTGGTAAACAATCTTTTATCGTATTTCTCTAACAATTCACGAATATTCAGTAATTCAGAAATATATCGTCTCTTAAAACATCTCTTCAAAAAACATTGAATGTCGTTTAAATTTGCTTCACTTGCACCATACACTACAAGACCATACGTTAACTTAGGAAGAACAATTGCTTTAAAAAGTAAATCAATTTCATCCTGACTATAGCCTTCTTTTCTTAATCCCCTAATTACATATAGGCATTTGTTAGCTTCACTTAGTTTTATCTTAATATGCTTGGTAAACATGCAGTTAGACTGGAAAGTGACACCAAGAATTGTCAATTGTTCATACTGCATTATATTACTTTTTTCTCTATATTCAGTGGTGTTACACTTCTTCCTGATAATCAGTTCTTTGCATTTATCGGTGTTACAGGTCATCTCATTCTCTTTGGTCCAGTCCAAAAACTGCAGTAATGCCCTATCAGAATTATCAACATGTTCATTAACAGTAGCCAGTAAATTGGAATCATCAGCATACTTCGTTAAGGATACAGCTTCAAGTTCAGCAATATCCAAATCATTTAAGAAAATGTTAAAAAAAGATAGGGCCCACTCACGCTCCCTTGAACAGTACCTTTGTTTACTTCTTTCCATTCACTAACCATTCCGTTGTATAATACATAATACTCTTTGCCTTCGATTGGACAAGAAACTTATGTACCAGTTTACCATGTGTGGACTCAGTGGGCTTGTCTTCATTTTCTCAGCCAAAAGTGGTGTTTCACATTATGGAAAGCCTTAGAAAAATCCATTGCAAACAATCTTACAGCCTTATTTCTCGGGTTGTCCAGGGCATTCAGAATATTATATTGCATCTTAAGAAGAGCATTAATACAGCTTCCACCAGTGCGGTACGCAAATTGATTTTGACAAAAGTACGCCTCAATATCCTTCTTATTGAATGTATTATAGACAACTCTTTCAAATGCTCGTGCAATCACAGGAGTTATATTTATTCCTCTAAAGTCTGCATCTCCTACTGGGACTTCAATTTTTGCTAACGGATTTATATTTGCCTCCTTCCAAGTCCGTGGCCAACTTTGCGTTGATAATGACAAGTTCCATACTGTATTGACAACTGGAGCTAGAATAGCGGCATGTTCCCTCCATACCCAATAGGGTATACCATCTGGTCCTACAGCCATCCTCTTAATTTTAGATAGAGCCTTAAAGACCGTATACGTTGTAAGTTGCGGTATTGTAGCATTGTCCGGTATTTCCATAGGTGTAGGATTGACATAGCTGTCGTCATAACAGAGTTTGCCAAAATATGTGTTCAAGTCTTGCACAAAGTTCTTATCAAGGTTCAGGTTAGGCTTATCTTTCCGATGTGTAAGCACATCCACTTTCTGCCACCAAGCCCCTGATCCCTTCTTGCCACCTGCTAAAGCCAAACGATTTTCCAATATTCTCTTATCAATTCTCCTTTTTAAGTCTTCTAACACCGCTCCTCCGATCCCACGGGCTTGCATTCTAGCTTTTTTCTTGAGCAATACTTTGACAAGTGGTGTCATCCATGCAGGATCTCTAGAAGATATCCTAACAGATTTGGTTGGAAAGCACTGGTCCATTAAGTAATATAAGTCCAACTGTAAACAATCTACAGCAGAATCGACATTTGCACTCATATTAATATTTCTCCAGTCATGCTCCAAGAGTTTCTGGTGAAATGCAATCTTGCGATGCTCCCTGAAGTCACGCATTTTATATTTGAACCTGACAGGTTTAAGTTTTATGCCTGGAGGCAAAACTACTGCTTTATGGTCAGTTTTCATTTGCGAAACAATAGGATAACTCTTGGAGAATAATATCTCACTATTAGTCAAACAATTATCCAAAATAGATATACCTCTTGTTGGGAAATCAACCAAGGCTTTGGGCCAGTTATTGTTGTTATTTTTTCAAGGTCTAATCGATTGAGATCACCACCACACACAATCAAACCTTCTGGGTTTTCTTCCAAGAAGTCATACGTGATATCCGTCAGATAATTGATGAGGTCGTTTTGCATGTAGGTGGATTTAGGCGGATGGTAGAGGCCACACATTAGCATTTTATGACCCGAAGGGAGATCAATATTAAGGCAAATACACTCGAATATTTCCGATCTTGTAATGTTCGTTACTTTTATGTTGTTTCTGGTATATATCGCTACTCCTCCTTTCTTTCGCTTATCATTGCCAAAACAATCCCTATCTCGTCTGTAAAGGCTGTAGTTTGAAATTGCTACAGCCGAATCTGGAATTTCACGCTTCAGATGGGTTTCCGAAATAACACAAATATCTATATCGGCCGCATACAAATCTCCTTCAAGTGCAACTGATGCCTTAACTTTATTCTTGGTTTTTAATAAACTACATATGTTAAGAAACATGCATTTAGGTACTGCAAATTGGCCTGTTGTCGCAACCGTTTTTGGCACACAGCATCGTTTAATCATAATTAGGTTAGAACAGCTTCTGAAAATGGGCCGAATGTGTTGAGCAGATTTTCTGCGACCTATAACCGGAATTCCTTGTCCACCAACGTTCTGACTTTTACCAGCACGAGACCCTCTATATTTGAAGATTTGGTTTGTCTTAAAGACCTCAATAATATCGCTGGAAGGCTTAATTGCCTCTTTCCTTAAAGCCATAAGTTCACTCTTGCTGTATACGGACTTTCGGTTGGCATACTCTTTAATCAAGTTCTCACCATTTACAGGCCCGGGATTTCTCTCCACATCCATACATACAGTAATATCAGTACAAATATGATCTTCGCTTGGTGCCATAAGCAAATAACCATGTTTAGTCCACACTGTTATTGCTTTGCGTATTCTAAGATGGCGGGTGCGATGAACCGTCAATCCAGTCTGAAATTGTATATTGTATAAAGACCTTCTGTTGGCTTCATCCAACCAACTAATATTAAAGTCACCTATAAAAATATTAAATTGGGAGGTAGATAAGCTCAAAACTTCATTTAAAGCATGACACAATTGCTGTACTGGCACTTTAGGTGAGCGATATACACCTGTTATGGTTACATGTGGGAGAATCATCACTTTCATATTAGTTATCTCAATGCCATTAACGTTATGACAACGTGGATATCCAGGGATGAATTCCACACGACTATACACTGCCATACCACCATAAGGTCTTGAAGCCACAGAAAATTGACCATCATTTCTAAACAAGATGTAACCATCAATTGTATACATACTATCATGTGAGCTGATAAATCTGGTTTCTGAAAAAATATTGATATCGGTGCTTGTATAATTTAAATCATGACGAACATCATCAATATGTCTGTGCAATGACCTTGCATTAAGAAAGCAAAGTTTAAAAGACACCTGATTAAAACTATAAATAGGAGGCACACTAATTTAAGATAGCGCTCTGTTCTTAGACTCCACTTCAGTTTTCACATGAGGATTGACAGCTATTTTTTGTTCACACAAGTCAGTAATATATAAACCCTCGATTGTTGTTACTCTGCTAAGACTAACATAATGTATATGAGGTATTGCTCGTCTAGTGTTAAGGTTAACAACTATTTTTTGCTCTGTATCACCCTGTGATCGATGAATTGTTTTAGCAGCAGCAGGCCGCGATGGGAACTGTTTTCTGACAACTTGTGCAGTTTGGTTTCTACCAACAGCAAACTGAGTAGTAATTGGTTTTATTGGAGTCCATGTACGTTCAATACCTTGAACATAAAGTTGTCTATTCTCATGTCTGGTCATCTCACCAACATCACCATGGTCAAATTGTACCCATATTAGAATTGCGGAAAAAATGGCACCGGAAAAAATGGCACCACGAAGTTGACTAATACGGAAAAAATTGCACCGGAAAAAAATGTCACCATAAAGTTGACTAATACGGAAAAAACGACACCTGAAAAATGCTTTGAAAACCCAAAATAGACAAATAAATCGATTATTTGCTGCAAAGTTGCATACTTTAATTCACTAATTACCACGTAAAAGATCTTCTAACAACACTAAACTACTTTAAAATATCCATGTATATGTATTTAGATAGCAACTATAAATCACCAAGGCGAATGTTCCTCGCAGCACCTCGTAAAAACTCTTGTAAAGATTTTTGGCCTTCGGCGTAGGCGATGCAGAGATTTTGCAATCTTTCCTGAAGATCACGGTAGGCGCGTTTAGTTCTCTTCCTTGGTGGATTTCCTATTTCATCTTGAAGAACCAGAGCCGATACACATGAATGTTCGTCTTTCCGGCAGTTGATCAACCGCCACACTCATGGATGGTTCTGTCCAACAAGGTGCTGAAACTTGTTGTTCCAGCCTTCGAATTGGTTGTTGGTGCGTGGATTACCATTGACCGTCGCATCGTGCACATTCCAGAGGGATGGAGGGAATCGTGGAGGAATTCGGCGAAGAATAAGTGGGCGATTTGGCTGTTGAACACGTCTGAAAGATCCTGTTACATATGTAGCGTCAAAGTACTGGACCAGCGCCTCTCCTTCATCTGGAAAACTATCCCGCACGTAAGCCATCCCTTGGCACACATCTTCAGTTGGAAGAAGTGCAAGCGCATCAAGCATACCGCAATGCACGCGGAACTCTTCGTTCTCACGGTAGAGATTGGAGAGCCCAAGCTCTTGTATCTTTCTCCGCGTGCTCTGAGTGAGGTGATAGAAACAGCATTGGATTCTAACTTGGTTGCCAATGACAGATCGTATAGCTTGAATGACGGCAATTTCAAAGTCAAGAATTATTGTTTTGGGATCTGCGTCCCAGTGTCGGTCACGGCAACCATCAACCAGCGCTTGCAGGAGTTCTTCGTACGTTTGCTGCGTCTTGTTGGTCAACAGCGCCTAGGCAACAGAAATTGCCGTTTCACGAAGAGGAACTCGAACCACGTACAACTGCTGGAAGAGAACTGGTGCCATGGCGAAATTACCATCTATAAACCATGTTTCGGCCGATGCCAGCTTTTCCAAACACTGGTCAGCTGCGAATACCACGACTCTGCTATCTGACATTGGACCACTGTCATACAAAAGGAAATTCTCAGGATTTTCTCCTGCAGTTTCTGCCCATGGACCCTCAATTATAAGATCTTCAAGGGACATACGATCAGTCGGGAAATTAGCATGGCGATGATTTCTTAGAGTTCGTTTTATGGAATCTGTACGTGGAAGAAAAGCACGGGTGTCGTTGTCTATCCATGCAACGACTCGTGAGAACACTTGGTTTGGCTTGTCCATTGTCGATGTTGCCATCTCCTTCATGCTGTTTCTCGCCTTCGCAACTGAAATGTCAGCGGCGTCGGGCAAGTGGTTATGCTCATCACCTGGCACCGGATTTGTTACCTCAAGAGTGGTTGTCAGTGAACCCTTGCAACACAGAGTTCTCTTAACACACCTCCAACGAACATGATTTGGCTTGGAAACCTGTTTGGTGTACATGTAACCACCAAAGCAAAGTTTCATTCCTCCCTTGTTGCTTGCAATAACTTTCATTTCGCTTATATAATTCCTGCACGTGTTACGAATACCGCGATGTTTATATACTATTCTAAAAACAACTCGCATCAGTGTCTATTTTTGAAACGTATACCAAATATGTGGATACAAAGGTCCAAGCAACTCCCAAGGGCTTAATCAACAATTCCGTGCATTGAAATGCAAACCATTGTCAACGCGCTTCCATGAATGCTCTTCAACAATAAGCAATGACTCATTCAAATGCCGACCAGCGCCAACACACTTCCTATCACCCGTTCCTCGTGTTCTAAATCACATATAGTGAGTATTCTAAATTTTAGAACGTCGCTTACATGTGAGTCGGGTGATCACCTGAGCAACCTGACGCGGTTCATAGACAAAGTACTGGAAACAATTTAGTGAATATTAGAAAAAAATATGGCGGATCGAACGAGGCCACCAGCAAAGAGATTTAAATCTTGCAAAGTTCGCGTTCATACAAAATCTACACGGGGTGTCGAACAATAAAAAGAAATGTTGTTGTGAAGGTAAATAACTTTTGTCGTAAAGCAACTTTAAGTCAGCCACGTTCTCCATGTATTGAAGATATGGAACTGGAAGAACCTTGCTGTGATCCTTGTGGCTATTAAGTTGAAAACGAGAAACCAACCAGGCTATCAAAGCATCACCTTCGACGTGTTAAAGAGTTTAACAGTTGGGAAGGCATAAGAGAATCTCTCTTACAGACTCGCGTCGAAGAAGAAGCGTCTTCTTGTGAGACTGTATGCATCGAATGCAACACAAATACTGCTGTTTGTCGATGTATGGAGTGTGGTCCCAGACAGTTCTTTTGCCATGATTGTGTAAAGCTGCTCCATGAGAAGAGAAACTACTTCCACCTTCTCGAGACATACCAGGTTTTTAAATGTTTTCTATATTTGTTTTGGTAAATACTAGTGCAGTACAGTAGTGAGCCAGGGCAACTTAATAGTTAATTGTATTTTATTACTTTAATAAGTTCTAAATCCATGTTTTAGTGTATAGAAATGTTGCCCAATATAATATTTTGAGGAATATTTCTGTTGTTACAAAAGTTATATTCATGACATTCACTTTTTTACATATAGGACACCAACATAACAATGGCCATACTTTTCTGCTGTTGTGAAGATGATGCAGTTACTTTGATAAAACTGCAATTATGGCCTGGGTCAATAACCAGACCATTGGTTGCATTTCATTTCAAGTTGGTAATGCTTGCTGAATCACTTCTACTTGAATGCCATGTGTCTCTAAAGAAGTTCTGTGACATGCTGGGCCTAAACAAATCCACTATGCTGCCAAAATGGGTATGTATTTCAAAGTGTTTAGTGCTGCAACAACTTCCAGTTTCTTGCAAGGTGATTGCCTCCCAATCTCCACTCTACATTTATGGTACCGGTATTGAGAACCTTCTGGTTCCCCTTCCAACTAGTGGTCGTTTGATGATTCTGGTCCCATATTCATGACAATTTTCACTTGTCTGGGTACTGGTATGCTGATCTATCTCACAATGTTGCATGACATGCAATTGGTGAGAAGAGGCATACTGTACTTGTAAACTTACCTTATCCTCAATGTACATGTAATTTTGTGTCTAGATTAAGCACTCCATCCTGGGTTACCAAAAGTAGTAGTTTATATTACTTACAGACTGTCGATACCTTTGATCATTGATCCCTTTGATCATTGATCCATTTAGGCTATACTGTACTATGTTTATTGAGCTCTTTATTATTCTTTTGCAGGTCCAGAATCTGTACAAAATACTCAACGATGATTCATTTGATGAATTTCGGTAATGCTTAAAGTGTTTATTTACTCATAGAATCATATTGTGCATAACTTACAAACTCTCACTACAGTCTACCTGCATTTGCAGTATCCTTTCAAAATCAAGCTTACAGTTATGCCAATTGAAGTGTTGCAAAAATGTTTATTACCTTATTTGCCAACTTCTTGTTCAAAATAAAGTGTTCCTGACATTAGCCAATCATGCATTAATGAGTGTTTCTATAGAGCATGTATATAATATGATTGGCTAATATCAGAAACATTTTATTTGAAAATAAAGTTAGCAACTGAATTGATGAGCATTTTTTGCAACACTTCTATTGGCAGGCATGCCTGTAAGTTATTAAAATTGAATTATTATATTAATTATATTATATATGTTATAATTTATATTATTAAACTTCAAAATAGTACATAACTCATTGTTCTTCACTGTGTGAAACGTGCAATTGAACCATCCCTCTAAAATTTTAATTTTGTCCCACAATCATCTGCCCAAGAATGATAAGTTTACTGTGGAATAAGTTACTGTCCCTTTGTTGTCAGGAGGTTAAATAACATCATTTGCCTTTTTCTTTTCTTTAAATTTGTTATGGTACTGAAATAGTACTTTTTTATTCAGGTACAATCAGTATTTGTTTAAGACTATGAAACCATATATTGGTCAACATTGTCTTAGCAATGAATGTCCTCTTTGCCCCCAGGTTACTGTACAATTAGATACTGTCATACTGTAAGTTATTTTAAAAATCTGGTCTTTGGCTGCACATCAGCCTGAAAAATAGAAATCGCAATCGACGTTTCACAGGCTGAGATGCAACCAAAGACCAGATTTTATTTTTATTTCCCTTTGACAAACCAAAATTATCTAATAAATACAGCCTTGGGGAAGGATGTGTTAACATTTAAACATGCATTGTACCATCTGCTGGCACAAAGCCTCGGGAACCAAATCAGTAGATTTTTACCCAAATTGTAATAAGTCACTGTAACCCAATGTCAATGTATCCCATTGTTTAGAGTGGAACAAATGATGTCATCATTTAATCTATGGATGCCTGCTTTGGACTTGTAAGAAAAAAATCTGCTGGTGCAAACCTTTTCCCCCCCCAAGGCATGGTGATACATTCTTTGCAGATCAAGATGATGTTGATAACTTTGTTGAACACTATAGCAAGACTGCAAAAGAGGCACCTACTGTGAGTGCAAACTACCATATACATATAAAATAATTTTTATGTAGTTATGTCAGTAAAATGTGATCAGCACCTTTGTGCAATAATACTGTTGACTAAATGTTTGCTATAATATTGCCGTGTATTAAGCCTTTTAAATTGTGGAGTAGAGTGGGGGGAAAGTTTGCCTTAACTTTTAATGTAACCAATTAAAAGTTATCGAGTTTGTCGAAATATGCTGGCCTTAGGTAAAAATGCAATACACAGTCTGCCCCAAGTATTGTTTTTGTCACATACAGTACTACAAGATTTTCCATTTGCGCTTTGCTGTTATGAGAAACTGCATTTTGAATCGGTTATATGTTATATAATGAGAAGCCGTGTGCTTTTGCTTGTGTTTTATCCAGGATTGTAGTGAGTTTAAATCTGGTGAGGTGAATAACATGTTGAGGTCCAAGGGAAGAAACAAGCTGTTTGATGAAAAAGGAGTGTTTGGCAGGGTGTGTAGACATGAATATCCCAAAGGATTAATTAGCATTAAACATGGAGAAAGGTTAGATGTTATCTGGTATAGTGTACACTGTACAGTATAACTGCATAAGTATTTTACACAGGTGTATTTATGTAATATACTTTATTATATAAGTACTGAGATTTATTAATTAAAATGTCATTGCGTAATAATCGTACGGAATTTAGCCACAGCCAATCAGCGACGTGAACGATGAAATTTCACTAGTGAAACAATATCGTTCGTGCCGTCTGATTGGACGAACGATGTTTTTTCACTAGTGAAAAATGATCGTACGGGAAAATACGTTCGTTTTCCACCACAAACATTTTGGCGCGAAAGCTATTTCAATTTGAAAATCAAAATGGCTGCGAGATTTACGGACGCCGGTTCTGTTGACAATTTTATTTCAGAACAAGAAAATAAAGCTACCTCACAAAAAAACAGAACGAGATGTAAAACTATTACACTTGTTTTTGGAAACCAAGAATGAAGAAAGAAAAATGGAAGATATTCCGACAGCAGAACTGAACGAGTACGTGTCTGAGTTTATCATTTTGGTCAGAACCAAAGACGGGAAAGAATACGAGCCATCTTCTCTCCGAAGTCTATTAGCAAGCTTCGAGCGACATCTTAAGAAAAAAAACTAGCCTGCAAGCATTATCAACGATTTAGCATTTGAGAAGACAAGAAAATCTCTCCAGTCCAAGCAAAAACAATTAAAGAAACAAGAAAAAGGAAATAAACCAAACGCTTCGGTGCCTTTAACTAGTTCGGAACTAAATACGCTGTATGCAAAAACCTTCTCGGTACGGGAAATCCCGAGTCGCTTTTAAACACGCTCTGGTTGAATAACACAATGCATTTTGGACTCAGAGGCTGCAAAGAGCATAGAGATATGTGCTGGGGTGATGTAAAATTGAAGCAAACAGCAGACGGTGAGGAATTTTTAGAGTTCAATGAGAGACAAACCAAAACAAGAACTGGTTCAGACTGCCGTGATGTCAGAAAAATGGCGCCTAAAATGTTTGCTACTGATGGTTCAGAAAGAGATCCTGTGGTCGTCTACAAACTGTATGTCCAGAAGAGACCTCAGAAAATGAAAGAAGACGACTCTCCGTTTTATTTAGCTGTCAACAACAACTTGAAGGCAGAGTCGCTTCAAACGAAAGAATGGTTCAAGGCCGGTCCTGTTGGAATAAACAAACTGAACAGTCTGATGAAGACTATGGCTCAAAAAGCAGGAATTAACAACGACCGTCTGCGAAATCACAGCGGTAGAAAAACAATGATTCAAACACTTAGCGAAAATGATATTCCACCGACACATATCGCCCAACTGTCAGGGCACAAGAATCTAAAGAGCATAGAAAACTACAGCAAAGTATCGACTAAACAGGAAATGCAAATGTCCAGACTACTCAGCGGCGTTATATCTGCTACTACAACCAAGACATCCTCCCATGAAAGAGAAAATCCGACCGCAATTTGCCCATCCAACTCCGAGTCACAACAAGCCATGGCTTTATTCAGCGGGGCTGTCATAAAGGGTGGTAACGTTTCCATCAACATAAACACAGTAAACCAGTCACCCAAGCTCACTGTAGAACGAGAATCAAGTCCAATTAATGCCGAAGGCGAAGCGTTGCCAAGATGGAAGAGACTGAAAGTTTTAGAGGACAGTAGCGACGATGAGTATTAAGCAGTTTTATTAATAGTCTTTGAAGTATTTTAATATGTGTTCATTTCATATTCTCTTCGCGTTGAAATTTTCAAACTTGTTTTTGCGGTGTTGTTGTGAAAATAAAATTAATTTCTTAATCTAATCGTAGTTTTTGTTCTTGCTGTAGGTAGGAAACTAGACCACACAAATAAATAAAACTAAATATAAACGCTTTACACAAATATGAACGACTATAAACGACCTCGATGTCGATAGTACTTTACTATTTTGAAAAACAACAAGTTATTTTTAAACATAAGTTAATTATGCAAACCGGAAATGAATACATGCCATTAAATATTCTACGTTAATAACATTAAAAACTTTGTCATCGTGAATGAAATCTCAGTACTTATATAATAAACAAATAACATCATGGTTGGTTCGCGAATACGATTTTTATTCACGAGTGGATAAAAATCGTACGCGCTCACCAACCATGAAGTAATCTCTATGTACTCTGCGTATTACATGAATGTATGTTCATTTCTTTTTATTTCCGATGATTACTTTAATTTGATCACTTTATTCTATTTGATAGGATTGCATATTGTGTATATGAGGTTGAACGTCTTTTGACGCATTGTGATAATAGTGCTGATGTCAAAGTTACATATGACATAGGCTGTACATTGTCAGCTCACTTGAAGGTAGGATAAAAATGTCCTGTGTTATTGTTGGTACTTTAGTGTTATTGTTGGTACTTTAGTGTTATTGTTGGTTCTTTAGTGTTATTGTTGGTACTTTACTGTTATTGTTGGTACTTTAGTGTTGAAAAAAAATTGACCTACAGTAGGGCATTAATATATTATTCAGAAAAATGAGAGAAGATATTCTTGCCAGGATTGATTTGGCTATCCCTGTGTTCCACTGTTATGGTCATAAATCTTCTTGCCAGGTTTGTAGCAGAGTCTATTTTTTATATTTCCTCATTTTCACAAATAATATACTAACTGTAATAGTGATTCCGCACGTTCATGTTTCTTTTTCTCTTAATACACTTTAGTTACAGTGCAGTGGCAAAGCTAACTATGGCAACTGGTTTAAATGATTTGCAAAATTCAAACATTTTTAACTATATTGTCTTTAAGCTACTTCATGTACATATATTAGCGTAGCATGTTCTATTTGCTATGGTTAGCTTCGCCACTGTTACAGTGTATACTATACAAGATCATGCTGACATGCTAACAAGGCAGAAACTTTTAATTGTTTATCTCTTATTGATAGATAGCCTTTGGCCCAAGAAGGAAGAAAGGGTATGGTCTCACCGATGGCGAGGGAATAGAAAGGTTATGGTCCTTTCTAAGATGTTTTTCTTCGATGACAAAAGAAATGACTGCTGGTCGTCGAGTCGACGACGGACGCATTATTACATTACGCCCAACGTCGTGTGCAACAATTTGGTTAGCAAATATTATATTTTATAGGTCTATCGTGAATCCCCACTCGTAGTAACATTTCAATGTTTACATTCTTGTCGCAGGACCATCGTTGGTTTCAAAGATGAAAAAAAACGACAAAACTTTTGGACAATGCAATGTTACAATTGCAAGAGATATTTTCCAATTTAACAGGTGTGTGTGGCAATAAAGGACAATACACGTTTTTCTGTAATAACTTAAATTGTAAACGTTTTTTTCATTTTCAAACAGTTTCCTATGATGCTGATTTGGTAGAATCCTGGATTGAGGAACGAACTTTGTTGGTAACACGAGAAAGTAAGTTAACAAATGGTTCAAACCTACTGTAAGTGTGCACTGAACAGTGCTACTTCGACGTTTTGTAATTTTTGTAAATTAATTGTACATATTAAGTAGGCTAATATTATATTTTCTTAATAATGTTTGAGAATATTTACAAAACCCTTTATATGCCAAAGCTGTGTACTTCATTTAAAGCCTGTCACTCATCTAACCCTAATCCTAACCCTAGACCTAACCGAGACATAATAATAGGCATACATGAAGTAGTCTCCGAAATCCCCGCGAGAATTACAATGTTTGTTGTAATAATTATCGCGAGAAATTCTGGTCTTAGTAGTCACGCAGAGGCATATGACGTCATTATGCATAAGGTATATTAAGATGTTGCTCATTTGTTTTTTCACCAAGATAAAATTCATATCTTCGCACCACAATTTCATTATATTATCACAAAACATCCACTGTGGTTACTTTGCATATAAAACAACGTATAATTTGTTGTGTTACAGGTAAGAAAGTCTTACTGTTATCATGGGAAGCAAAATATGTGCAGAATTTGTTTCATCTGCAAGAACTAAGGTAAAGCAAGGTAGTCGTAAAATTGAAAAACCAGTGTATAAACATAGGCAGCTCTTTTATTCATACAATTATTACAATAATTATTTATGTAGGCTTAATATTGCTGCTATAGAGGCAAATATCCACGATGGTTTAAGTGATCTTGTTCGAAAAAGAAGAGCGTAAGTTATTAAAATTGCAAGTAATAAATTTACAGTATGATTTCATTTCTCATAAAATTAACTTTCTAACAAATGTAATCTTTAGTGTTTTAAAGATTATTGCGTCAACTGAAAGAGTCCACAAGGTACAAGAAAGATGGAAGGTTGGGGAAGAAAATTTTAATTCAGCCGCACTTTGTGTTGTGTTGAGCAAGGGAGAAGAAACCGCGTAATGGAGCGAATATACGCCATGGCCGTCGAACGGATGTTCTTGATATCACTGAAGCGAAAATATGCAGGCATGTGTCTTTAAATATGTTTTGCTTGTCATGCGTAAATGTATATTTACATCAACCGAAAGTACAAAATGCTTAAGTTTCATGCATATGAGATATCAGAAACATATGCATTTTATCACAAGCGTATGATACATGAGAGAAACAAATAGCCCTGGTAACGACTTGTAGGGTATTTAACATTAATTGGTTATAGTTCGTGTGTAATCGTAAAGTTTTATTTCCTTTACTTAGACGGTCAAGCAATAGCAGGGAAACTGTCCAAACAAATTACACAAAGGACCAATGCAATAAGAGTTGCTGTCGAGAAATATAACGCTGCCCTCGCCTCTTGGAAAGATCGAGTTGAAGAATTACCAGAAGAGATCGACTTTGATAACGTTAAGATCCCGAGTCAACCATTTTCCACGATTTTCAAAGAAATGTGCCTGACCAAGAACAAGTGCCATTCCCTGTAAAGAGAACCATCATCGATTTGCACCACTTCGTCGAAAGATGTAAAGAAGAGATGACATATTTAAATTCTGAAATGCTCCGACTGATACATCATCACGAAAACCAGAAAGCCAAGTATCAAGAATTTCTTGATGGACATGCAGACGACACGGCGGTTTATCTGAGAGGACTCAAGTGTATCCTGCAAAACAGAGTTCGTGAAGAGGAAAATAAGCACTTCGTATTGGGATCCTTGTTTGGTGATGATCTTCCCGTTGAAGTGCGATCGTCACTTCCGCAAGCCCAATATACATATGAGAGCATGATAACTGTGAACACAGTAATTCTCGAAGGATCCGCGGAAGAGCACCAAGTGATCGCGAGTGATGATGATGGCGAGCAGGAGGAAGATGAGGACGAGGTGTGTCCCATCCTGGATATTTCAGATGACGAAGATAACGACATTGACTCAGTCTGATACATTTATGCACTACTGTGGAAATTACTGAGACTGTTCCACGTCTTCTATAGTTATAATTCTTTACTACTCCATGCATTTCTGAAACAGCTAAGAGCCTTCTAGGTCACTTAGTATTTACTTAAAAATCAATCTTGGGTTGTAGCACGTCAGTCGTCTACAAGGGGAAAATGGAGGAAAAATTTGACGTGTCCACAAATTTTTCCCTCTATTTTACAGGCTGACGTGCTACAACCCAATATTTATTTTTACGAAGGCCGCAGCCGTCGCTGACTCCACACCGTTAATAGCAACCAAGAACGAATGGTACAATGTGTAATTGATTTTCTGTATATATTATGTAAATGTAGATAACTATTTTTAATAATAGATTTTTTGCACGAAGTTTGTGGATACCATGTGGACATATTTAATTGGCTGTTGCAAGTCCGCACAGTGAAACGTCCGCTTTTCTTGAAAAGGAACCAATCAAATCGATCGTTTACGTAGATCACGCGATACGCTAGCTTCGTGCAAAAAGTTCTAATGATTTTTCAAGTTGAAAAGGTTGAAATATATGGATGTTAGGATAACCGAAAGAAATGTTTGGTACGCAGTTTTGTCATCTACATAGAATAGTACATACGTATATTGCATGTTTAAATATGACCCAATTACTTAATTACAGACAATTAAGACAAATTACTGAAATAAGATTGGAATTAGTTTTCTCGTCATTAACGTTTGACGAACCTACAGATTTCCGAATGTAAAACACCAATATATCCACGCCTATAATGGTTCCAGGTTGCCAGTATTCTCACTCATGGAATAGCTATGATAAGTACATTAAACCAATGCTATGAATACCAATAGGTGGGTTTCATGACTACGCCACGTGCGGCTGCGCTTGCATGGTGGTCAAATTTTAAAATACGGACCCCTTCAGGAGTGAGTAAATGACGTTAAACCTTTTCTGTTTACATATTCAGCAAAAGACTACCTTACTACAACAATCTTACTTGTTACTGATAAAAGTTACCCCAATTTTCCTAATATTCTCGAGAAACGCCAATATTTATGTGAAATGGGACACATATTCAGCAAAAGACTACCTTACTACAACATTCTTACTTGTTACTGATAAAAGTTACCCCAATTTTCCTAATAATATATTATACATATATATAATAACACATTCTTTTTTTAAGAAATTTAAATATTTTTGTAAAATTAGGTTCATATCCGTATATTCATCAATTTTTATTGAATTATTTTTATTATTTTTATTCGTAATAACTTCACTCTTTATTTTGAGCACCCTATAAAGCACCCTATAAAGCACCCTATAAAGCACCCTATAAAGCACCCTATAAAGCACCCTATAAAGCACCATATGACCGACCCAGACGTGATCAAGCATCAATGACCATTTCAAAATGTCTTCGCCAAGTCGTAGTAGCAGATCGTATATTCCATCAGATTTTCGTGACTTGCGTGCCAATTGGTGAGTTTTTAAGGTCATTTGCCGAACTTTGTTAACTTTACTGCATTGAAAATCAAATTAAATATACTGTTGATCACCACCATCAATATGAATATAAATATATTTGTAAATATAAAATATTATAAATATATCATATACTATTTTGTTTGTAGGCTATCAAATGTTTTCGTTCAGGACAAATCGTCTTGTGTCAAATGTTCAGAAGTGATAGCGGAATTAACCAATGTTTTTGAAGGGATATCAAAGAGAGAATGCAGTTTTGTGATTCGCAAACGCTTTCCCAATGTCAAAAGAATTCACAGCAGCCACGTGTACTATTACACTGGTATTCGCCGTTTAATAGTGATTAGTCCTTTAACAACTGCTGAAAATTCAATAATACCAGATGCAAAAGATCAAGGTATTAAGTTACATTTCATATTAAATCATCTTGGCCAGTATAAGCAATTGAAATTAAAATAATTTGTTGGTGGTCAATTGGCTTATTAAAAATTTTAAATAATTTGTTGATCTATTATTTTTTTTTAAAACAAATGGTCCAAGCATTTCAAAGTTTCTGTGCACACCAGGCATGCAAAACCTAACCCGCGAATAGGCATACTCTGGGTACGAGATTGGGCGGGGTAATTGTTCCATGATGGGGGGAGGGGGTACTGTATATAAGAATCCGCGATTACAAAATAATCGGGATGGAAACTTTTCAATGTATAGTTAAATATACTCATTATACTTAAATATACTCAGTATAGTTAAATATACGCCTTATTTTTTAAAGTTAGCACATTCAAAATACAGACAATGCTAAACAAAACGACGAATAAATCATTTTTGGTAGATAAGCAACTTGAAATAGGTTTGGTGTTTTTATAATATATAATTAACTTGCTACCATATTTTTCTTTATAGTTGACAAACAGAGATCTAGTTCGCCAGATCACGCAATTCAAGAAATACCAAGGAGCATGCACATCAACAGAATGGAGCTAGTATCAGATATACAAATGTCAAAATATAAATTTCCAAATGGCAATTTTGGGCATCTTGAGCTGCAACATTATCGAGGCTTTCCAGTTGCTGTTAGACAGTATGAAACAAATATTATTAATGAGGCAAGGACAGTGCTTAGTTTGCCCTCTCATCCAGTGTTTCCTGTTTTGATTGGTTTATGTTATGATATGAAACCTTACCTTTTGGTAACCATGGTTGGTCTATGGAAATATACGTCATGGACTGTACATGTCTGTTTGTGGCTTAATTGTGCATTGTAGAAAGAAGAAAGATGTTGATATTCTGCAATGGGTATCAATTTTGCTGGAAATAGCAGAAGGGTTGTCTCTAATGCATTCCTGTGGATTTGTTCATGGTAACCTCAATGCGGAAAACAACATTCTACGTACAGAAAAAGGAAGGTCCCATGCGTTTTCTCCTGTTTTTTGAACCTTGAAAAAGCGAAAGCTTTGGAGAGAAGTTGTCATGGCATTGAATATCAACAAGATTTTGAATTAGTTTTATTATAGATAACATAATTGCTGTATACAATATGAAGGATGTTGCTAATTTGGCTGGCCTTAAGATAACCTCACAACTGGTTAAGATAATTCCAGTCGATGGGGATCTATCAGAGGTAGTGATCCATTTACAGAAGATGTTATCCGGCAAATAAGTTTTGTAGAACTGAACATCTTGCACAAGAATCGGACACACTTGCTATGTACAAGTTAATTAAAACCCCTAAGATTAAATAGTCATACTGTACATGGACGGTGTTTAAGAAAAAATGAGACCTTTAGAAATCATAACCTTTAGAAATTTTTCTCTTTGTCAAATGTATTTTAAACCACCTTTTTGTGCAATACTGTATTAAAATCCAGACGAAATAAATAGATAGGCTAGATAGTCTAGAGACAACGATGTCTATAAAAATCCGTGTGTTTCCAAGCAAGCAAGAACACGGTTGTGGAATGACTCTGGCACTCAACTGTTACAACATTTTTGTTCCATAATGCAATTGCTTGTTTTAAAATTAAATTATTTTCTTCATCACTGTCACTTATAATACTAACTGCATCAATGCTCATTTTGTTCTTTGAAAATAATAGTTCATAATCATGTTGTTCCTTCAGATTAAGCCAGTATCCATTGATTTTGGTACCTGGCTCTAGGTTCTGCAGTTCAGAGTTTTTACCAGGATAATAAAAGAGCCAATACGGATCCTTTGACTCTGTATAAACTGGCAGAACATATCCTTCGTGCTCGCAGCAGCTTTCATAGTTTCCGTTTAATGACTTCCATGCATCGTCAGTAAAGTACTTCTTGCATTCCGAAGTTAGCAGCTGAAATTCGTATTCACTGAGTTGTATATCAGTGACCTCCAAGTCACTCTCTTCAAATGCTGCTCTGCCAGCCACCACTTCATCAACCCTGTCTTCATCCACAACTTTGCACAGAGCTTTGCGAGCAGAGCATCCTGTGAAATGATGTTAGTAACATCAGCATCTGCACTTCCATTGCCAGAGTTATCTTTTGGAGTAAGGCTAAAAACAATGTTTTCCTGGTGTGCCATGATATCCTTAATCTGGTCCACTCCATAGCTGCTTGGCTTCTTTAATTGTATGTTGTTAGGAAGGCCTGTAACAGTGAAACCCCCTTTGATATATGGTACTCTGCACCCAGGTATACCAACAGCATCACCTATAAGTAACAATCACAACAAGATCATTGACAGTCCAAAAATGGAAGATTTCAAAAACAGTTGAACAGTCAATAATTAGAACACTCAATGGGTTATGTACATATACAGCAAATTCACTCCTGAATTCGCAGAATTTCGATAATTCAAATAGTATATACTCTGTTATGTTCAAGGTTAAAGAAACCAACCAAACAAGTTTTGTTGCATAATTAGGCCACATAAAATAAATTCCTTGATTCTCATTGCTATATTTTGAAAATGTCCATGAGGCAATGAATAATGCATGAACTGTTATATAAAAATACTCACTGTATTTCTTGTTAAACAGATCTTGCACATCTCCACGGGTATAGTTGGTGCTTTGGGCTTTTGGGCAATCTAAAATGTATGTATATATATACACATTAGTCTAATGTAATTTATTCACATTATACTATACATGTCATGGTTAGTATGCCCGAATAAGTGTAAGGCATACTCCCAATAATTGGTTCCAAATAATTTAACATACTGTAGTGACTAATATTTCTCAATGGCAATCTTACTTCGTATTTGTAATAATTGAGAAGTAGGCTTGCATGATGATCAATATAAATATAACATACATGTACTTTTTGTCAAAATAACACAAATGTTTAAATAAGCAATACTTTCTATCCATAGGCTCCAATCATTGTATATGTATATACTTTAGTTGTATATAATTACATTATGATCTGAGCGTCTATACAGATAGAAAGCTCATGCTTATTTAAATAAAGCACATATAAGCACATACACATTGATAGCCCCTTACAAAAAAATTCCAATTGAAATTCCAATTGGATTTTTTTGTAAGAAAGGGTACACATAAGAAAGTAACAATCAGACATATTATACTTTTGCACAATTATCAAAAGAAAATAATGGTGCAAAATTTGAGAATATTTTTAACAGACATAAAAATTGGTCATACAGTACCACAGAATTCCATGAACTTCAACGATATTGTTTCATTCTGCGTAAGGAACTGGACTCCTTTATGTGACCCATATTGGTTGACTATCCCATTATCTGGATCTACCATAACAACTGCTAATTCACATCCAAGACTTTCAAGATAAGAAAGCTATTAAATGGGAAAGAGAAAATATATATATTATATATATATATATATATATATATATATATATATATATATATATATATATATATATATATATACATTATATATATACATAATATATATACATAATATATATATACATAATATATATATACATAATATATATATACATAATATATATATACATAATATATATATACATAATATATATATATACATAATATATATATACATATATATATATATATAATATATATATATATATATATATATATATATAATATATATATATATATATATAATATATATATATATATAATATATATATATATATATAATTATATATATATATATATATAATATATATATATATATATAATATATATATATATATATATATAATATATATATATATATAATATATATATATATATATATATATATATATATATATATATATATATATATATATATATTATATATATATATATTATATATATTTCAAAAACTCATTAATAATTCATAAGCTTTTTGGCAAATCACATCTCCGTATTTAGTCACGCGCAAGGCTTTTATACCTGATAAAATCCATGAATACTAATTAGCATGAACATTATATAAAATTCGTACGAACTTTATATAATGTTCATGCTAATTAGCATTTCATACATGGAGCAAATTTACCGCTTTTTTGCAATCGTATTTACTTCATAACACAACACCCAACCAAATATTTATTTTATATCACAAACACCGAACACATTCAACTGGAGCCTAAGCCTCCAAAATTAATATTACAATTATTAAACACACAACCAGTCAAAACAGAGCCACACGCTCTCTCAGGTACGTCTCGTTCTGGCAAAGCAATGTTAGCTAACACTTCGTCAGGAACATCAAAATCAAACAAACTCAAATCCAAGTCCGTCAGTTCTTCGCTTTTCCCCTCTGTCATGCCTTCTCCATTCGATGCTGGTGGTCCTAAAACGTTGCTCACTTTTAATTCCTGCTCGTCGCTTTTTTTCTCATACCCCAACAAAGCGTTCGACCTGTGCCCTGTCCGTTCTCGGATTAATTTCTCTTGCACATTCGATTGGAAAAGCCTTGACGCACACGTCACTCTCAGACAGTGAGATGTCTTCCTACTCAAACCAGCACTTTCACATAACTGTGGAAGAATTTCATTTAGCGTATTAACACCCACCACCATGTTGTAGTACTCGTACACTTCTACATTTAAATTAGGCTTGAAATAAAATGCCTCTCGTTTCTCTGCTAAATATTTTATCTTATCGAGATACTTTGCATAACATTTCCTAATACATCGGGAGTGATTAACGTCTTTCCCTACGCAACAAACATGCCTTACAACTCGTGGCTTGTATTTAAGGTCTTTCAGACCGCCATGATAAGTTTTGGAAACACTCTCATCATACGTTACGCAGTCTAAGTCAACACCAAAGTTAGAAAACCTCAAGCCCCTATGCTCTTTAGATCTTAATCCAAATAACTTTCCATTATAAAAATAAATCGTATTCATCAACGACTTAGCTGTATCGTCACCCAGCAGACCCTTCTCCCATAAAATTCGTTCGTCTTCCTCTGTTATCGGCGTTCTTTCCACCATTTTAGCAGTCTTGCCGACTCCATCACTCGTAGCTACTTTCATCTCTCCGTCCAGTACTTGACGAAACAACGCCAATCTTCAAAGCAATCATTGAATAATATTCATTAAAAATACCACAAAATATGCCCTATTTAATTAAAATCCAATATAAATAAATCTTGCTCAACAAATTACAAAACATACCTCACTTCGTCCTTAGCGAGCAACGAAATAGCTAGACTGCCATTTTGTATTTGCAAACGCCTCTGTAGACCACACACGATACTGTAAAAAGTGTTCTCGCAGGGTCGAAAAACCCTTTTGGAAACCTGCATTTTACGAACCGAACCCAATTGCCTTTAACTAACCGCTTCCGAAAGGCTATCATTTTGCCTTCACTGTTGCATAATCGACTCAAACACCATATTTGCATACCCAACTATGCGAATCGAAATAAAATAATTCAAAACAAATCGATTTACATTGTTCTAAATCAACCGAATTTACCTCTATATATTATATATATATATATATATTATATATATATATATATATATATATATATATATATATATATATATATATATATATATATATATATATATATATATATATATATATATATATATATATATATATATATTATATATATATATATATATATATATATATATATATATATATATATATATATATATATATATATATATATATATATATATAGTTCAATCTACAGACACGGTGTTTTCGCTGTACAACAGCTCATCAGTGTAGCTTGGAACAATCTGAATGAATTTCATCAAGTACTTATACACATGCGATTGTCGGTGACAACCGCATGTGGAACAGCATCGGTGAAGTACATTCAGATAGCGTGAAGTGCGCATGGGCCCAGAGTGCTCAAACTTCCACAAGGGTAGTGAGCGTTGCATTATCGCTAATAGGTACCCACGGCAACTTCACAGAGTGCTCAACAACACCGAAGTGAAGGAGCGTACATATATAATATATATATATATATATATAAGTGAGTTATGGTTCACGAAATGTTAGAGAGTGCTCAATACCATATATAGATAGAGCAAAATACAAAGTATAAAGTATAGTTTTACCTTAAAGTCTTCGCTACCAGAGGTTTCGCCCTAAACGGGATCATCAGGCGACTGAAAAATATCGGTTAGTGGGCTGCTTAAATGCGTTAGTTGGGGCGTGGGTGTGGGCGTCGAAACGTCCGGCGGATTCATTTGGAGCGTGGGTGTGGGCGTCGAAATGTTGCGCGCATTCCTTTGATTGTTTAGGTTGTTGATCCGAAATCTATTTTTGTGCCGACACGTCGAAACTATTTCTGATCTTTTATTTAGTAAGAGTTGTTTGTCTGCCTTCATGATGAAAAGTTTTTCGTCCAAGCATAAATTGCATCTTTTTGATCCTCCCGTGTAGGAAATTGAGTGTTTTAGTATAGACCAGGTTGTGTCGAAACTTTGGTTTTTTTCTTTTAGATTCCAAATGTATTTCGAAAGTTCCGTCTCATTTGAATACTTTTTATTCTGGAAAGATTTAGTATGGTTACGATATCGCTCTTTAAATGTACTTGCTGTCATGCCAATGTATTGCTTAGTGATGTTCGTGTTGGTTATGGAAATAGATGCCTTGTATACTATGTTGTTTGTCATGCATTGCCCACGTAGGGGGCAATTGTCCTTAATCCTGCAATTGCAACTGCTTGTAACTATGCTTCGTGGCTTGCAATTACAGGATTAAGATTAAAACTATACTTTATACTTTGTATATATATATATATATATATATATATATATATATTGTGTGCTGCGTAGGCAGTGTTGAATGTAGAATCAAAAGAGAAATGGTGGTAAACTGCCGAATGCCTCAACAACTATACACCGAAACAACTTTGAGTTGAGAGCAAAATGATGCAGAGGCAAAATGACCAGATATCAATTGACAATATTTAAATATACTTTCATATGGACTATGCCTATGGTTTTCTTGTTGTTGCAATATAAAGTCTAAGACCCTGGCCACAACACATTAGTTCCACTAGTTTCAGTGTACTATAAAACGTTGAGAAAGTTTAAACAAGCCATACTGATTATTAAAATCATGGTGGTGATGGTCGGCCATATTGAAATTTCAATATTCATATTTCGTAATAACGACGTATTCTGTGCAAATATTAAAATGAAACCCTGCTCTTGCAGCGTTCCTACCTTTAAATCGCTTAACGTATAAATATCAACTTTACTTTCAAACTTTTCTCCACGTGATTAAATTAATAAATATCATCATTGATAATTCGTTATATAATTATATCATTATATGATGGCAGGATAAGCAGCCTGAAAATGTTCTATATTATTTCGTTACTATGGTGACCCATTCTCTTACCTTAACTTTTTCGTAACTGGTTCCCGCCTGATCAGAAGTTTTCGGTATTAATTCTCGCTTCTCCTTCGCTGCGGAGTTCATTCCATCGTCGTAAAATGACATTAAAACTTGGTTTTGCTCATCAGTCAAAACATCATAATTTCTTGCAGCCATTTTGACAAAACGAAAAAGATTATATTCGATAATACCTGCGATCAGGCTCTGCCACCCACAGAGCGTCGGGTTAGGTTGCTCAGGTGATCACCCGACTCACATGTAAGTGACGTTCTAAAATTTAGAATACTCACTATATGTGATTTAGCACACGAGGAACGGGTGTTCCGATGAATACTCTCCGACAATACCCGTTCCAATGCAAAACGGTAACAAGCGCTTTCGCCGTTTCGGTGAATGCTTTTTAAAAATAGACGCGAATGAGTCAGTAACATGTTAAAAAGCATCACCGAAACTTGTCAGCGGAACAGAGAAAGTGTCAATGCATGTCATATTCCAGATAACCTTTGTGGTGCCATTTTTTCCGTATTAGTCAAAGTTGTGGTGCCATTTTTTCCGGTGCCATTTTTTCCGGTGCCTTTTTTTCCGGTGCCATTTCTTCTGGTGCCATTTTTCCCGATTACCCCCATATTATCCCAGATGGTTCATCTCTTTGGTTTAATTGTATCTTTCTAATAACATTACCAGCACCATTTGTCATGCCATCTTCAGTTCGTACATTCAGTGCTATTTCTGTTCTTTCACCCACCGATAATTGCAGCTTTGAAATAATTTGTTTAGTCTTCCTGGGATCATTTGGTATTTGGCTGATAATTTTATCTCTGAGCTGAGCAGAGTTAGCTCCTATCACACTATCAACTGCTTTAATAGATATATTATACTCTATTAAAGAGTACTTCTCAGCAGTTGCTGCACGATGGACTCTTTCATTGAACTGATTTACCTTAATGTTTTGAATAAACAAATGTGGTATGTCCATAGGATCCTGTATACCATTCTTCTCAACCATTCTTTCCTTAATTTTTGAGATATCATCATTTGTGTGATTGCCTTCTCTTAGTCTGTTTAAAATTTCAGCAAACACTTTGCTCTCTCTTTGTCTCATAACTTCCTTAAGCTCAAACATTTTAAAGTAGTCTTGCCATAGATTAGGAGCAAGAATAGCATATTCAGAATTGTCAAGATCTTTAAATATGTATCTATCCATCACCTGTTCTAATTGAAACAAATATCCAATTGCAATTATACTTACACCTCCAAAATTTTCTTTGCTTCCCTTAATATCTTTGAGTCTGTTGTTAATCTGAACATTAAACATTGTACTTCCCACCATTGATATCTCATCAAGAAATATTAATTTTACACCATCAAGTTGACTTCGTAAAGTGTTCAGTCTGCTTGAGTCAAGAGGTTTGTAATTCTTTAATGATTGACATGCTGGTATTGCAAGGGCACTGTGGATTGTATTACCTTTAATATTAAAAGCAGCTTTAGCAGTTGGGGCAAGCAATAGCACCTTTACTTGATGAAAGTCATCACCAGCTCTTGAATTGTAATATTTCACTGCTGCTTGATACAGTGCTTTGGTCAAATGTGATTTTCCTACACCAGCTCCTCCACTGAGGAAACAGTGAAATGGCTTATCAGTTGTTTTAATCAGATGTAAAATATGAAAGAAGAGCTCTTTTTGTTCTTTGTTCAATTTCTGTACCATATTCCTGTAGTCACGGTCCTCTAATTCATTTAATATAAGCTGTTCACTATTTGGAGCAGTAGAAGGAATTCCAACATCACTGGAAAGATCATAATTTTCATTAAAGTCAGGATGCAGGCCTTGAGCACTCTCAGATTCATCTTGGCGCTCAATGTTCTGTGTTCCTGGGGCAATTAAGTCATAATTATCATCATTATCATTCATGTTACTTAATTGATTTTCAATCTCTTTTAAGTCTTCACTGCATATAGCATACTGTTTCATTTGTTCATCTATTAAATGTTTTACTTGAGAGAAATATTCTTGATAAGAAGAACAATCACCAATCAAGTCAGTTTCTTCATTTCTCCAAGTTGTAAACAGCATGATTAGTTCACGATAATGTTTCTCAGAATCTACTTCCTTATTAAAACAAACACTTCGTATAATTCTAGCTTTTGATCTCTTCTTATTTTTTGAAGGCTCTTTTTCTTCCTCCTCCTCTTCATCATCATTAATACCATTAAGATTTGTCTCAAGTGGAAGATTATCAGTATCAAGTTTATGAGATTTTTTGACATATGGCTTACCACATGAATCATACCAAGCAGCCCAGTCAGCAAGAGATACGTGCTCAGGACTAGCAGGTCGTTTGGTATATCGCTTTAGCAGACCTGTTGCATAAATTTCTTCTGAATCGTCTTCCATGTCATTAATGTCATTCATTGGTTTTAAAAGACAAAGCCTGTTTTCTGGAGGTGAGGTATTAATAAAAACTACTTGACGAGATGATTTTCTCATTGCAAGCTGGAGCACAATATAAACTGCCTCCTGTGCACTAATTTCAACATTGTTCAAAAACGTATTACCAATGTCTCTTACTTGTTGCTTAATGGTGGAGTTTCCTTGTCTAGCTTCAGCACATGCAGTTCTCAAAAGTTCACTGATGCCTTTTTGTGCTTTAGAAATGTACGATACAATGTACATTGCACATGCATAGACATCAAGGACAAATTGAATATCCATATTTGCTCGCCATGCACTAAGGCAAGCAGGGTTATAGTTATTTATTCTTAATTCATTTGGCTGCCTCTTTAGAAATATGGTTGGTGTATTTAGCCCTGACCATATAGCAAGCAAATAATTTTCCTCAGTTATATCCAATTTTATCAACAGTTCATCAAATGTGATGTCTTCACCCTCTTTCAAATCATTCAAATGCTTTTTTATTGATTTCCACACATTTTTGTGGCTTTCACTGTTTTCCACATCAACATCTAAGGGATAAAGAATTTTTGTTGACCGCATGGGTGGCTGTGGATAATTAAAACGACATTGTGCTTTAGACTTTTTTCTGCAAGTGTGAGAATGCCGATGGACTTGCCTGTTTACAAGTTTATCTAATTCAGGGTTATCAGTTGGCCTTTTACAGCTAATTATTTTATCAAGAAATTCTATAACTTCAATATCATTATCAACACCAAAAATTGCAGCATCTTCTAACCATATTAACATATGAATGAGGTGAGCCTCTTTGTTGATACTCAACTCTATAAAACCAATCAGAAATCTTCCTACTACTCGTGAGAAAATTTCGTAAGAACGGATTTACTTGATAGTGAAAATGTCTTGCACATGTAACAGCATCACTTTGAATTAATTTGCATTTTCCCTCCCAGTTCAGATTTTCTAACTCAATGTCAGTGTATTCTTTGTTATCAACAAGTTTACTAAGTATTCGAAGAAGATGAACCCATTGTGTTTCTGCAGAAGAAAAACTGCAAAATAATGAGGCTGAGCCTAATTAGATAGATAGATACTTTAATAGTTAACTCCCCAAAGGGCTTTTCACAAACCATTTACAAAGATTTACAAGTTATAAGTAAAATCTATGCTAATTAAATATTAAATGTATTTCTAAAACTACTACAATCGTGGAATAATTACATTGGGACACAGCGTATGTCAAGTGACTTATGTGCGCACGCGATTTAACTTAAAAATGTGCCCTCCCCTTCCCCCTCCGATCAAGGTTGCAACAGAATTTTTGTTTTCTAGGCCTCAGAAGTGCCCCTGGAAATCAACATTGATTGGTGGGGGGTGGGGAGGGGTAAAGCAACGTTATTTATCCCACGATAGTGAAATAAGCAAGAAGGAAGCTAATTGATGCTTTAGTGTCCCAATGAATTATTCTCAGATTGTCTGAAATATGCGCAAGTCATAAATATTAATACCAGGGTCACATTTTTATTGATTACACACTCAATGAAGGTCAGGGTTACTATTAACGACTATGGGATGACTATTAGTATCAGTTAAATAATTTTCCGATTGTTTCCGATTCGTATCGGTTGACCGGCACAGTACTCCACTACAGTACTCCACTAAAATAGGTCTATATTCGAAAGAACTGAGTCTTCTTTAGACAGTTTTTTTGTTGAAGTGATAGATATTTACTTAATCTTCACTGTAAGCGCTGAATTATTGCTGTCCAGGCCATTTTACTCAGATAAATAACAGTACTCCACCAAAATCGTGGTAATAATTTAAAAAATAATCTAATTATAATATTATTTATGCCGTAGATGGAGTACTGTTAAAAATACGGTTTAAGTTCGGTATTTTGCTACCTCAATGTTACCAGCATATAGAACTTTATCTGTATCATAAGCGTGATAGAGACAGTTGTTATTTAGAACGTGTTTATGCGGGAAATACGCAGTAAAGGCATGGAGTACTGTGCAGGAGCCATTATAATAGCACAGCTAATTATGAATGCAGTCTTTACGTTTATTTTGTTAGGTTGTCATTTAATACGCGGGCCAAATAAAACGCAAGTTTCTACTGTTTTGTGCTTATTTAGAACAACTGAAGTGGACACGGATAGTAAAAGTAAACCACTGACAACCTATGAGTGAGGGTTTAGTATTTTGTTTGACTCCCTTTCATCACACAGTCAATTCGGTTAGGTAGACGTGCGATCGTTTGATCAATTGTTGCGGTCTTCGCAACAGCGAAAGCTCGTTCATTGAAATGTTGAAATAATTGGTTTATAATTCTGCCGTGTAATTTTAGTTCCACCGTTTGCTTTTTATCCGTTATTTATTATTTTGGCAGTGCGTAATTTCAATTAATTGATATTGAATATTTTCAGACTGTCTGAAATATGCGCAAGTCATAAATATTAATACCAGGGTCACATTTTTATTGATTACACACTCAATGAAGGTCAGGGTTACTATTAACGACTATGGGATGACTATTAGTATCAGTTAAATAATTTTCCGATTGTTTCCGATTCGTATCGGTTGACCGGCACAGTACTCCACTACAGTACTCCGCTAAAATAGGTCTATATTCGAAAGAACTGAGTCTTCTTTAGACAGTTTTTTTGTTGAAGTGATAGATATTTAATTAATCTTCACTGTAAGCGCTGAATTATTGCTGTCCAGACCATTTTACTCAGATAAATAACAGTACTCCACCAAAATCGTGGTAATAATTTAAAAAATAATCTAATTATAATATTATTTATGCCGTAGATGGAGTACTGTTAAAAATACGGTTTAAGTTCGGTATTTTGCTACCTCAATGTTACCAGCATATAGAACTTTATCTGTATCATAAGCGTGATAGAGACAGTTGTTATTTAGAACGTGTTTATGCGGGAAATACGCAGTAAAGGCATGGAGTACTGTGCAGGAGCCATTATAATAGCACAGCTAATTATAAATGCAGTCTTTACGTTTATTTTGTTAGGTTGTCATTTAATACGCGGGCCAAATAAAACGCAAGTTTCTACTGTTTTGTGCTTATTTAGAACAACTGAAGTGGACACGGATAGTAAAAGTAAACCACTGACAACCTATGAGTGAGGGTTTAGTATTTTGTTTGACTCCCTTTCATCACACAGTCAATTCGGTTAGGTAGACGTGCGATCGTTTGATCAATTGTTGCGGTCTTCGCAACAGCGAAAGCTCGTTCATTGAAATGTTGAAATAATTGGTTTATAATTCTGCCGTGTAATTTTAGTTCCACCGTTTGCTTTTTATCCGTTATTTATTATTTTGGCAGTGCGTAATTTCAATTAATTTATATTGAATATTTTCAGACTGTCTGAAATATGCGCAAGTCATAAATATTAATACCAGGGTCACATTTTTATTGATTACACACTCAATGAAGGTCAGGGTTACTATTAACGACTATGGGATGACTATTAGTATCAGTTAAATAATTTTCCGATTGTTTCCGATTCGTATCGGTTGACCAGCACAGTACTCCACTACAGTACTCCGCTAAAATAGGTCTATATTCGAAAGAACTGAGTCTTCTTTAGACAGTTTTTTTGTTGAAGTGATAGATATTTAATTAATCTTCACTGTAAGCGCTGAATTATTGCTGTCCAGAACATTTTACTCAGATAAATAACAGTACTCCACCAAAATCGTGGTAATAATTTAAAAAATAATCTAATTATAATATTATTTATGCCGTAGATGGAGTACTGTTAAAAATACGGTTTAAGTTAGGTATTTTGCTACCTCAGTGTTACCAGCATATAGAACTTTATCTGTATCATAAGCGTGATAGAGACAGTTGTTATTTAGAACGTGTTTATGCGGGAAATACGCAATAAAGGCATGGAGTACTGTGCAGGAGCCATTATAATAGCACAGCTAATTATAAATGCAGTCTTTACGTTTATTTTGTTAGGTTGTCATTTAATACGCGGGCCAAATAAAACGCAAGTTTCTACTGTTTTGTGCTTATTTAGAACAACTGAAGTGGACACGGATAGTAAAAGTAAACCACTGACAACCTATGAGTGAGGGTTTAGTATTTTGTTTGACTCCCTTTCATCACACAGTCAATTCGGTTAGGTAGACGTGCGATCGTTTGATCAATTGTTGCGGTCTTCGCAACAGCGAAAGCTCGTTCATTGAAATGTTGAAATAATTGGTTTATAATTCTGCCGTGTAATTTTAGTTCCACCGTTTGCTTTTTATCCGTTATTTATTATTTTGGCAGTGCGTAATTTCAATTAATTGATATTGAATATTTTCAGACTGTCTGAAATATGCGCAAGTCATAAATATTAATACCAGGGTCACATTTTTATTGATTACACACTCAATGAAGGTCAGGGTTACTATTAACGACTATGGGATGACTATTAGTATCAGTTAAATAATTTTCCGATTGTTTCCGATTCGTATCGGTTGACCAGCACAGTACTCCACTACAGTACTCCGCTAAAATAGGTCTATATTCGAAAGAACTGAGTCTTCTTTAGACAGTTTTTTTGTTGAAGTGATAGATATTTAATTTATCTTCACTGTAAGCGCTGAATTATTGCTGTCCAGAACATTTTACTCAGATAAATAACAGTACTCCACCAAAATCGTGGTAATAATTTAAAAAATAATCTAATTATAATATTATTTATGCCGTAGATGGAGTACTGTTAAAAATACGGTTTAAGTTAGGTATTTTGCTACCTCAATGTTACCAGCATATAGAACTTTATCTGTATCATAAGCGTGATAGAGACAGTTGTTATTTAGAACGTGTTTATGCGGGAAATACGCAGTAAAGGCATGGAGTACTGTGCAGGAGCCATTATAATAGCACAGCTAATTATAAATGCAGTCTTTACGTTTATTTTGTTAGGTTGTCATTTAATACGCGGGCCAAATAAAACGCAAGTTTCTACTGTTTTGTGCTTATTTAGAACAAGTGAAGTGGACACGGATAGTAAAAGTAAACCACTGACAACCTATGAGTGTGGGTTTAGTATTTTGTTTGACTCCCTTTCATCACACAGTCAATTCGGTTAGGCAGACGTGCGATCGTTTGATCAATTGTTGCGGTCTTCGCAACAGCGAAAGCTCGTTCATTGAAATGTTGAAATAATTCGTTTATAATTCTGCCGTGTAATTTTAGTTCCACCGTTTGCTTTTTATCCGTTATTTATTATTTTGGCAGTGCGTAATTTCAATTCAGTGATATTGAATATTTTCAGACAATCGTGGAATAATTACATTGGGACACAGCGTATGTCAAGTGACTTATGTGCGCACGCGATTTAACTTAAAAATGTGCCCTCCCCTTCCCCCTCCGATCAAGGTTGCGACAGAATTTTTGTTTTCTAGGCCTCAGAAGTGCCCCTGGAAATCAACATTGATTGGTGGGGGGTGGGGAGGGGTAAAGCAACGTTATTTATCCCACGATAGTGAAATAAGCAAGAAGGAAGCTAATTGATGCTTTAGTGTTCCAATGAATTATTCTCAGATTGTAGATACTACAAAATCTAAAATAAGTCCAAATTGAAGCATTAGGTGCTTTCCAAAGCGAGCAAATGTTCCTCAAGTGATACCTTAAATGTTTTGAGCGAGAGGCTCTCTTTCAGGTTCTTATCTCAGTTGTTCCAGATGTTGACCGCTTTGTAGGCAAATGTACGTTGGCCGGCAGCAGATTTGAACAGTGGTATCTGTACAGAGTCACGTTTGCGAGTAGAACGGTTATGAATTGCGGACCGTTTACGCAATTTGTCACAAAGATAGCCAGGAGCAAGATGGCGACTTTAATTACCCTAATATTCAATGGTGTAACGGATCAGGTTTCTCTACCATAGGATCAGAAACTAGTTTTATTGACATTATCACAGACTTTAGTTACTTACAATTAATCAATTCACCAACTCGCGACAATCTTATTGACCTGGTTCTCACTACGAATGAACATTTGACCGACAATTTCGAAGTTACTGATCACAAAGCTATATCTTTTGATTTAAAACTCCATCAACAGGCAAAACAATCCACCGAGCGCATAGTTTATAATTATTCAAAGGGAGATTTCGTTGGCCTTATAAACTGTCTTCGGAACACCCCATTAGTGGATATAGTTCTCAATGAGTGTGATGTTAATCTTGCCTGGTCTAAGTGGAAAGACGCTTTCCTTGCCGCTGTTGACTCTTTTGTTCCAATAACAGAGCTCAAGCGTTCCTTCACGCCTCCTTATATCACCAAGGATCTACTTCACGCCATCAACATGAAGGAGTCCCTTAGGAGAAAAGCAAAGGCTAAAAACTCGCCTCAACTATGGGAGAAATTTCGCAAGACTTGGCAACACGTCAAGTGTTGGATTAATCCCAAGAAGAGAGAATTTCTCTCTGGACTTTCTCAATCCGTGTACAATGATTCTAAATAATTTTGGAGATTTTTTAAGTCTAAATCTTCAAAATCTTGCATTCCAGATGTAATTAAATTAGGAGTCTTAAATTATCCACTGCAGAGGAAAAGGTTGATGCTTTTAATAGCTATTTTGCGTCAGTCTTTAACTCCGACACAAGTTCTTCACCTATAATCTCTCCCTCAAATGCAACACTTAACTCTCTTAACCCAATAACTGTATCTGAATCCGAAGTTCAGTCTTTGTTATCCAATTTGTCACCCTCCAAGGCTACTGGCCCTGATGGCATGCCAGCTTACCTTTTAAAGCGATGCTCCGAAGTCATCGCCCCGTCTTTGACTGCTCTCTTCGAGTTATCTCTCTAGCAGGGTGTATTTCCTACCGAATGGAAATCTGCTCATGTGGTTCCAATACCTAAGAAAGGTGACGCTCATGAAGTCACCAACTACAGACCTCTTTCATTACTCTCCCAAGTCTCCAAGGTACTTGAACGTTTGATTTTCAAAATCAAAGAAATCGACCTTATTTATCTTGTTTTTGCTAAAGCTTTTGACTCTGTGTCTCACAGCAAACTCTTGTCCAAGCTGAAAACTTATGGAATTTCCGGTCCACTTCTTAACTGGTTCGCCGATTACCTTCGTGACCGGAAACAGCGTGTCGTTATTGAAGGAGTTTCTTCATCTTTCCTTACCGTTAAGTCTGGTGTGCCGCAAGGTAGTGTCATAGGTCCTCTTCTTTTCATTCTGTATGTGAATGATCTTCCAGAGGTAACCAGGAATAGTACTGTTGCACTTTTTGCTGATGACAGTAAATGTTACCGTGCAATTCAGTCACCAGCTGATCGAGATCTCCTCCAGCTTGATCTCGACTCTGTGCAACTGGTCGCTGTCCTGGCAACTGAAATTTAATGTGTCAAAGACGCTCCTGCTCAGGGTATCTCGCAAACGCAACCCTCCAACTCACTCTTATTACCTCAACAACGAACCAGTCAAGAGTATTGCCAATCAAGTCGACTTGGGTGTGGTTGTCAGCAATGACCTCAAGTGGTCCCCTCACATCATCAGCTGTACTGCTAAAGCCAACCGTTTGCTTGGCTTTCTTCGCAGGAATTGTACTCAAATGACTGACACTCGCTGCCGTCGGCTACTCTATCTCGCACTCGTCCGATCTCACCTGTCGTACGCCAGTGAGATCTGGGCACCTCAAGGTTCGTCACGTGATCTTGCGATCCTGGAGGGTGTTCAAAGACGAGCTACCAAATTTATACTTCAAGACTACGAATTGTCTTATTCTGAGCGTCTCAAGAAACTCAATTTACTACCGATATCGTACTGGCTTGAAATAAAAGATCTTATCTTTTTTTTCAAAGGCAAACAAGGCCTCTACGATCTAGAAATCTCCTCTTTTGTCTCTTTTTCTTCTCATCCTCGTCTCGCACCCGTTCAAGCAAGGACAACTTGCTTCAAGCCAATCCTTGCAGGACTTCTCTTTTTAGGAACTCTTTTTTTAACCGAATTGTCTTTCTCTGGAACAATCTCTCCGATCATCCGTAATAGTACGTCTGTTTCCTCTTTTAAACACCAACTTTATATTTACTACTTTTCTCGATTAGATTCCACTTTTGAAGTAAATAGAATGCGCACTTGGAAAACCTACTGCTCTAAGTATCGTTCTTACAACTTAAGCTGTTGTTCTTAATCTGTCCTATCGTATGTAAATAGTGTATTAGTCCTTGTCTTTAATTTATGGTCCACTCCGTATTTTTTGTCCGGTTGGTCTTCACATGGGACTCATGTCCTGTTGACCATACCTTCAACCATGATCAAGTCTTGCATCGTTTTTATTTTTAACTTGTATTAATTCTTTCGCACACTTGTATGGTTGTAAAGTTAATAAATAAATAAAGATTATTTACACATTTATAGGTCATAACAGTGTCTCTGAGGTATAGTAGTTTTTCAACTGGTAGCCAGTTAAGCTGGCGTAGAAGCGGACTTACGTAATCGTATTTCCTAGAGTTCGTAACAATTTTACATGCAAAGTTCTGCAATAGCTGAAGTGGACGTATTTGACCACACTGTAGAGCAATAAAGCATCTTACTGAAAACTAAGGATGTAATAATTAATGAAAGAGTTTTTGTGTCAAAGCTATCTTTAACACGGTTAATCTGGCATAATTTGTATATACAGGAAGAAACTAGTTGCGAGATGTGACTGTCGTAAGTTAGGTGAAAATCTAAAATAACACCTAAGTCTTTGGCGGAAACAACAGGTTCAAGAGACTTTCCCAGGAAGGACACAGACGGGTTGGCGGGCAGTCTGCTCATAAGTTGCCTGGTTCCAATAACGAGGAACTTTGTCTTGTCTGGGTTGATTAGGAGGTGGTTCTCGCAACACCATGTTGCGATTCTCGCAACACCATGTTGCGACTCTGTGCAGGTCTTGCTCTAGTTTTCTAACTGCTGTATCCGCCTCCGACAGAGGAAAGGACAGGTAAACTTTCGAGTCATCAACGTACGAATCGAGACAGCAGGCTTGAGGTGCGCAAGGCAAATCATTCATGTAGATACAGAATAATAATGGCGAAAGAATTGCGCCTTGAGGTACTCCATGAGTGATTGGCAGAGGGTCTGATAGGATGGAGTCAATGCGCACTGACTGGGAGTGACCCAACAGATAGCTCTTAAACCAGTTCAATGTTGTTGGTGAGGCACCGACATTCGATGGTTTATAAAGTGATCTGTGATGGTTGATACTATCGAAGGCTTTTGAGAGATCTAACAATATTAGAGCGGTAAGCTTCTTTTTATCCATGGCCTCTAAGATGGTGTCGGTGATGTAAATGTTCAGAGTCTCTGTGGAGTGGAGCTTCTTGTTTCCACTTTGGTGGGAAGACAGCCGATTGTTTTCGACAAGGTAGGCGCCAAATTGCTCGAGAACAATCTTTTCGCACACTTTAGAAGCTACGGCAAGAAGAGATATCGGGCGGTTGTTTGACGCCACTTCGTGATCTCCCTCTTTGAGGATGGGAATAGCTTCCGCCTCCTTCCATGCAGTAGGAAATGTAGAAGTTAGAAGGGAGCAGTTGATTATCTCTGTAAGAGGTCCCAGGATGACAGGAAGACAGTCCTTGAAGACCCGGGCGCCTATCTTGTCCAGTCCAGGGGACTTGTTTAAAGGCAGGGATGAAATTACCCGGCGCACGTCTTCACAGGTAACTATCCTAAAGCTGAAGAGCTCGTCAGAAGGCAGAACAACAATCTCTGGGGGAGATTCTTGCAAGGCGACGTTGTTCATTTCTGCCAGACGCGTTGGCTGCGTTTCTGCCAACAGACGAGAAAAACTGATTGAATTCGTCCGCGACTATCTTCAAATCTCTGAAGATTTGTCTTTCCTGCTCTTTTGATGGAATGACACGTTTGATGATTTTCCAGAGTGAGCCTGGGTTATGTTTATGTTGGTGAACTTCTTCGGTGGTGTGGTTTCTTTCTGCATCTCTCAACATTCTTTTAACTGTGTTGCGAGAATCTTTATAATTTGTCCAGTCTACAGCGTCACGTGACTGGAGGAAGCGGCGATGAAGCTGATCTCTGGTCTTCATGTGTTCCATGATGCCCTGGGTGACAAACGGACAAGGACGGCTGCGGACTTTAATTGTCTTCATAGGAGCGTATGAGTCTAGTGTAGATTTGAGAACATTGTTGAAAGTGTTTAGCTTAGTATTTACCTCTCTATCACTGAAAATATATAACAATCGATGGGAGCTGCGAGAGGTCAGCAGTAAATAAACGCGGTGTGTAGTTCTTGTAACTGCGTACTGTTATATAATATGGGGAAGGTTTAGGAGATTTCAGCTTGAGCTCAGCATAAACTGGCAAATGGTCGCTGATTGGTGCATTTATTACGCCGTTGCTGCGAACTAGCGAGCTGGAGGAGACGAGGATGACGTCTAACAAGGATTGGGTGGAGTCAGTGATCCTTGTCAGAGACTTGATGAGTTGACCGAGGTTCATTTCGATTGAAAAATTCTTCAATGCTTTATTCTCGGGACAGTTTTCTTTTAAACCGTCGCAATTCAAATCTCCGAGTATCACGATTGGCTTGTTTAGTGCGAGCGCTTGGATGTAATTTGGCTTAAGGGCATCTTCGAAGGAGCTCAGCGGACTATCATCCGGGCGATAAGTTACACAAATCACGATTGACTTTTTACATTGTACACTTAACCACAGCTGGTGAAAGTTTCGTTCAGAAATAAATGAAAGGTCCTTCAAAACTGCCGCTTTAAGTTCTTTGCGAACGTAAGCGCACACTCCCCCGCCTCTTTTGTGAAGTCGATCGAGTCTAAAGAGCTTGTACCCATCTATTTTCACCTCTCCAGATGTCACGCTCGTATTCAGCCACGTTTCAGAAATCGTTATAATATCAAATTTCCCTAAATTTACTAGTTCTCTAAGTTGAATGAGGTGTGCGCTGTTTCGAAGTGAGCGAATGTTCAAATGAATAATTTTGAGCCCGGTGTTGGCTAAAATATCCTCCGTTTCAATAGTTTGAGTCATCTCTGAGCCGATGTGTGAACACACTTGCGTGTTGTTTTCATGGATACGCTTGACCGAACACAAATTATGGAAATTAACTCCTCTTTTGCTCTTATTATCGGCGAAGTTACGATGTTCTAAACAAGCTAAACGGGTAGTAATTCTGTAGATGTTATTTCGAGCCGATGATCCAGAGCGCACACCTCTACTTCCAAGTATTTTCAGATCCTTCAGGTGATAGTAGAGATCGTCGGAAATAGTAAAGTTAGACCTAAAACTGAATAAATCACTTCTGGAATAACTTATTGTTTCAATGGCGCTCTTATTTGAATTCACTCGGCTATTCCCAAATACATTTGCCATAGATTCAGAGTATTCAGGGCCAGGGTTTGACTTGATGTCCATGTGTATTGTAAGATCCATCCAAAAGATACGGTTGGGAAGAGTCAGGACGACTATGCCATGTTTGGTGATCTTTGATATCGGGATAGTAAGAGCAGAATTTGATTCACCTTCGACACGCTTCAGAGCAGCTTTGAAATTCACAACATAGATCGGCGTAAAAGTCCTCTTCTGACTGTGGAGACACTTCAATGTGCCAGTCATATTGGAGTAGTCTTCATTAGTTGTAGAGTAAACATCATTACGACACTGTAAAATCGTCCATAAGTGGTAAAATATCAAAAGGCTACAGAGCAATAATGCAAAACGTGCCGCCATCTTGGCGCATACAAATGGTGCATACTAATCGTCTAATCATGGCAAAAATATCTTTTTTAGCCTTTTCAAAATATGGAGGCAAGCCTCTTAATGCTCTCAGAAATTTGTTTGAGCTGACCTGCTTTAATTGATCTATTGTTCCCTTGACATTTCCTTAAGGCAACTTGAGATTGCCCATGTAAGATTTTCATTTGTAGTTTCTTTGTTTTAAAGAAAATATTCTCTACACACATAGCAGCTCTTCTGTCTGACCGTCTTAACTCAGATTTGCAAATTTCGCTATAATGAACATCTGTGATTCTGCTAGTATTGTCAGGTCGTTTTTGACCAAGGAAAATGCCTGGATATGCTAATTCTTCAGAATATTTATCTCTGCAAACACTGAGAGGAGTGCTGCCCTCACCTGGTGCAACATTAAGAATGCGTTCACGTTCATGGTCTGTCATAAAATCAGTATCTGTTAACATTGTATCTGTGACACCAGCAGGTATTTCTACTTCATCTTCACTCCAGTTATCTTCATCCACCTGTACTACTTTATCACACTATATTTTCTGATTGTTCTTGATGTTCAGAGTCACTTTCAGCAAGTGGTAATAAAACATCATTATTGTCAAGCCAATTTTGATTAAAAGATATACCTTCTTCTTTGTAAAGATTACTATTATTGACAAGCCAATTGGCCGCTTCCACAACTTTGTGTGGCCTTACATTCAACGATAACGCTGAACTTTTATATTGCAATCTCCTCTTTAGGTTAACTTTAATAGTTCCAGTTTCATCTGGTAACCGTGGTAACATGCTAACAGTATTAGCAATATCTGCTGGAACATTAACGATGTTCCCATTGATTTTAAATTGTTTACCTCTTGTGGCTTGCATTAATTTTTGAAATGCTAGTCTAGGAGCAAGTAATCTACATTCCAATTCATTTAGATAAAAAAATGAAAGCTTTGGTGGAAATTGCATCCCATTTATAGCAACACAAGGCGGTACTGGATTCTTTCTTAAGTACTTATGACAAGATTGACACAACCATTCAACATTATCAACACTAGTTTTATTTAAAAGTGTTTTTTCAACATCAGGATTACTTTTCTTTAGTATTGCAGCAGGGATGACACTGTGCTTGTACCATAATTGGTCACAACAAGTGCATATATAAAGAGGTCCTTGTGAGACAATATCATGAAACGTAGAAATTAAACTTTGTAGTGGTTGATTTTTAGATTCAAAGCGTTTTCTTTTCATATATTCCTTCATATTACTGATTTTTCGTTTGCTTAGACTGAGGGCTCTGAGTGGACTGTTGGGAGTTCTCAGTTGCCCGTTTTCTTTTCCTATATTCCTTCATATACTGATTTTTCCTTTGCTTACATTGAAAGTCGTCATTTGACCATTTATTTCTCTCTTACTTTTTCATTTGTTCATTATTTTGTTGCTTAACTTGTGTTTCCTCAATTGATCGTTTTCTTTTCATATATTCCTTCATATATTCCTTCATATAGGCATTCTTTGTCAGATTACAAGTGGTTGTTTCATTTTTATTTTTGTAGTTAATTTGTTGTTAAGTGGTTGTTTCTCAATATTTTGGCTATCCAATTTTTCGGACGAATTAAGCTCATTCTGAGATACATTTGATATTGAAGAATATGGTAACGTTGATACATAATGATACTCATCTATATGGCCCAAATAAATATCAGTTGGTCGTTGTGTTGAGGTTACTGCTCGTATCATACTATACTGACCAAACTGCTCATGTGTTTCAGTGATAACAATTCTTAAATTAAGTTGATCGGCAACAGCTTGTATAATCATGCCATCACATCATGTCCCTTGCATAGACATATTATTAAGGTATTGTAAGCAATAATTCTCTGTATTGCTTTCAATAAATTTCTCAGGATTCTCCCTCATATAGGCAATACCAGCAGCTCTGATATCAAAGTGGTGACTTGGGTTACCATATAACTGATGTGAAACAGCTCGAAAAAACCAATCACCTGTACCACCCACATCAAATGGTCTCAATTGAAATAATCTTAATCTTTGTTCTAACAGAGAGAGTGATGGTAGTGTAACTTGATTGTTGCTGTTTTGAATAGGACCAGGGTTTAATTCAATATCTCCCGACATTAAAAGTTTTTTCTCAGATGCATGATATTGCTGATTAGCAAAATTATAATTAGCGGTTATACATGGACTGTTGAAAACATTGGGCAAAGAATGTTCTGCTGTACATATGTCAATGGTCTTGTGAACTTTCTCAAAATTAAC
The DNA here is from genome assembly GCA_035771165.1 of Paragorgia papillata. Taxonomy (NCBI): domain Eukaryota; kingdom Metazoa; phylum Cnidaria; class Anthozoa; order Scleralcyonacea; family Coralliidae; genus Paragorgia; species Paragorgia papillata. The sequence continues at coordinate 640,425 of JAWNZC010000018.1, read as the reverse complement.
AGATGGCTTAAAATGCCCAAACGACTTAATAAAAAAACATGTTGCATGTGTACAAATTTAAAACAATATTCCTTGTAATTGGTAGCTATCTTGTTTAAAATAGGACTTAGGAGCAGATCGTTTTAAAACATGCTTAATTGATCGTCGATTTTTTCTCATTCCTCCGAAGAGGCTTGATTTGTTTCCTCCGAAGAGGTTTGATAATAGACCTCCGAAGAGGTTGATAATAGACCTCCAAAAAGGTTTGATAATAGACCTCCAAAGTGGTTTGATAATAGACCTCCGAAAAGGTTCAATAGACCTTCGAAAAGGTTCAATAGACCTCCGAAGAGGTTCAATAGATCTTCGAAGAGGTTCAATAAACCTTCGAAGAGGTTCAATTGCATTCCGAAAAGGGTTATCCTTTGTTGAAATCCCTGTCTTCTTCTCAAACACGTGTATTTGGTTGACTTCGTCTTCGCTCGATTTGGTATAAAATTTAGCGAGGCTCTGAGAACCTTTTGCCCTCTCGCGGATAGCTCTATACAACCTACGAAAACTGTTGTAGATCACACTTGCAAATTTTCTAGAAATCATGTCCAAAATACTTACAGAATTACAATAGGTTCCGTTTTCTTGAAAGTGTCGAGGTAAGTGTTCTTGATAAAATGGCGTCGAAACTCGAAATGGAGAATGGAGATCACCACGAGCCGTCAAACATATTTTGATGCCATCCGCCAAATTGACATTTTACCTTGATCTTGGCAGTCGGAAACACGCTCGGAAGATATCGACATCTTTTAGGCGCATGAATTATGTTTAGGCGCATGTACAGTATTGATTGGCTAAAGGTTACAAACTAACAGCTAACAGGACGACGACAATATATCTGCGCTTCGCGCAGATACAAAAAGCCACATCATTATATAAAGCTTAACACCGGTTTCGTTCAAGATCTAGAGACGTGGAAACAGTTTATTGTTAATTGGAATGGCGCTAATTTTTTCTTGTCGTCCTCATGGCATGATTCAGATAGTTGAGGGTTGCATACCGATGCCTCTGGGGGGTTGGGTTGTGGTGGGATTTTCGGCTCAAAGTGGTTCCAAGGCAAATGGGAACGTCACCAACAACTAGGGCAACCTGGTGTTAGTATTGCATGGCAGGAGCTTTTCGCGATAGTTGTTGCATGTCAGATTTGGGGTAGTCTTATTTGAGACAAACGGATTATATTTAAGTGTGAAAATGAAGCTGTCGTTACGATGATTAACTCTAAGCGCTCCCGGATTCCTCGGGTAATGCATCTACACCGTTATTTGACTTTGTTAACGTTGCAATATAATATAATATATATATGTATATATATATATTCGGGTGGCACATATACCCGGTAAACACAATGAGATTGCCGACTCTATTTCCCGTTTTCAGTTTCAGAGATTCCGACAACTGGCACCACAGGCGGATTCCAGTCCGCCTCTAATTCCAGGCCTGCTGTTCACAATCTGAATGAGGACATTCAACACTATATTGATTTGTATGTCGCTTCTACGACCAAACAGACTTACAGCGCAGGTGAAAAACGCTTTCTTGAGTTCATTCATTTGTACAAACGTAAAACAATTGAGCAGTGCCAACCAGCAACCTATTCTGACGGAATTCGTTGCTTACTTAGCGATAACGATAAAATATTCCTCAATTAAAATATATCTAGCCGCAGTTCGTCACTATCACATTCGCTGAGGTTTTCAGCTGAATTTAAAAAAAAATGATACGTCTCCAGCTCGTCTTACGCGGTATAAAACGTTCTCACGGAGACCCAGTGCCGTTGCGAGGGGATGCCGATTGGGGGGTGTCGAAGGTCGAATTGCCGAGTAAGAATAACGTAATATGCCGAGTTTTTTCGAAAGTGTAAAAGATTTATTATGAGATAATGAGATAATGAGATAATGTTTAATAACATATCATCGCATATTAAATGAATTACGATATGTTTACAAAGGAATAAAATTATTATAAAAAATTATGCATATATATTACATGAATAAATAAATCCGTGGGACTGGGATTACAAACAAAATAAGTAGGGGACAAATACATATGATATGTGCTAAAAATAAAGCTGATATATATATATATATACACATACACATACACACACACACACACATACACATACACATACATATATGTGTACATATATGCATACATGTATATACACACATATAAAAACACAACTAGTTGCTAACCGAGCGTAACATTGTAGGAAAAAAGCTGTTCTTAAAACGATCTGTTCGACAAAAAGGTACAGTAAAATTAGTACTGTTACGTAATGTTCTAGTAATAGTAGTGCCTCTCTGTTCAGGTATAAGGTGATAAAGACATGAAGAAGGTTGGCAAAGTTTATTAAAAGTCCATAGAACATAGAACATAAACATTAACTTTAACTATATATCAATTCGTTGGTAATTTCTTACTTTACTGTGACAATTAAGAATATCATAAATTTGAGACAAAAAGACGTATGACGTAAAACAACAATTTTCCTTGTAAAGCTTAAGATCTAAATATCTTGTTACAATATTTATGTACATGCAGGGCAAAGCGGATTTGACAAAGCCTATAGTCGATATTTACATTAATGACAGACGAGACGTTCGCTGTTTCTTCTATAAGATTTAAGCAAATGTTCAGTATAAGCCTCTTTTTCAACAGACTCCACTTTCTTGCAACTGTTTCAATATCAAGAGTGTCTGTAAGATCCTTCTCGCAGGTTAAAAGCATAAGCCCTGCCAGCCTTGAGTCGCCCATCGATGTTCGCAGCTTGTTCTTCACAAATTTCAAGTTGCTAAAGGAACGTTCGTTTGACGCCACCGTTACAGGAGCTGTAAGCATCAAGCGGACTGCCGAGTTTGCCAGTGGAAGTGTTGATTTGTTGGCTTCGCTAAGTTCAACTACCTTGCTGTAATCTTTACCGACATCAGCAGGCAATAATTCTGCTAATACCTGTGGTTCGGCTTCAAGGGCAAAAGGGTTAGGCGTCTGTGATGGTGGGAATAGTGAAACAGCAGAATGAATGCACGTTGCATCGATTGGTGGTTTAAGGCACTTCAACAGTGGCAAAATGCTCTTCTTACATTGGGCTAGATGTTCGCCCATTCGTGAAGTAAGGGCATCTAGGACCTCTCGAAACTGCTTTCTGTAGAACTGTTGTAGGGAAACCACAGCTGCCGTTTCGGCTTGTTCGTCTAGACGTCTAGGTGCTCTTCTGGGGCAGTGATGTCGGTTGAAGTCATTTTCTGGATCAATTCCGAGGCTTCTGGCGAAGATTATGGATGATTCAACTTGATCGTCCATCATTTTGTCGTCAGCTCGAATTTTCTCCATGATATTTAATGTAGCTTCCACAAGGCCAGTGGCATCCAGAATGTTGAGTTCAACTGTTTGGAGCTGTACCACAAGACTTTTCGTTTTATACGCAATGTTCTTCATGAACATTATCGCAACAACGAAATATAGCGAAAGCATTCTTTTCCTCAAGTCGACTGCTTGGGTTTGGGTTTGTCGGTCTGCCTCATTGGCGATCTTCTGTAGGACATCCACAATTACTTCAAATGATGTCCAGACAGCTTGGATACTCTCCGCCCTTGCACTCCATCGCGTTTTGGACAAGTTTCTAAGCATTAGGCAGTTCTCAATCTTGGTTATTTCTTCTTTCAGTGGTTGAAATCGTTTCGTACTGGACGTAAAGAAAACAAAAAGTGCTTGCAGTATGTCAAACATTTCACGGACGATAACACTTGCGTTGCAACTATGCTCGATTACAGTGTTACAGCGATGTGCTTGACATGGTATGTATGGGATATCACGACCAACAATCTCGGACAGTTTCTTCTGAGCACCATTGAGTTCACCAGACATGGCGGCTGCAAAGTCGTAAGATTGAAAGCATAGGTCTTCGGTATCCATTCCACACTGCTCTATCGTGGAGAGGATGTCCTGCGCTTGCCCAAGACCTGTCTTATCAACAGTCTCCCTAAGATCAAGCAGCCTTTCGGTTGGCTTTCCAGCGTCGTTGACGTATCTAAGAACAACAGAAATTCTGTCCGTGTGCTCTTCGTCAGGACTTGTATCTGCCATCACAGAAAATAGCCCTGCACTTTTAACTTCTTCCACAACTTTTCCTCTCACTTCCGTTTCGAGCAAAGTGATGAACTCGTTCTGCGACTGAGGACTTAAGTAGGTGGCGTGGTAGGGGTTCATCCTTTTATCGGTTATCCACCGTTTAAGACTTGGTATATGTCTACTGACCAATAGGACCAACTGGTAAAAGTTACCATCTTTATCGCTGTCGCCCCTGAAGGGAAGAGCCTGCCGGGCAAGTGTTCTTGCGATGTCTAAAAGGATGTGGATGACTTTACGATTGTATTCTAGGTCTTCAGCTTCCTGGATTTGTGCTGCCCTTTTGGCTTTATCGAGCTGGATGTCTACATGTTTTGTCTTCTGTAAGAAGTGACAGTATGCTGCAAGAGAGGCCTTGTGACTTTGTGACGAGAAGTGTTGAGCCAGTTTTCCTTGCTTGTTCTTTCCAACACTTTTCATCTTGTGCCATTTTCTTACTCCCGTGCTTATCCAGCTGAGGTCTGCCTTCTCTTTTGAAGGTGTATCGTCGAATAACGAGCACACGAAACAGAAAACAGCATCTTTCTTCATACTGTATTCTAAATGTGGGTACTCGTCATACCATCGTGGCGAAAAACGATTCTGCTTGCCCTGAGGTATATCTTGATTGGTTGGGAAACAATGTAACCTTGGCTGAAAAGGCCCAAGTTCAACCAGGTACTCCTTTTGGTTGTCTCCACAGACCTCACCGCGTAAGGCTGGATCATGCTCTACAGAGGCCTGGAGAGACATTGTGTCGTTAACCTTGGGTTTCTTCGTTTGAATATGTTGAAGCAAGCTGTCGGTGTTTTCCAAAAATCTGCCACAGTTTTCTTGTACCTGTTTGATAGTATCCCTTGCCTCTACAATCCATTATTCAGTATTAGGAATGTCTGACTTTCTTGCATCATTTACCAATTCTTGACAATCCTACATTAAACTGCTAATACAAGCCAGACTTGCAACAGAGTCGATCCAATCTGATTTCCGAGTTTCGGAAACTGAATCTTTACTTTCGGAATTGGAATCTTCATTTTCGGAACTGGAATCTTTGGTGGATAGATTGGGGGACGTGGTATGGAGTTCTTCGGCAAGGTCGTCAAGCCAGTCATGCGGTATCACTTCAGATTGCGAGGAATGAGTTATTTTCTCATTCGCATCTAGATCAAGTGTTCTTTTAGTCAAAGAGGCAAGTGATGACCTTGGCTCTTGGCTTGGATGGGACGTGATGGAAGTCTGTTCATCAGTTATGTCACTTTGTCGTGGGTGGCATTGGGCATGACCTACGAAACAGGTTTTGTTAGATAAATGATAAATCATAAATGAACTCGTAGCGACCGCCATGCAGTTAAACATCAACCAACTTCTTGCCTTTGCTCTGAACTTATTGTTTACTGAATTACAACGATGCGTGCCGCCGGCGCCGGCGTTGACAGCATTGTGATTTAGTTCGATAAATTCAGGGCAAATTTGTGATGTGGTTCTAAGTATAGCGCCGCGGTTGTTACTTGTTTTCGAGATAAGCCTTTTTAAACATAAATAGCATAAACAACTTTAATATATTCTTCGATTTTGGCGCAGCTCTTTGGTAGGGTCGATATGAAGGTCATGTTATTATAGATGTGAGTCGGCGCACGCAACTGCATGCTCCTCGCGCCCGCTATAAATGTTATTGAAGCTGTGAAACACTGAAGAATAACCGTTAATCGACATCGACTCACCGTCTTCCCTTTCTTTCCCGCAAGAAATTTCCTTACTGTGTTCTCGGTCTTCAGCATCTTCTTTACGGTCTTGTAACTTCTCACCACCTTGATTTGGTCTTCTGCTTATTGCCGCTTCAAATGGATTACTTGGTGCGTCTTTATGTGCCACTCGCACTCGCTTTCCTTGGTGGCAAGTCTGTTCGTGTCTTTTGCGGTAATCATCGTCAAAAACCGAATGACATTCTAGACATTCGAGTTTTATTCTTTTTCTTTTGCCCATGTTTCTTGAAAAGTTGAAAGCAGTCGAAACAGACAGCGTGCCTGCCCGAAACGCGGGTTCAAATTTCACTCACATTCACAAGACTTCACTGAAGTCCGAAGATGGGTGTAAGGTTACAGTGTCTTGTTGTTATTAGCAATGCTGTTTGCCGATTTCCCGAGGAAGCGAGGCAGCCGAAGTTTGCATAATCACATTAAATGCGCACAGATTACAGTTATGTCCATGTCATGTGTTCATAATTTATAGTCTTCATCCATTCTCCCAGTTTTGACAATTTGCCGAATCGTACAGGCATAATTTGCCGACTATTGCCGACTGGTCGAATTATTGCGGGGGTGACCTCCCCCCCCCCCCCACACACACACACACACACACCCGCTCGCTACGGCCCTGCGGAGACCAAATACGAGTTCGCTTACCGATAATGATTCATCATTTACAACTTTTTCACATGTTGCTTGCTATTCCAATCACAACAAATTACGACTCTGTTATATGATCTGGGCGGCTATGACTTTAGCCTTTTTCGGTTTTCTTCTTCTCAGAGAGCTACTAACATGCAATTCCAAATTCAACACAGAGATACATCTTACACCAGACAGTGTCGTTTTGTCACCAAGGTTAGGACTAGAAAATCCAGCGTTCATGTCTGTCTGTATTAAAGAGTCTAAGACTGACCCTTTCCGCATGGGTCATACCATAACAATTGGAGCATCTAACTCACTGCTTTGTCCCGTTTTGGCCATGAAACAGTATATCGCCACGCGAATAGCAACAAGTGGTCCTCTGTTTATTCACGCGTCAGTAAAAACCCGTGGCGAAACAAACATTAACTTCAAAGCGTCGCAATATGTGGGTCATAATTACCGAATTGGCACTGCTACAACAGCTGCTTTGGCCAAATGCCTTCTTGGCTCATTAAGACGTTAGGACGCTGGTCATCTGATTGCTATGAACGATATATACAAATTCCTAAAACCACTCTATCAAGTGTATCGCCACACTGGCCGACGTTTCAAAATATTAATCATGTCGTCCACATACATGTACAAAATTATTATGTAAGCAACTATACGAGGTTTTTCGGGGGAAGGATAATTCTTCTAAGGGGAATACATATTCTGTGTATTTGTGGGGATGAAGTGATCCCAAAGGTCACCTTCAAGCCCATAGACTCACACCATTTAATGTAAACAGAATGACTAGTTGAATCGTAAGAACTGTCCAAGGGGATTATGACCCCTTGGTCAAGTCGATGTCTTCGGGGGTCGCCACCCGTACATGGGGATTATTACCCCTAGGGCATTAGAACAGAGTCCTAATGGGGATTATATACCCCAGGAAAATCTAAGGCCGTAACGATGAGTCGTTGGGATGAGGTTTGACCACAGATTTTACCAAACGGAGTACTTGTCTCCAAACCCTTCTCCCACAAAAATTATTGCGTGTGTGTCATAGTCTTCTGTTACTCTCGCTCGTTATTTCTAAACAACGGCTTGGATCATTAATATATATATATATATATATATATATATAGTATAGTTTAAATGGGCTTACCTCAAAATGTTGAGTGTCGCAACTGTCAGTTTCATGCGGGGCGATCTTCAGGCGACTGAGTAGTTTCGATTCGTGGGCCGCTTAAATGGTTTTGGTCGAAAGGTGAGCGTGTGGGCAGTGGGTTCCTCAAATTCCTTTCCTTGTTTTGATTGTTGTTTAGATTGTTGATATCAAATTTATTTTTATGCCTGCATGTCGAAATGATTTCTGACCTTTTATTGAGTAAAACGTGTTTGTCTGCTTTCATGATACAAAGTTTCTCGTCCAAACATAAATTGCATCCGCCTGGTCCTCCTGAGTAGGAAGCCGCGCGTTTTAAAATAGACCAGGTTATGTTGAAATTTTGTTTCTTTTCTTTTAAATCCCAGACGTGTTTCGAAAGTTCGGTTTCGTTTGAATATTTTTTGTTTTGGAAAGATTTAGTGTGATTTCTGTATCGCTCTATGAAATTGTTTGCTGTCATGCCAATGTAGTGTTTGGTGTTATTTATGTCGGTTGTGGAAACAGTTGCTCTGTATACTATGCTATTTGTCAGGCACTGTCCATGAAGTGGGCACTTGCTTTTATCCCTGCAGTTGCAACTGGCTGTGTTTTCATTTTGTACCCGATTTTTTTAAGTATATGTGTGCGGTGTGCTTCATGATTGTGGACTTGGCGTTGTTCGTGCAACTGTAACAGACTTTTCACTGTATTTCTGTTGAAAATTTTATGGAGTTTGTTTTCTGGTGGGAAATGTTTGTCGATTAGGTTAAGAAAGCTGCGTCCTATGTTTGATCTTACGTTTTTGTTGTATGGTGGATTGAACCAAATGATATTGCGATGTCGGTTTTTGCGTGGTTGTGTGTTTTGCTGTGTGTAATTTAATTCCTGATTGAAATTACTGTGTCTTAATGCATTTTGGTAAATTGGTGCGGATTCCTCAAATGTTGTGTTGTCCGATGAGAGAAAGGAAATGCGTTTGCCGATTGATGTTGGTAGCTGTTTTAAAATGCTAGGTGGGTGGTTTGATTGCTTGTTTACATACAAACTACTCAGTCGCCTGATGATTGCCCAGCGTGAAACTGACAGTTGCGACACTCAACATTTTGAGGTAAGCCCACTTAAACTATACTATATTCGCTCTACCTTTATGGTATTGAGCACTTTCCGACATTCCGTGAACAAAATCACACGTGCTTGTTTGTATATATATATATATATATATATGACTGGTCATTGCAGCTTTCTGTCTTGCTTTAAATAATGATTACAATACATTAGACTTGTCTAAATTTCCATATATTTCCATAAATTCTATTTCTCACCTTTGAACCTTCCAAGATGGCTGCCCAAATTTCAAGGATCGAGAACGAAATCCACATGGTAAGCAGCCTTACACTCATTGAAAGGTAGGTCCTTGATGTAGCCCTACATACATATCCCCTATTAAACGCCAACTCTAATCCTTAATATCTAGCTTATCCTACTGCTGATCATGCGGCTCACGTGATCAAACTCATTAATAATTCATGAGATAATCATCCAATTACAGTAGTTCATTCTATTACCCGAGTGAAGTTGATACTCCAGTAAAATCTAAGATATTAGATGAAAACCGGTGTTCATCAATTCTTAAGATCTCACTTATCTATGCAAGACCAACAAGTTGCTGTATGAATAAATTTTGCACACACTCATGAATAAAATCTCATGAGGGTTTATTTTAATTGCATTTTTCAACTGAAATCACTCGATTGAGATGCGATATTAACAACTCGTTTATCGTATTTGGATCCTATGACGAAACACCAAAACTCGTTGATATATTACACATATATATATATATGATTTACGAGATTGGTGTTGTAACAAAATACTGTAAATTATAAAGTATAAATTACTATTGACCTTTGAAAAGTTTAATTGAATCTAATATAATAATATAGGGACAGCCATTACACATCACGTGTTGAGCCCTATTCGGAGAAAATTCTTGATTTTGTTTTCTAACTAATAAAATTAACGTGATACGCCATTGGATTCTTACGTGATTTAATTGTCAGTTACTTACAGCACACACCCCCCCCCCCCCCAGTCCCTCCTTCATCCCCCCACGAATTAGTTTTACCCCACCAGAAAAAGTCCCTTTTTTTTTGAGCGCAAACAAATGAGCAACTAATAAAGCAATAAAGATATAAATTATAAAAGGAAAATTTCGGATTCAAGCTTTGCTCAGCTTTGTAATTAATACATATCCAAATTTATTACCATTTTATAGTTTTTATTTGAGGCTGTGACAAAAGGTAATATTTTTATATGAATAGAAAATAGAAATATTTTCTGACAATAACTCTCCCCAGCCTTTTTGTTGCATTTTCCCATTATTTTATTTGAAAGTCAACAATAAAGACAGAATATGGCAGATTGCTTGCCGAGACTGAGAGTGTGTTTTAAAATGCATTGATATGTCTAATGGGGCTATGCAGCATAAGGTGTATAATAGGTGTTCTTCCCCAAGATGTGCATATAGAAAAAACTACCTGAGAAGAGCACATCATCATCATCATCGAGTAGGCTCGTCGTGTTCGACGGTACACACCACCAATTGTCTCCACATCTCTCTATCTTGAGCTGTTCTCTTGCATCCTGCATAGCTTATTCCCATCCAATTCTTGATGATGTTAATACCCCAATTAATTCTGGGTCTTCCCCTGCCCCTTTTCCCATTCACTTTTCCTTCTAGTAGATCTTTCTGCAATGAATTCCGTCTCACAATATGCCCAAAAGTAACTCAGCTTCCTGACTTTAACAATTCTAATAATCTCTCTTTTCGTTTTTGCCATTTGTAGAACTCTCTCGTTGCTAATTTTCCTCTTCCAAGATATTTTCAACATTCTCCTTAGTGTCCACATTTCAAATGCTTCTAATCGATCTATTGTGTCCTTAATTAAGGTCCATATTTCCGAACCATAGAGTAGGCTACTCCATACGTAACACCTCAAAATTCGTTTTCTCATTGCCAACTTCACCTTGCTTGATGTTAGTATGTCCCTCATTTTAATAAACACAGATCTCGCAATTTCAATTCTTCTCCGAATTTCGCCATCACATTTTCCCAATTCCTCCACCTGATGACCAAGATACACAAACTTATCCACTTGACTAACAGGTTTTCCTTCAACATTCAGATTCATAATTGGTACTTCTTTTGATCGGGATATTACCATTTCCTTGGTCTTTTTAATGCTTATTGTCATCTCATACTGTTTACCTTCATCATTCACCTTATTCAGTGTCTCTTGCATGTCTTTTTCCGTTTCCCCCAGCAGAGCTGTGTCATCAGCATATCTAAAGTTGTTGTAATTTTTCCCTCCAATTATGACACCGTTTATGTTCTCTATTTTTCTGAAGATGAATTCTGTATAAAGATTAAACAGACAAGGGGAGAGCAAACAACCTTGTCTCACCCCACGGTTTATTTCAATGCTGGAGAGTAACCTACACCAGTCCTTAATACCGCAGTTTGTAACCAGTACAGCGTGGTGATAATTCTACGGTCTCTATCTGGCTATATACTAGAAGTTACTATCGCAAGTGAAGTGCTGCCTCAAATCGGACAAAAACCTTTAGCCTACTCCACAGGCAACTCTATGTAGTCTGTGGCCAATGTGACACCCCCTTGCCCACTCCACCCACTCCACCTGAAATTGCCCACTCCAACCGAGATTGCCCACTCCCCGCAAGATTGCCCACTCCACCCGAGTTTCCCCACTCCACCTAAGTTTTTCTCACCTTTTCACCATAAGAGCCCACAGAGTTGCCTGTGAAGGAGGCTGGAAAGTCCAAAATCTTAATATTAATTACAATAGACAGAGTATTTACACATTTATTCTATATTTTTTAATTATAAAATTGAAAACTACAAGTTACTATAACTTATCGCTTGACATGATATGACAATGGTTTTGACAGGATATACACACAATTCATATACAAATATTAAATAATCATGCCTATTGCTCTAATGCTGTGGCAAAACTGTCAATGCAATTTCAAGTGCTTAGTATGTTTCGACAAATCTAGAGCTTTAATAAAATTATAAAGCAATGTACCATTGAGCCCATCAGATTATTTTGCAGAATTGGTATAAGTCAAAATACACACACGCAGATAGTAGCGTCTGATCAGAATGCTGATCAGTGCAAACACAATAATGAACCCACGCACACCAAATATATACAAAACAACAGTGGAATCTCGCACTACGAAACACAGTTGTCAGTTGCAGTAACTAATATTTTAATACCTCGACAAGATAAACTCTCCTTACCGAAATTGTATCGTCGTGGTGTTGACCAACTTCAAAGTATGCATGGCAATGTTATCACTTATCAGAGCAAATCCTTCTGGCATATGTGATGTACGTTGTAGGAAGAAACTTCCTACGTCACAAAACGTCGTAAAATGGTCAACAAATAAATATCCCCATATCTCGATCTCGTTGACTTTACCGTAGCTCGGCAAAGAGGTCTGGACACGAGACACAGGGAACCCAATTCAAGATTAGTGAGCACAGTAAGGCAATATTTTTTGCTACGAAGGTCCCTTTCCGTGAACGTCCCCCCGGAAAAATCCTTAAAAGAGGCCCTGGTTACTTAGTTTATAAATGACGTGAGCCAAGAGCTTATTGTTAATTGCTTTGATGAAGGCCTGAGACAACAGGCCGAAAACTTAGCAAATAAATATTTTATATGTGTTTCCTAGAAGAGATTTTATCGGTCAAGAAACTCTTTCCAGGTATATATACGTAAAAATCTAAGAGTTTACTTAAACAAGATGTGTGAAAGACATGCATTTAATAGTGCGTTATCTGACCGTCTAAAGTAATTTATTGGATAACTAATTCGATAAAGTTGTGAAGTTTCTTAGCTCAATATAATTAGATTCAAAATGGCGGAAGACAACATCGCCAAACAACGTTGAAGAAAGGCATTTTTAGCAACAAATGTTAGTTAATCAAGGTGGTTTTTAGATTGATGCTGTCCTTATCAAAACGTGGAGTATGTTTCCACAGGAACAAATAAAGTATATTAAGTGTATACAATGTTTTGTTTAAGCAAGGTTTTTCACAGTTCGATATTTGCAGAGCTCCAGGTAGGCTTGCATAAAAGCAAAAATAAGAACACGTTTTATTTGTTAAGGTTTTACTTTACGCAAAAACGTTCTCCATAGTAAGGGTCAAAAGATATCTAGGGTGAAAAATAATAGGCGAGGGTGAACTTTTTTTATTCCCAAAATAAAGTTGTAGTGATGTATATAATTTGCCTGGTGATTATTCGAATGCGTACAAATATTACGTTACGAAGTCATAACTAATAATCTAAGGCATATATCCATTTGAAATGTGTCTGTTACAATTCAGTTAACACTATAAAATATTTATTTCACTGATTTTGACCTTGTAACAGCTATATTTTTTTATAAAAATATATATACAGTATTGTACGTACGAGTTCACGTGTAAACTTATTTCTTTTTATCTAGCTGTACTATTTGCCGAGTGTCGGCTCCCGGCCTTGCAATCGATAATCAGAAAGCCAATCGATAAATCGATAGCAATTATCTAATTGATATGGATTGGTATTTGCCAATCGATAACCAATCGAGTCATAAATTTATGCGCATGCATAAATTTATGTAATATATTTTCCTTTCCAAGCAAACTCTTTTTGTGCCACAATAATGCGTGTGGCGCTCATTGAATGGGTAGACTAGTTTGAAATCAAAGAAGTTGACAGTTGGATCAACACCCGCAGTGTGATAAAACATGCAAGGGAGAAGAAAAGAGAAGAATAAAAATCTGACGTGTCGCTTTTCTATTCAAAAAAATTCTACATGTTTTAGACTTTGTTTAGCAATTAATGTTTCTGTTTCAAAGTTTAGTTTTGCGAATACCAATCAACACCAATCAATCACAATTAGTGCATCAATTGCTAATTGCTAATTGATACCAATCAATATTCACAGTCGATAGTCATCAACTATTCACCGATTATCAATATCAATCAATTAATTGATATCAGTTGTTATTGATTGATGTCGATTTCTATCAATACAACATTACTATACTAACATTATACAAATGCAGGTACAATACAGACAAGTCAATAACGAGAGACAGATTACGAAGTTTCATAATCCATAAGAGCATAACTAAATTACGAATTATGCGCATCATTGGTCTCAGGTAAATTTGACATCTTAACACTGCGTACAATAGGGCGTCGGTTTCTATTAACTGACAATTAGCTCTAATGTGTCCCAGGTGGTTGCAACCATAACAGCGCACAGTAGAGTATGGAAATGTAGATCGGCAGGTAAAAGCCGGGGATTGCCGTTGGTTAGCCTTCTCAACTTTCGCCACCAAATCCAGGATCTTTTCGTGATCTTTGTCACCAAACAAAGGCAGTAAGTAATTACGAACCATAGTATCAGATTGGCCCAATCTAGCACGAAGTGTGTCAAAGGCTAGGCGATAGTAAGACTCTTTCTCATTCTGCGTCTCATGTGCAACTTTCTGGAGTGCATCTACCATATCAAGCGCTTCATACTTGTTAAAGTCAGCTATCGATCTCGAGGGCAAGCCGCGTATTTTTTAAGGAGATTGTCAGTGGATGATGCCGTCATATTTCTGTTGTAAAGCCTATGTTAAGGAAAACAAAAAACGACGCTGAGAAAGAACTCACGAGCTTAAACAACATAGTATCCTACAACGTTATCCTACAACGTTAAATATATATATACCATACAAGTTTATATTATGCAAGCAAAGTATTGGTGAATTATATAAACTTTTGGAAGTGGGAATAGTTATCAATCGAAAAGGACAAGAGAAAATAATAACAGTCGTACAGAATTAAATCGCCAACGACATCCATATATTTTAATTCGTGTAGCCAACAAGCCACACTGCCAAAAGCCAGCGCTCAAAACAAAATGACGAATGCTAACGAACCATAACAATGCACCTTAGAGGCAAAACCGTAATTATTCCGAATAATCAATTATGAATTGAATCGATATGTTTGAAACCTATTCAAGTGAATCGGGATAAAATCAAACAACCCCTGAAGACTATTTCAAATCAAAGTCAAATACACACATACAAAAAAACAAAATCTCATGCCCAAACAAAGGCAATATTAACCGAGCCCGATGAACATAAACGAATAAGATTGTCAAACATGCATTTTCAAACACAGACCAAGTGACGGAGGAATGAATCACATGCACTGCACAATATAAACAAATTCAACGTGTTCCTAACGCCATCTATCATCATCAATCCGAATAAATGCCGATTGAATCACCCGACAAAATATAAACATAAAATCACCGTGTTCATAACTCCGTTTGTAGCCGTCAATCAGAATAACGGCTGATTCAACCACACTACAAAATATGCCAAATAAAATCACCGTGTTCATAACTCCGTTTGTAGCCGTGAATCAAAATAACGGCTGATTGAATCACGTAAAAATATGAATAAAATCACCGTGTCATAACTCCGTTTGTATTCATCACAATCAGAATAACGGCTGATCGAATCACACTACAAACTATGAACATAAAACCACCGTGGGGCTTATTTAAAAATTGTAGCTCTAAAGGGGAGGCTTAATAGAGTGGGGAGCTTATTAGAGAGGGGGCTTAATACAGCTTTTACGGTGTCATCCTATGAACTACACTAGTTAACTAGTCAGCCAGATACAAACAACTTAAATATTGAAAAGACAAATTTCGTTGTTTTCCATTCTCCAAAAAAGAAACCTTATAAAGCCTTATCAATTTTTATTGACAACAAAAGTATTTGTGAAGCTAATTCTGTTAAATACCTTGGTGTTCTTATTGATTCTACTTTGTCTTGGAGATCTCATATTTATGAGTTGTCTAAGAAAATAGCTAAATCTGTTGGAATAATATCTAAATTACGATACTATGTAACCACTGATATTTTAATTTCAATTTATTACTCGTTAGTATATAGTTTTCTCACATATGGTATTGAGATCTGGGGTCTAACATATGCTTCTTATTTAAAACCCATTTCTATTCTACAAAAGAAAGCAATAAGAATAATAACTTTCTCAGACTCTCAATCCCATCGTGAGCCAATATTTAAGTCATTAAATCTATTAAAATTTACCGACTTAATTAATTTTTCGCTGGAAGAAAAAGCTGTTACCAGCTTGTTTCTCTAACTATTATGATTTTTTGAGTGAAAGACATACCTATCAAACAAGGCAATCACTAAATGAAAATATTTATCTAACTAAAAAAAATCAGATCAATTTGGTAAAAGATCTATCAAATTTTCTGGTGCCATATTATGGAATTTGGTTCCTTATGAGACAAAAACAAGTAATTCACTTTCCATTTTCAATAAAAAGATTAAGCATTATATGATTGATAGATATGGCTCTCAATAACTTTTGTTAAATTTACTGTAAGCGTATGACTGTCTCATTATTTAACTTTATTATTGACGTTTCTACAGTACTTTCTTTCTTATTATACATTTATTCTCGTTGATACATCGGTATTGCGGTTAACCTCGCCGCTCGGCCAAGCCTAAGTCAAGATTTTTTTTAAATATATGTATTAAAAAATAGAGTAATAAAGTGCAATATTTTCCTGATGTGCAACCGATAATGTATTTTTAAAACAGGTTATCTTGTATTTGCCGCATAATCAAATATACTGCATTACCCTAATGCCAGTAATAATGGCGCATATAAAGTTTCGATCTACAGCAGTACAGGTTGTTCTCAAAAATGTAATGGCTAATGTCTGCATAAATAAATTTAAATAGATTTACCTCCTTTAACATAGTCTGCGACGCAACCTTGCTTAACCCCCTCTCTGCCTTGGGTCTTTTGCTCGTAGTAATACTGTGCCCTGACAGACTCATTGGTACACAGCATTTACCAGAGGTGCGCTTTCAGCCTATGCCTTACGATGCTGGATGACGGGGGCATATCTTCCTTCTGCAAGGATTAATTCCACTTCATTATCCACGCCAGCTATAGAAAATGCTTTCTTGTGGCCATCGATGTCCCGCACGCAGCTTGTTAAAGGGACGATCTCCAGTGATTGCTCTCTATCTTTTGGATCGGCACCACATTCCCCGCCGACATGCAATGGCAAGAAATGAGCACGCGTCTTCTTCCATTACGGTTAACAGTGATATGCATTCCCGGCTTCTGAAACTTACGTATCACGCACATAATGAACTATGTAAGCTCTAACAGTCTGGCTATGATACTGCCAGTTTGTTTGCCGTACTGCGCACGCATCATAAGTCATAACAATTGTCAGTCTGTCACATTCAAGCCAACGAGAGTTTCCTTTGTTTAAGATGGAAAATCTTATAAAAAATATTTTCATTGTGTACCGTGAGACCAATGTTTTTTAATTAAGCAGTGCTGCAGCTGTCAAGACATTTCAGGGGAAAATACAGACAACTGAAACTATTATAATACAACTAGGTACAACATGATATAACCATCGGAATAGCCACACAAATATTACAAGGACTATTTAATTTAACAAAATATTGAAGACCTAACAACTTTGAAGCAATTTTGTTACCAAACAGTTTTTTAAAGTCCCTCCCCCCGCCAAAAAAAAAGTCAGATATTTGATGAACTGCATCGATATCCGGCATCCAGCACTGGCAGCAACGGAATAGCACAAGCGCGGTTGTGGCAAGCTATCAGCAAAAATAGAGGGGGGTTGGCACTTAAGAAAATATCGCACAAATTTATTAGTTATTTTAAGTACTGAACGTTTGGGTTTGCGGAAGTATTCAGTAAACTTGAATCACTTTGAGACAATAACAATATCACCTTATTATTTACAACTGTCACGGTTTAATAGCAGTAGCTCTTAGCGGCGTTAGCCATCTTTATGTCTTGATTTTAACGTATAGTAAAAATAAACATTCAACATCAAACAGAATTTTTTTTATTGGCCAAAAGGTTAGCTATGTTCTTTGTTGCGTAAGTTATAAACAATAAATTTGAAGATCAGTTTCTCGATGCTCGCCAAGATGTAAACAAAGTGGCAGCTTGGCTAAAATTGCCGTATAGACAAATTTAAAGCAAAATCCGATTCAATATTTGAAGCGCTCGCTGAAATACCCAGGCTAATTTTTATATATTATGTAAATACATTATTTAGATGTTGTGAATCTAAAATTTTAACTTATTTAGAGAATGGTCACAAGCCGAAATAGCGGTTTGAAATCTCATGGTAAAATTCATCTTGCCGACACGGTTTAAAAACAGTCTGCGGTAAATTATGTTGCTTGCCGTCAAAGTTAGTCTTTAGAGTTGGAAATCTAGTCTACATAAAGTGTTAAATACCTCTTTATTAAACTGTGGTGTTAGATTGCGGATAAGAGGCTAGTGTATATTTTTGCAAAAATTTTTTTAAGATCGACTGTTCACGTCGTGAACCATCTATTTTTAGAGAGCGACAGCCTGAAATAGATTTTGTAATGTTTTTTCAAAACTTGGCCGTATTTTGAAAAATAAACCCCGCCACGTTTTTAACCTCACTAAGACCTCCCTACAGACCAAAAATGAGGGTGGGCAATGTTCCAAGTGTGGCCGCCGAATATTCGATATTTCTGGACATTCACAGCAGAGATATGTATGTGCAGGCAATAGACCTTTCCGCATTAAGTAAATGGATCATGTGATCTTTCTTTTTGGCAAATCTGATTGGCTAATGTCCACATTTGTCCTAAGTTTTAGATGTCCTAAGTTTTGCGAGAGCCAATCAAAATGAAATATCCACGCACTTCGTAGAGAAAGGTCTATTGATCTTTCTTGATACGCTCATTCTTTAAGGCATTCCTATATAAAATAACTTCCATAATAATAAGTAATAATAATAATAAATAATAATAAGAGGGCAGTCAGATACTCCATATACCTCCGTCAGCGGGGTATTAGATATGTTTAAAAAGAAAACGGGCCATCCCGCTAACCAGGCTGGCTCACTCAAGGCTTACCCATGTACGAATGAATAAAACGCTTGATTGCACTCGTACCAAAGTTATGCAAAAATCAGTTTGCATAAAATGAGTGCAATCAAGCATTTATTCTACAGGGAGAAGCTTACAGACAGTTTTATGAAATATTTAGCTAATTTTCAACCAAGTTCAATCAAAATTTAGTGGATTGGTCGTTGGTCTATGGCCAATCCTTCTACAAACTTTCATGAAAATCGGTGGATGCAATATATTTTGAGATATCCTGGCGACAGACAGACAAACAAACTAACAGACAGAAAAAAACTTTCTTGACCTTGCATAGCATGGTTAATGTTTACTTTGAGGAATATGGAAGTATTACGGTGACATGTTTTGACAGACTTAGTTCCCTCCATCTTGTGTGCATCATCAACGCATACGTCATCCAGATAGGTGGGACCTGTTGACCGTCTTGTTTAACTCGTGGAGCTGCAATGGTGGTTATGAAATTCAAGACATCTGGAGCGCTATTTTTCATCTCAGAGAGGATATGTAACCAAGAAAAATTCTTAATTTCTTCGTTATCCTTCCTGCGCATGAGTAGTACTGACATATTGCCTGAACAGACCACAGATTCTTGCACTGGGTGTCAATCTCTTGAAGCAAGAGATCCTTGACTGCAGCCTTGAGCATTTTTATGCTAAATGTAAATTTGATGCTATTGCATCTAATAACGTCTTGATATCACTATCAGAAAGCACCTGAATATCTGTTGGATTATTTTCAAACTACATAAAGCAATAAAAAATAATTGGCGTTTCTGTGAAACTTTGCAGTATTGTGATTGGGGAAAAATTCACACAATCGATGGAGGCATAGTGTAAACTTCCGGGGGCGAAGGGATTCTCAGATGTAGCGACACGATGATTTGCGGTATGTCGGTATTAGAATAGATAGACTAATATTGGTATAAACACTTAAAATATCTGAACAGCGATAATAACAGACAGTTTAGTAATTTATGTACGTGTATCTTGTGAAAGACGCGTGTTAAAATTGTGATCAAATCCTGTTGTATTTTGATATTAACGTTCGTGTCGAAGGAGAATTTTCCACCGGTTTTGCTAGAATTAAAAAACTGCGCATGTGCGATGTTTTATTTTGGATCGCGAAATTTCAAATAAAAATGGCGGAACCGACAACAACTAGTGGCCAGAGAGCAAATTTCTGCTCAAGTGTCAAAACAAGGACTATGTGACTTACTAAATATGTTCTGGGCGAGAGGAGTTGATCATTGTTTCCTAACAGAAGACGACAAATTATTTAAGCTCGACGTTTTGACTTTGAGATAACTGTCGTCTCAGTTTGTAGCGAGGTTTGTAGAGTGTCATGCTGAACCAGTTTCGAGTTTCCTGTGTATGTATTTCATATGAATGGCGTGTTAGCTGCAGTAAGCTTATTTATTTAAATTAGAGTAATTTACTGCAATGAATTACCTAGATCTAAGATTACAGTATGTACAACCGAACAAGCCATCAACCGCTTGGCTCTGATGGTGATATATTTTAACAGCAATAATTTATAATTAAAGTGCTTCCTTCTTTTAACAAGGCAAATTCTACAAGATTTTGTGTGCCTAAAGCTGAAAACTGTGCCACATTTGTATAGGCAGTCGGTAGTCGTGAAACAATTGTTAAAAATTGAGAATCTAAACCTCTATAACTCTTAACGTTTTTGAAGCTGTATTATTAAAATGCATGTTTACTACACAAACACCTGGAGATGTATATAAATTATATATTTTTATTATTGCATCAAGATAATCTGTATGTCACAAGAACAAATTTTACTACTTATAAATTTATCTAAAGTTAAATTTAAACACATGTAAAAACTAAAAAACTGTGGGAACACTGTTCCCCCTAACAAAAAATTCAGTAGGGGAACACCATTCCCCCTAACAAAAATTAAACCAAAAATTAAGTAGTAGAACACTGTTCAACACTACACTATTTTTTATTGTACTTGTGTATATAATCAAGTTAGCCAACCAAACAATATCTATTTATTAACAAACTATTTTGGCAAAATGATGTTATGTAAGTTTCGTACAAGGAATGCACCTATTTTTCTCACCCAGAAATTCTGGAATTTATTTAAATCAATCATTCCAATGTCAGACTAAAGCTTTACAGTTGACATCTGTTACATGTAGATCACTTCTGATTCTACAGTGCTATAATTATATAAGTTTCCAGCTAGCCTAAGCCAGGCTTTTAGTAGTCTTTTACACAAATAAATGTTAAGAGTGAAAACAAAAAATGGAAGCACACCCATAACTACTTTCATGACCAGTGACCATGCCCATTTGACTTTTGTAAGCATTCCCCCAACTAAAAAATTTGAAAAACATCACTGTTTGACATGACAACGGTACCAAGCATTGCATAATATTTTTTTAAAAACTATAGCAGAGTTCTTACAGTTTTATACCTTAATCCAGGGGCGGATTTAGCATACATCAGACCGGTCACGCGACTGACGTAAAAAATCACCAGAGTAATTGCGCAATCACACAATATTTTAATCTCAACAGTCTTCTAGAAAATGTAATGCCGTGACTCCAAAGTTTGGCATACTGATTAGGTTTCAAATTCGCTTTTATCGTAATTTGCGAGTCAGCAAACACCGGGCAGGGATGACCGGGGTTCAGCGTTTGCTTTGAGAGTTTTTGACTGGTCAGCTATCGATCTCGAGGGCAAGCCGCGTATTTTTTAAGGAGATTGTCAGTGGATGATGCCGTCATATTTCTGTTGTAAAGCCTATGTTAAGGAAAACAAAAAACGACGCTGAGAAAGAACTCACGAGCTTAAACAACATAGTATCCTACAACGTTATCCTACAACGTTAAATATATATATACCATACAAGTTTATATTATGCAAGCAAAGTATTGGTGAATTATATAAACTTTTGGAAGTGGGAATAGTTATCAATCGAAAAGGACAAGAGAAAATAATAACAGTCGTACAGAATTAAATCGCCAACGACATCCATATATTTTAATTCGTGTAGCCAACAAGCCACACTGCCAAAAGCCAGCGCTCAAAACAAAATGACGAATGCTAACGAACCATAACAATGCACCTTAGAGGCAAAACCGTAATTATTCCGAATAATCAATTATGAATTGAATCGATATGTTTGAAACCTATTCAAGTGAATCGGGATAAAATCAAACAACCCCTGAAGACTATTTCAAATCAAAGTCAAATACACACATACAAAAAAACAAAATCTCATGCCCAAACAAAGGCAATATTAACCGAGCCCGATGAACATAAACGAATAAGATTGTCAAACATGCATTTTCAAACACAGACCAAGTGACGGAGGAATGAATCACATGCACTGCACAATATAAACAAATTCAACGTGTTCCTAACGCCATCTATCATCATCAATCCGAATAAATGCCGATTGAATCACCCGACAAAATATAAACATAAAATCACCGTGTTCATAACTCCGTTTGTAGCCGTCAATCAGAATAACGGCTGATTCAACCACACTACAAAATATGCCAAATAAAATCACCGTGTTCATAACTCCGTTTGTAGCCGTGAATCAAAATAACGGCTGATTGAATCACGTAAAAATATGAATAAAATCACCGTGTCATAACTCCGTTTGTATTCATCACAATCAGAATAACGGCTGATCGAATCACACTACAAACTATGAACATAAAACCACCGTGGGGCTTATTTAAAAATTGTAGCTCTAAAGGGGAGGCTTAATAGAGTGGGGAGCTTATTAGAGAGGGGGCTTAATACAGCTTTTACGGTGTCATCCTATGAACTACACTAGTTAACTAGTCAGCCAGATACAAACAACTTAAATATTGAAAAGACAAATTTCGTTGTTTTCCATTCTCCAAAAAAGAAACCTTATAAAGCCTTATCAATTTTTATTGACAACAAAAGTATTTGTGAAGCTAATTCTGTTAAATACCTTGGTGTTCTTATTGATTCTACTTTGTCTTGGAGATCTCATATTTATGAGTTGTCTAAGAAAATAGCTAAATCTGTTGGAATAATATCTAAATTACGATACTATGTAACCACTGATATTTTAATTTCAATTTATTACTCGTTAGTATATAGTTTTCTCACATATGGTATTGAGATCTGGGGTCTAACATATGCTTCTTATTTAAAACCCATTTCTATTCTACAAAAGAAAGCAATAAGAATAATAACTTTCTCAGACTCTCAATCCCATCGTGAGCCAATATTTAAGTCATTAAATCTATTAAAATTTACCGACTTAATTAATTTTTCGCTGGAAGAAAAAGCTGTTACCAGCTTGTTTCTCTAACTATTATGATTTTTTGAGTGAAAGACATACCTATCAAACAAGGCAATCACTAAATGAAAATATTTATCTAACTAAAAAAAATCAGATCAATTTGGTAAAAGATCTATCAAATTTTCTGGTGCCATATTATGGAATTTGGTTCCTTATGAGACAAAAACAAGTAATTCACTTTCCATTTTCAATAAAAAGATTAAGCATTATATGATTGATAGATATGGCTCTCAATAACTTTTGTTAAATTTACTGTAAGCGTATGACTGTCTCATTATTTAACTTTATTATTGACGTTTCTACAGTACTTTCTTTCTTATTATACATTTATTCTCGTTGATACATCGGTATTGCGGTTAACCTCGCCGCTCGGCCAAGCCTAAGTCAAGATTTTTTTTAAATATATGTATTAAAAAATAGAGTAATAAAGTGCAATATTTTCCTGATGTGCAACCGATAATGTATTTTTAAAACAGGTTATCTTGTATTTGCCGCATAATCA
Source organism: Paragorgia papillata (assembly GCA_035771165.1). Taxonomy (NCBI): domain Eukaryota; kingdom Metazoa; phylum Cnidaria; class Anthozoa; order Scleralcyonacea; family Coralliidae; genus Paragorgia; species Paragorgia papillata. The sequence goes on along the minus strand of JAWNZC010000018.1, from coordinate 616,855 downwards.
AATATACTGCATTACCCTAATGCCAGTAATAATGGCGCATATAAAGTTTCGATCTACAGCAGTACAGGTTGTTCTCAAAAATGTAATGGCTAATGTCTGCATAAATAAATTTAAATAGATTTACCTCCTTTAACATAGTCTGCGACGCAACCTTGCTTAACCCCCTCTCTGCCTTGGGTCTTTTGCTCGTAGTAATACTGTGCCCTGACAGACTCATTGGTACACAGCATTTACCAGAGGTGCGCTTTCAGCCTATGCCTTACGATGCTGGATGACGGGGGCATATCTTCCTTCTGCAAGGATTAATTCCACTTCATTATCCACGCCAGCTATAGAAAATGCTTTCTTGTGGCCATCGATGTCCCGCACGCAGCTTGTTAAAGGGACGATCTCCAGTGATTGCTCTCTATCTTTTGGATCGGCACCACATTCCCCGCCGACATGCAATGGCAAGAAATGAGCACGCGTCTTCTTCCATTACGGTTAACAGTGATATGCATTCCCGGCTTCTGAAACTTACGTATCACGCACATAATGAACTATGTAAGCTCTAACAGTCTGGCTATGATACTGCCAGTTTGTTTGCCGTACTGCGCACGCATCATAAGTCATAACAATTGTCAGTCTGTCACATTCAAGCCAACGAGAGTTTCCTTTGTTTAAGATGGAAAATCTTATAAAAAATATTTTCATTGTGTACCGTGAGACCAATGTTTTTTAATTAAGCAGTGCTGCAGCTGTCAAGACATTTCAGGGGAAAATACAGACAACTGAAACTATTATAATACAACTAGGTACAACATGATATAACCATCGGAATAGCCACACAAATATTACAAGGACTATTTAATTTAACAAAATATTGAAGACCTAACAACTTTGAAGCAATTTTGTTACCAAACAGTTTTTTAAAGTCCCTCCCCCCGCCAAAAAAAAAGTCAGATATTTGATGAACTGCATCGATATCCGGCATCCAGCACTGGCAGCAACGGAATAGCACAAGCGCGGTTGTGGCAAGCTATCAGCAAAAATAGAGGGGGGTTGGCACTTAAGAAAATATCGCACAAATTTATTAGTTATTTTAAGTACTGAACGTTTGGGTTTGCGGAAGTATTCAGTAAACTTGAATCACTTTGAGACAATAACAATATCACCTTATTATTTACAACTGTCACGGTTTAATAGCAGTAGCTCTTAGCGGCGTTAGCCATCTTTATGTCTTGATTTTAACGTATAGTAAAAATAAACATTCAACATCAAACAGAATTTTTTTTATTGGCCAAAAGGTTAGCTATGTTCTTTGTTGCGTAAGTTATAAACAATAAATTTGAAGATCAGTTTCTCGATGCTCGCCAAGATGTAAACAAAGTGGCAGCTTGGCTAAAATTGCCGTATAGACAAATTTAAAGCAAAATCCGATTCAATATTTGAAGCGCTCGCTGAAATACCCAGGCTAATTTTTATATATTATGTAAATACATTATTTAGATGTTGTGAATCTAAAATTTTAACTTATTTAGAGAATGGTCACAAGCCGAAATAGCGGTTTGAAATCTCATGGTAAAATTCATCTTGCCGACACGGTTAAAAACAGTCTGCGGTAAATTATGTTGCTTGCCGTCAAAGTTAGTCTTTAGAGTTGGAAATCTAGTCTACATAAAGTGTTAAATACCTCTTTATTAAACTGTGGTGTTAGATTGCGGATAAGAGGCTAGTGTATATTTTTGCAAAAATTTTTTTAAGATCGACTGTTCACGTCGTGAACCATCTATTTTTAGAGAGCGACAGCCTGAAATAGATTTTGTAATGTTTTTTCAAAACTTGGCCGTATTTTGAAAAATAAACCCCGCCACGTTTTTAACCTCACTAAGACCTCCCTACAGACCAAAAATGAGGGTGGGCAATGTTCCAAGTGTGGCCGCCGAATATTCGATATTTCTGGACATTCACAGCAGAGATATGTATGTGCAGGCAATAGACCTTTCCGCATTAAGTAAATGGATCATGTGATCTTTCTTTTTGGCAAATCTGATTGGCTAATGTCCACATTTGTCCTAAGTTTTAGATGTCCTAAGTTTTGCGAGAGCCAATCAAAATGAAATATCCACGCACTTCGTAGAGAAAGGTCTATTGATCTTTCTTGATACGCTCATTCTTTAAGGCATTCCTATATAAAATAACTTCCATAATAATAAGTAATAATAATAATAAATAATAATAAGAGGGCAGTCAGATACTCCATATACCTCCGTCAGCGGGGTATTAGATATGTTTAAAAAGAAAACGGGCCATCCCGCTAACCAGGCTGGCTCACTCAAGGCTTACCCATGTACGAATGAATAAAACGCTTGATTGCACTCGTACCAAAGTTATGCAAAAATCAGTTTGCATAAAATGAGTGCAATCAAGCATTTATTCTACAGGGAGAAGCTTACAGACAGTTTTATGAAATATTTAGCTAATTTTCAACCAAGTTCAATCAAAATTTAGTGGATTGGTCGTTGGTCTATGGCCAATCCTTCTACAAACTTTCATGAAAATCGGTGGATGCAATATATTTTGAGATATCCTGGCGACAGACAGACAAACAAACTAACAGACAGAAAAAAACTTTCTTGACCTTGCATAGCATGGTTAATGTTTACTTTGAGGAATATGGAAGTATTACGGTGACATGTTTTGACAGACTTAGTTCCCTCCATCTTGTGTGCATCATCAACGCATACGTCATCCAGATAGGTGGGACCTGTTGACCGTCTTGTTTAACTCGTGGAGCTGCAATGGTGGTTATGAAATTCAAGACATCTGGAGCGCTATTTTTCATCTCAGAGAGGATATGTAACCAAGAAAAATTCTTAATTTCTTCGTTATCCTTCCTGCGCATGAGTAGTACTGACATATTGCCTGAACAGACCACAGATTCTTGCACTGGGTGTCAATCTCTTGAAGCAAGAGATCCTTGACTGCAGCCTTGAGCATTTTTATGCTAAATGTAAATTTGATGCTATTGCATCTAATAACGTCTTGATATCACTATCAGAAAGCACCTGAATATCTGTTGGATTATTTTCAAACTACATAAAGCAATAAAAAATAATTGGCGTTTCTGTGAAACTTTGCAGTATTGTGATTGGGGAAAAATTCACACAATCGATGGAGGCATAGTGTAAACTTCCGGGGGCGAAGGGATTCTCAGATGTAGCGACACGATGATTTGCGGTATGTCGGTATTAGAATAGATAGACTAATATTGGTATAAACACTTAAAATATCTGAACAGCGATAATAACAGACAGTTTAGTAATTTATGTACGTGTATCTTGTGAAAGACGCGTGTTAAAATTGTGATCAAATCCTGTTGTATTTTGATATTAACGTTCGTGTCGAAGGAGAATTTTCCACCGGTTTTGCTAGAATTAAAAAACTGCGCATGTGCGATGTTTTATTTTGGATCGCGAAATTTCAAATAAAAATGGCGGAACCGACAACAACTAGTGGCCAGAGAGCAAATTTCTGCTCAAGTGTCAAAACAAGGACTATGTGACTTACTAAATATGTTCTGGGCGAGAGGAGTTGATCATTGTTTCCTAACAGAAGACGACAAATTATTTAAGCTCGACGTTTTGACTTTGAGATAACTGTCGTCTCAGTTTGTAGCGAGGTTTGTAGAGTGTCATGCTGAACCAGTTTCGAGTTTCCTGTGTATGTATTTCATATGAATGGCGTGTTAGCTGCAGTAAGCTTATTTATTTAAATTAGAGTAATTTACTGCAATGAATTACCTAGATCTAAGATTACAGTATGTACAACCGAACAAGCCATCAACCGCTTGGCTCTGATGGTGATATATTTTAACAGCAATAATTTATAATTAAAGTGCTTCCTTCTTTTAACAAGGCAAATTCTACAAGATTTTGTGTGCCTAAAGCTGAAAACTGTGCCACATTTGTATAGGCAGTCGGTAGTCGTGAAACAATTGTTAAAAATTGAGAATCTAAACCTCTATAACTCTTAACGTTTTTGAAGCTGTATTATTAAAATGCATGTTTACTACACAAACACCTGGAGATGTATATAAATTATATATTTTTATTATTGCATCAAGATAATCTGTATGTCACAAGAACAAATTTTACTACTTATAAATTTATCTAAAGTTAAATTTAAACACATGTAAAAACTAAAAACTGTGGGAACACTGTTCCCCCTAACAAAAAATTCAGTAGGGGAACACCATTCCCCCTAACAAAAATTAAACCAAAAATTAAGTAGTAGAACACTGTTCAACACTACACTATTTTTTATTGTACTTGTGTATATAATCAAGTTAGCCAACCAAACAATATCTATTTATTAACAAACTATTTTGGCAAAATGATGTTATGTAAGTTTCGTACAAGGAATGCACCTATTTTTCTCACCCAGAAATTCTGGAATTTATTTAAATCAATCATTCCAATGTCAGACTAAAGCTTTACAGTTGACATCTGTTACATGTAGATCACTTCTGATTCTACAGTGCTATAATTATATAAGTTTCCAGCTAGCCTAAGCCAGGCTTTTAGTAGTCTTTTACACAAATAAATGTTAAGAGTGAAAACAAAAAATGGAAGCACACCCATAACTACTTTCATGACCAGTGACCATGCCCATTTGACTTTTGTAAGCATTCCCCCAACTAAAAAATTTGAAAAACATCACTGTTTGACATGACAACGGTACCAAGCATTGCATAATATTTTTTTAAAAACTATAGCAGAGTTCTTACAGTTTTATACCTTAATCCAGGGGCGGATTTAGCATACATCAGACCGGTCACGCGACTGACGTAAAAAATCACCAGAGTAATTGCGCAATCACACAATATTTTAATCTCAACAGTCTTCTAGAAAATGTAATGCCGTGACTCCAAAGTTTGGCATACTGATTAGGTTTCAAATTCGCTTTTATCGTAATTTGCGAGTCAGCAAACACCGGGCAGGGATGACCGGGGTTCAGCGTTTGCTTTGAGAGTTTTGACTGGTTTGCGGAGAGATCTGATTGGTGTTTGATCAATTTGACCGATCTGCGCCATGGCAACCACTTTTTTGACCGATTTGCCTCAAACCTGATTGGCTGTCGCTTTTTGACCGATCTGCACCATGGCAACCATCGATTGCTGAGATACCGAGTAATTTATTCATTGAAGCCTGAAGGCTTCTCACTGTGTTTGTGGTTTCAGTCATACGAGTTCTGTATAAGCGCTTTCGAACGGGTTTTCGCTGCTTTTAACAGCAACGATGAAGAAATACTGTTATACTGTGAACAATCTACAATGATTTGTCATCTAGATTACACAGTCATCGATTTATTTCAAGCGAGGAACTTTTTAATAGACGCGATTGAAAGCGTCTAAATTTTTGCGCCTCGCGGAGTCATTTATTCCCCTACTGCTGTAAGGTAAGACTGGTAAGTTAAGGTCGTCTTAGTTTAATTTCAAATATACAAACAATCTGGTGTCGAATATATGTGTTTTGTCCAGTCTCAATATCGTATTATTTATCATTTTGCGTCCTAGTGAAGTCTGAGTTCAGAGTTCAGACATATATTTATTCAGCAAGGCAGCATTAGCATATTTCACGCTTGCCAGGAGCTCTTATATATGAATTTGAAAGGATCAATTGATCCTTAAGCCAAGGTTTAGTTCAACGTTAAATTGGATCTTTCTTTTCATGATTTTGAAATGAATAACTTTTCAAATTATGGTTAGTCTCGCTATCTTGCTCTGATAAGATATATTTTAAGGGTGCGTTCGTGAAATATGACCCCAGGTTTATCTAATTAGCTTATATTACAAGCATTGCCCCACTATTAAATCTCGATGTAATGTTACGGTAGTCGGGACTCGGTAGATAACATATAATTTATTAAATTAGAGAAAATTACACACTACAAGGTCTTCGAGACAATGAATATTTAGTTAATTTTGGAAGGCATGCATGGGTGTTTGCGCCTTTCTCGTTTGGCTAATATTTTAGTTAGCTTTGTAAAAATATAAATGCTGAACATCCAATTTGGACAAATGTTTTGTAAACATAATAAAATGTGCCATTAAAAATATGTTTTAAAAGTTTCAAAATTTTGCTCAAACGTGCTGTCAAATCGTGGGAAATGCCGTTTTAGAGACCGCATGCGTGGGCATGTCCCCGGATCCCCCTACAACCGTGGACCACAACTTTGACTGACGTTTTCAAAATCCTAAATCCGCCCCTGAAGAGAGTCCCTTTTTGTGAACCACCCCCAACGGGAAAATTATTAGGAAAAGCCCTGTTCAGCCCCCCTGGACAACATCAAAACTCTACGCCTATGGTATATGTGTGTGTATGTACTATGCATATATCCGTGAATATATATATTTATAATTTTATATTTGTGTAGAAGTTTCAAAGGTTTTAAACAAAATTGCAAAAGAAAAAGGTTGCGAGGTACTTCTCCCATGGATAAAACCGTGTGTAAACCATCTCTACTGGAGCGCAACAACTACTGTCGATGGAAATGGGGCGGTCATTTGGGCAAAGTTTGAATCGTTTTTGGAACACATTGTAAATGTGCACTCAAATCTGCCAAATCCAGTTTTTAATAAGTGTGCTCATGGTGATGAGATTGCTGAAAGGACTTGGCTTTATAAAGGTGAAAATTTTGTTTGACTAGGATACATACAGTACACACCGTTGAGCATTGCCAATTTTCCCTCTGAAATAGGCAACCACATTTTAGCAAACCTGTTTCTACTTAATTAACTATAAGCAGTCTAATTAACTGTAGAAGTGCTTACTGTACGTCTATCAAATTTGCAACTTAACCCGGGCACATTACTTATGAAGGACAGTTTTCCTGCTTTTCCATTGGCAGTGTTTTCTCTTTAAATGAAAGCCCTTTAAGAAAAGTTTGTGGAGAGGGTATCCCCCTGGCCCCCTTGTTCATATGTCCATGTTAATATATCACTTTGCCTGCCCTGCCTTAAGATGTGCTATTTTCCCCTTTTAGATTCTGCTGTTTATGAAAAACTTCGTGTTGCCCTTCTGAACAAGAGGATAAGAAAGGGTATTTGTCAAGCATCACCCTTGTCACAAACTAGCTGTTTGGAGGGGTTCCACTCCGTTCTTAATCATTTTTCTCCCAAAATGATTGCATACTCAATAAAATTAAAAACGTATATAAATTTAAATAAAATAACCTATAAAACAACATAAGTAGGTAAGTTTGATTGGGTAGTTAGCTGCCAGAGTTTTCCAGTTGCTTATTTCCAATGAACCCATTGTATCAGTACTGTACATGTACGTGTATGAAATATTGTGCATATACATGAATTAATTAACTTCCTGTCTCCTGAACCTGCTATTTGGATCTCATTCCTTATGATAAAAAGCAAATTAATCTCTGTTGCAGGCATATTTTAGCAGTTTGCCATTTTAACTGCAATCTAAATAGAGATGAGCGGAAAACAGAACATGGAAAAGTATAAAGACATAGAGAAAATATAATGTTCTTATTACATCAATATCTATGTCATAATGCAAATAAAATGCTGTGATAGTGATGCTGTGATAGTGATGTCACTCATGTGAAATTATGTGAAAGGTGTGGTCACACAGATCAAACAAACTTGACAAATGTATCAAACAGTAACTCAATAACTATGTACATTGTAATATACCATTCCTATCAGATTGGTTAATATGTAGATTGGTCTATTATTGGTAGATATTCTTTTACATGGTTAGTGCAATAGATGATATTATGCCAACTCCTCATCATCCTCGTCCTCAAAACCTTTAAAGGTCTTTCCACCAAACTTTGTTCTTATGGCATCATAAGCACATGCTGGTAAAGGTATTCTTCTCTTTCCCAAGTAGCCGTAAACCAATTGGATAAACTCTCTATAGGCAACACTTCGAAAATACCTGTAATATAATGAGCTCCTCTTTAATTTGTTAATATGTAATATTTGTAATAGTTTTTATACAAATTTAATGAGCGTTTACCACCCCCCATGGATTGTTTACTTCACACTTGCTGTGATTGGCTAAGAGCAATTTTTGCCCCCCAACATCTCTTAGCTAGCCAATCACAGCAAGCTTGAAGTAAACACTCTATGGGAGGTGGTAAATGCTCATTGTCTGATTGATAATAAATTTTGGGAACTTGGTATTTACCAGTGGTATTTACATATAAATATGGCTAAAAGCTTTTGTCTGGTTGCCTCTATGTAGGGTTTACTTGCCTGTTTTCATCGCCTTGCACTTTATACTTCTTTCCATCTATTTTACGGAATTTGCGCCCAGCCAGACGCAATGACCAGGTTGCTAAACAAACCGAACCAAAACCTGGATGAAGCGTTATGCAATGTGGCACAGCACCTACTTCTTGCAAGACAAGTTCTGTTCTTAACGCTTCTATACAGCCTTCGATTTTACAATTTTCACATTTACACCTATAAAAGGAGAAATATTGACTGTGAAGCACAAGACGGATATGTAAGACCGAAACGCATAATATGTGAGATTAATTTACAGACCAGAAGTGTCATTACAAACCAGACAGAGTACTAAAAGGCGGTAGAACAAACAAACGAACGAACAAACAAATGAACGAACTCACGCACATAATATAAAGCGTTGCCAACTGCCGACTTGGCAGGGCACCGCAATTTGACCTACCAATCTAACACGCTGATGGTTCCATTTAAGCGATGTAAGCAGCTGTCTTCTCTCTTCTTCGGCGCGTCTCTGCTCATTGTATTGAGCTATCCAAACAGCAATCGGTTCGTCTTTGTAAGGTTGCAAACTGGCCACTGTTCTTCGGTATGTGTTGGGCTGTTCAGAACTGCATCGTCTTCAACTTCCATTATGTAGTCGGATATAAAGTTTATATCCGAATCAAGTTGGCTATCCAAATTGTCGGAAAAGCTTGACGACATCGTTTGGGTTAAAGATTAACCAAAAAGTTTATAAAACAGAAAAGTTCGGGTGCGATTCTATATATTTCTATAGTGTTTATACCTGGTTTATACTTTGCAAGTTTAGCGGGTTCTTCTTTTTACGTCACTTCCGGTGGTGAACGCCAATTAGTCACCAGTACTTTCAACCTCACGGTAAATCGAAAAATCGGCAACTTTGAGGCCCGAAAAGTCCATGAAGATCAAATTTTCGTCTAATCAAATATATTGCAAATGTTCTTAAAATCGTCTAAACTACCTAAATAAGTTATTTCCCTGACCCTGATATAGGCATTTTAAATTTTGTTACATGGACGGCAACCTCAACCCTAGTCCCCCCTCCGTTCAGGCTGCCGTCCTCTCTCTCACTCGCCGTCCTCGGATCTTAAGTTCCCTATTGATCAAAGCGTACAACTGGAACTGGACTTACTCAAAAAATAGAAGCAGTGCCAATTGACCTGCTCCATTCAATTACGTAACATTTTAATTACGAACCACGAGAGTGAAATTTTTCTTCTAACCAATACTGAAAAAGAACAAATTGAAATATCCCAAAACTTATGGATGTAAAAACAGTCCTCCTTCCGGAAATGTTTTTTCTACTAGATTAAGCTTCCCAGACCACTCTAATATGGTCTTGAGGGGGCCTAAGATGAAAAATTTCTTACCAGAGACAAAAGCTATTAAATCTTTCCTTGGTACTTCCTTTCGACGCAAAAATTCTAAATTTAAAGAAAAGAATTAAAGAAAAAATCTTATTCTTTAACAAAAAACTAATCGTTAATCTTACAAATCAAATTCTGCCTGAGCACCTAACTTCTATCTTATTTATCCAATTCCTTTAACATGTTCCGACGATCAATGTACACAATTCTATTTCCGAGACTTACCCAATAAGAACTCTTTTCCATTCCATATTCCGAGCACTTGGGATACTCCACTTCCTATCAGTTACAATCTTTCGGCCTACATGTCATCTGTGCTACATTCAATTGTAAGTACATTTGGCATGGCACACCTTTCCCCATCCACTCTCAACATCACTCAGGCAGAGTTTCGATTTCTTTCTAACTACCAGCAGAGCAGAGATTACATCCTAAAGCCTGCTGACAAGGGAGGTGGCATCGTCATCTGGTCTTCAAAAGACTACGAGGACGAGGCACACTCAACTAAACAATCCTTTATAATATGAACATATTTCTGCTGATCCAAAAACAACTATTTCTGAACTAAACAATCCTTTATAATATGAACATATTTCTGCTGATCCAAAAACAACTATTTCTGAACTAACACAATCTATTTCGAACTATATCTTGTCTCTGGCGAAGAACAATATTATTGATCAGAAAACTTCCAAATTTCTTTTACCGGACAGAATTTCGAGGATCCCACTTTTCTATTTACTTCCGAAAATTCACAAACGTAATATGTTCCTGGTAGACCAACACACTCATTCTTTTTCTCAAGTTGATTTCCTCGATATATTTCACCAACCAAATGATTTTTGAATCAGATAGCTATATGAAACCGACAGACTGTTTACCTCTTTTGCATCGAAATTCCTATCACTCAGAGAGTTGTAAGAGGGGCCTTGTCTATAGTCAAATGATGAGAAACCAACGTTTCCACTAAAGGTCTCAAAACCTGAGAGTTACGCTGCTTGGTCGTGGCTACCATGATTCGGATATCTTGCCATTTATGGACAAGGCCACCTCTTACACTCAAGCCGATTTACTCGAACCAAAAGAACATAACAATGATCCAATCTTACCATTTGTTATTTCTTTTGATACTCAATTTACCAACCTTTCACATATTCTCAGACAACATTGGTCCTACATTGAAAATGACAAAGTGTTATCACAACTATGGCCAACAGCCCCTGTCGTTGCTTACCAACGCCACAACAATTTGAAGGAGACATTTGTCCATCTAAATTCTAACTCTCTACATCTCATCTTTTTTCCATTTTTCATCTCATCTTTATTTCTTCTTATTTCATAAGAGTTCTTACGTTTTGCCTATGGTTTTACAAAAAATGGGAGAAACATCATGAAAGTGTTAGCATGGATAGTAAAAAGACTAGATAGGAAACTTGGTGGCGTGAGCATGACAACCGGTTGAAATCAAGTTTAAAATCCCCTATTATATTTCAAAGTTTAGGATTAATACAGCTTAAAATGACAATCGAACTGCTTGTAAATACAACAAAGCCACAATACGATAAAATGCCCGTCTATTATTACTCGTTTTAAAAGAGTTTGGCAATGGGTATCACTGAATATATACACCCACTCAAACTAATGTAGCTTTAAATACATCTAATTGAATGTATAGCATCTCAGGCATTAATACATGGGTTTGGTTCAATTTAAGTGCGGTAGTTCAACCATGAAAGGACACCTGCGGCCGCAGACGGTTCCAATCATTACGACGAATGTCGACTCCTGAGCTAAAGTAGGTAAAAGTTTATAATTTACACATTGTACCGTACATACTTAAAATTATGAATAGATTAAATTTAATGTATGTTATTCCAGTAACTTTGTAAAACTGGCTGTAGCCACATTTCTTACTTATATGTCATCAAACAACGATAATGTATTTTCTTTGTTTTAGCATATGCAACATGCTAATATAGTTATTAAATACACAAAGCTGACCTTCCCAACTGCTCACTACTGTAGCAGGCCACTATAAGTAGAATCTTAAAAAGGTTCATCAACTAAGCGATTAAATAAAAACTATAGTGTAATTAAACAAGGCTATTTAACGCTTTAATAAACTTTTGAAGTGAAATTCTGTTGGTTGCAGCGCGATGCAAACTAACAGAACAGAATCAATAAAAAAAGAGATCTTTGTATTCTTGTGGATACGCGATGGAAAAGATATAATTACATGCATGCATGCATGCATGCATGCATGCAAACAAAAGAAAATTGTATCCATGGGGAAAGAACTGACATCTGCCAATTCTTCCTCTTCAACACAAAGGAGTATGCGATCCAATTCAAGTATGTTTTCCGCAACTCCTATGAGTCTGGTGAACGTGGTGTTTCGCACTTCTTGGTATAAATCGTCGTCTTCCTAAAATGAAAAAAAAACCCGGATATATTATTGGATAAATAATTAAATACTGTAATTGCATGTGCATATACACAGTTGCAACTTAATAAATGTTGTTACGTGACCGCTATACGCAACAAAAAGTGTAACCTCAGCTGTTTGGTTTTTACAATTATTTATTTAATTAATAAGAAACTTAGAACAGATATTGAAAATGTCTATAAAGATTAAAACTAAACTAAAGTTCAGAAACTTATCTGTCGTCTGCACACAATGAAACAGTCAATAGGAGATTCCGGCACAGGTTAACAATCCGTATGGACTTGAAAAGGAAGGAATAATAAAACCAACGCCAGGAACTCCAGGACTGACTTCGTAACCACTTTAATACATATAGCTCACTCTCATACATATGCATGCCTGATATATGTTCGATGGCTGCTTATATAGTTTCTAGAGTATATAATTATAGTAACATACTTGATTCTATATATAATATATTTACGTAAGTAGTGGAGAAAGGCCGATCCTGGCTCATTTTCCACCCACCCCATTTCCACCCCACTTCCACCCCACTTTTACCCCATCTTCCTTCACCCTCACCCTCCCGCCGCCACCACCATCCCAACCCAACCCAACCCAACTCCATCCCGTTCCGGTTCCGAAAAATATTCCCAAATTCAAAATTTGGGGATACGAAGTCGGCATGCTTCGGGAATTTTTTTCCCCTAGGTTCCAGCCGAGTCGGTTTACCAATATCCGATTTTCTTTACGGTTTCCCAGTATCCTAAATATTTCTCTTGGTCTTGTGTTTGTTTGATTTGCCGGTGTCCGATCGCCAATGTCCGAATTCCGTCTTCTAAGATGATCCGCTTGTCATCGTTCGCCGAAAGTGCAATTTTGTTGATATGCTCGGTGTATATTTCATGCATCCGACTTCTGAATGTATTCATTCCTTTCATAATATGTTTTCCGGAGAGTAGACATGTCTTGTATTCTTGAAATGTGATTTCATTTTTCACCACGGCTTTTTTGACACCCTTACACTTTTTCTCCTCTTTTCCACCCACTTCATTCGATTCACCATCCATCTTGTAAGCGTACAACTTACTTCGCAAACCTACGAATTCAGAAATTTGTTTGTCACCTGTTTCGCTTTTCATCATTCCAATTACTTTCTTGTTGATCCCGGTTGGTATTCCGCTAGGATGGCTTTTTCCAAAGTTACTAGTATCAAATCTGCTTTTGACATCATTTGATATGTCTTGGAAGAAATCTTGTGTTTTGATTTCGTAACACAAGCTGTCTGTGTCAGTGAACAGCAGACTTGCCTTTTTCCCATACTTAGGTTTGATATAATTGTAGTGAAAGTCGTACATAAGCGTTTTGCTTAGATCCAAGATGCTCATCCCAAGATATATGGGTTTGTTCAGTTTTACAGTAGTTTTTTTCATGTGGACAGCTACAAGGTTTTTTGTAAATATGACAGGGCGGTCGTAGTTAGATTTTCGTGCAAGTTTTTCTAGTTGTTGCTCATTTGTCACCAATCTTACATCTACTCGATTCCTAACATTTTCCATTGTTTTGCCAAAAACTGAGTTGTTCATTAATTTGAAGAAATCTTTCTCAAATTCTGATGTAGCTTTTGTTCTCATTTCAGTATTTAGCGAGATGTACTTTGCCATCCAGGGTTCTTCATGGAAGGTGATTCCGCGATGAATTTTGGTTAGTTTCATTCCGAGCTCTAAACACTGCTTTAGAGCTTTGTGATGGATTACGTATTTCTCCTTGTTGTTTAAATTTGGAATAAGTTTCTCCACTTTGTTTACAGCAATTCTTTCTGCAGCTAGTGGATACTCGTTGTGAAGCTCATGAAGTTTTTCCGGATACTCCAAATCCACTTCCAGGATACATGGTATGTTTTGCTAATTTTCCAATTTCTTTTCTTCAACCCACTTAAAATCTCTAACTGGAAGGGGTTCACTCATTGCCCATCCGTAAAGATTATTTGCATCTAGGTATAGAACAAAAACGTTTTCTTCGTCTGGGTTATAGTTGGTCATATACTTGTTATTGGCTTTTGCATGCCTTTTTGTTATCATACTAATTCCACCCCTAATTCCTCGTTCAACCATTAGGTACATATCTGGATCGGAGATTAGGTCGAGCTTGACATCTGTTAGTTTTAGGAGTGCGTCCCAAGCTAGACCTGGAGATGTGTAATACCACATTGGATCTAATCCATATGTTTTTTTGCAGAGCTTTCGGAAGTTTTCCATTACGTCGGCTAAAAGTAGGACATCTGTTTTTAAATACAGATTATGATAATCTCGCATTGTTTTACAGTTGAAGCTATCCCACACCTTTTGCGCATGTTCGTAGTCTTCGTCTGAGATATGGCTGTCGTTGAGTTTACTATAAAACTCTTCTTTTGCTGGAAGTTTTGGATGATCCAACTTCTCAAATCCAGACATGAACTCATAGGGAAAAAACCCCCTTTTTCTTTAGAAGGTTTATCTTTTCGTTTTTCCACCCCATGAAACCAGATTCTATGTTTTCAAACTGGTCTGGTTTTAGGTTCTTAACTAATGAGTCCAATGAGCTTAAGGTGAATTTTAACGAATCTAAAAATACTAGCTTACAACTCTGCGACCAAGGCTTCCCATCTTTTTTCACCCCACTTTCCATTACAAAATCTTTTGAAAAGCTAATATACTTTTCATCGGTTTTTGGTATGCACTCAATTTTTCCCTCTGTTAAACCTAAACTTTTTACGAACAAATGCGAGTCGTATCCCTCGAGATTGTGGAACAGAACGGGAACAAACTTTGGATCTCTCATTTTGAGGTTGCATACGTTGTGAGCTGCTCCTCTATACTTTCCAGTTAGATGACAATGATCTCTTACTCTGTCACCACCTAATCCTTTTCCACAAACATAGCAATCTATTGCATGTTTGAAACTTTTTTCTTGGTTTTCATTCAAATTCATTGGTTTTTTAACTTTTATTATTTCGTAGATGTTTTTGATCTCTGTTTCCACAGATTCTACAAATTTCTTTCCGATGTCTTCTCCTTCAGTTTTTGCCTTCAGTTTTTGCCGTGTATAGAACAGTTTTTGCTTTGTAAATACTTTCATCTTTACATTTAACCGTGTAACAATAACCACTTGGTTGATGAATTTGATAGGCGGTTGTATGGCTTTTAACATCTTCCTTTTGCACCGTATCTATTGGGAGAATAAAACTTTCAAAGTCTGCGTAGATTACAAACGGGACATCTGTGGTTTTTTGATATTGTTTGAAGAATGCTGTTGAACCTTCTTTAGGATATTCTGTGTTTTGCTCTACATGAGTGCTACAAATTTCAAGATGTTTTTTCAGGATTTCTTCTGAACTGAAGGGATTAAGACAGTGAACACAGATATGAGATCCATGTTGATGATTACTCATTTGTGTACCAACAAGTTTACCTAAGTTTTTAACAACACTGTAATGTGTTTCAAATAGAAACAGGTTAATAATTTGTGTTTCCTTAAGTTTACTTACCCTTAAAGGAAATATTATGTTCTTTCTGTTTGCGAATTCCGTTCCAAAAACGTTGACACCAATGTTGTTGTTTTTCTCAAATTTAACAATGTTGTTAAGTGGTGTTGGGAATTCTATTCCTTCCCAGTTGTATTTTTCCATTTGTAATTTTAGAGTTTTTGTTACTCTTTCAGCATTTTTCTCAACTGGATGTAATGCTCTTGTTACTGCATATTTAAAGCATTGGTTGTCATCATTTTTTATGTTAATGATAGCTTTTTTCTTTTGAATGGCATCGGGAAGCATTATGTGTTCACCTCCTCTTAGCGGATTGTAACTGGTGATAGAAATTCTAAGATGGTCTACTGAATGCAGTTTCCAACTGCTTCCGTCTTCCTGATGCTTCGCCAAAGCTTCTAGCATCTTTTCTTTCATTATGATGTAACAGGAAGATGTGTCTTCCTCTGAAATCATTGAATAGGTTCCACTTTGAAAGTGGAAAACGTCTATTTTTACTTTGTTTTCTTTATGACAGAATTTCTTCATTTTGACGGTGAGGGTGGTATATACCTTTTTCCCTCGACTGTTTGTTGCGTTGATAAGTTTTTCAACAGGAATGGTCGTATGTTCGAGAAATACTTTTGGATCTCTAACTTCACTCCCATCTATTGAGAACTTTCGGATTCTTCCATTAATAGCACCAGCTATTTGAGTTGGCGTTAAGTTTTGTAGTATGTATTGAAGTTGTTGTTTTTGAGCGTGAATTGGTACTAGTTTGATGTTGAGTTTTTCTCTTATTCCGGCGAGTCTTTTGCTTCCATTCCACTTGTGGCCTTCTTCTTCGAAGAATAGTCTTTTGTTTTCTTTTTTGATCTCGTTCCTCCAGTTTCGCATATGTTTTCGTTGTGGTCTTTCCAGTTCCCTTTGTTCGGCTTTTTGCTTGACTTTTTGAAGTTTGGTTTTACCTTTTGATATTATCTTGGACATCTTCTCATATTGTCTTTCCTTGAATCTTTCTTCACGACGATTGAGTCTTTCTCTTAATTTCTGTTGTTTGGTCTTGTGTTGTTCCTTGAGTCTTTCTTCTCGACGACGAAATCTTTCTTCGAGTTTCTTTTGCTGAGTTTTTCTGAGTTCTTCACTTTTGACTAATTTTTGTTTTAGTCTTTGAACGTATTTTGTGATACTTGTATTCCAAATTTTATTACTTTTATTATTGTTCATCTCCTCCTTTATTATATGCTTTCGACCTTTTTCTTTTTTGTAGCACTTTCAATTTGGATATGTCCCCTTTAAATGTGTCCCCTTTTTAAATTTTTCAATGAAGTTTAGTCATTGAAAAACAGAATTGTATTTAAGCAAGAACTTTTTTTTTTCACTTGCGTTTAACCGTATATTTTTCTCCCTTAAATGTTATTGTCGATCCTCTTTTTATGTAAAAAGGGATACAACTTGGGCTTTTGTTGAGCTGTTTTGCCGCATTGTAAATACTTGGAAATTCAATTTTTTCATTTAAGTTTTCGTTTTCGAAAATGATGCGAACCGGCTTGGTGATTTTGTCTTTGTGATACTTGTCAAAAATTTGATTTCTTACTAACGGGATGTTGAGTAATTCGCATAACGTTGTCGTGTTCATAATGGATGTTTTTTATTCCTTGTTCTTTTCCGATTTGACGTAATTGTTTAAGTGTATATGTTGTCATTGTATTTCTTTTATTATAGTATATTTTTTTTATTTTTTTTTTTATTAATTTTTTTTATTAATTTTTTTTTTAATTTTTTTTTTTATTAATTTTTTTTCTAATTTTTTTTTTTATTAATTTTTTTTCTAATTTTTTTTTTTTTTACTAATTTTTTTTTCTAATTTTTTTTTTTTTATTAATTTTTTTATTAATTTTTTTATTAATTTTTTATCAATTTTTTTATTATTTTTCTTTAATATTTTTAATATTTTTATTAATTTTTTCATTAATTTTTGAAATAGTTTTTTGTCAACTTTTATATTATTTTTCTTTAATAGTTTTTTTAATATTTTTTTTAATATTTTTAATGATTTTTTATCGGTTTTTTCGGTTCTGTTTCTGTTGACCCTTTGAAGTTTGAGTTTGATTCTTTTAATTTTATTTCTTTTATTATTGTCCATCTCCTCCTTTATTATATGTTTTCAACCTTTTTTTTCTTTGCAGTACTTGATTCAAAATGATGTCTCCTTAAAAAGTTGTCCCCTAAAAAATTTTTAGTTATAAAAATATAAATATAAAGCAAAAATGCGCGAAATATTTGATTTTAATCATATTTCAAAAGATTTAACTGAAGATCAAATGAAAAAGTTTAAAGAAATATACAGACACTATCATAGACTAACAAAATGTTATGGTAAAATGTATAGATCAAGCAGACGGAAAGATATTTTTCTCGTTGTTTTTAAGATGGCTTTGATAGCGGGAGGTGCAGGAGGAACTGTTCTTGGATGTATAACGGTAAATCCTATATTGTTGGCTTCTATGTCAGGACTTGGGTTACTAATAGCTGCTTATATGAGAAAGGCTAATTTATCGAGAGTGATAGATAGACATAAATTTGCGTACAAAAATTACAAAAGGGTGTTAAATAAACTTAGAGAGTTTATGAGAGGTGTTCACTTTGATCAGAGTCTGTTTGACGGGGAGTTAAGGATGATTGATGATCAGGTTCGGGAGAGATGTCCTGAGATTTCGAGCGGTGTTGACAACTGGTATCACAAGGAATACGAGAGTAATTCTTAACTGTTTTGTTAGTCCATCCCATTTGTACATTACCTTCCATTGTTAAGGAATCTTTTCCGAAACTGATGCCAAGCCGGAATCCTTTTGCTATGTTATGGTTTTTGTTAAGCTTTTCTTTTGGTTTACTTTTTGAGTTTCCCATTTTATTAAAAAATGGGAAATTAAGATAATAATACTTTAAGCAGTATTAGTTCAACTGTTATTGGGATTAGGAGTATTGACACTATTGTTACTTGCGCTAGGACTCTTTTACGTCTTTATTTACTTTTTTCCCGGAGCTGTTCATCGCTTCGCTATTTGTCGCTCTGCTATCCCAAACATGTTTTGCGACTATTAAGCCTCCTGATAGTAATCCAATCATAGGAATGAATGGAGATACTTTCATGACCATTGTTTTTACATCATCGTAAAGAAGTTTGTTAGATGATAATTCTTTGTCTAAGTTTCCATCTTTCTCAACCATATTCAGTTGTTCCATTAATTCTGAAAATTTGGTAATAAGGCTTTCGGTTAGTTGTGAGTTAACTTTGTCCATTTGGTCGCGCTGATGATCTTGTTTAATTTTTTCTAATGCACTTTGAGATGCTTTTTTAATATATTTTTCTGAATACTTGATTTCTTTTGCGGCTGATAAGCGGATTAACTCATCTCTAAGGTTATCGTTTTGCGGATTAACTGGAATTTCTTCTTCTAAGTTATATGTTTCTTCTGTATTCATTTATTACTGGGTAAAATTTTTTTTCGGTTGCGGTAAAGGATATAGGCAAACGCAACGGCCAACATCCATAAATTTTTTGCTAACCAAGCAATACCCTTAGCTCCCATTGTTAACGCTGTTGCAAGTAGGTTTAGAAGTGGGGCAATTACCGGTAAAGCAGCTTTTGCCAGATTAGCTAATTGCTTTTGCAACATCACCTGTTGCCTTTGCAGCTGAAGCTAAACCTTTTTTTCCAGCTAAAACTACTGTTGTAACAATACCAGCGATGGAAATAGCTATTGCTGATAGTGCACCCAAATTGTTTTTTGCGAATTTTTTAAATTTTTCATATTTTGTTATGTCATCATTTTTAATCATTTCTAATGTTTTTTCACTAGTTGGTTTTAAGTTATTTTTTAACCTAAGTTCATCGGCTTTTAGTTTTGCTACATCTGAAATGTCTTTATAAACAGCCTTTTTTCTTGCATCAGTTTCAGCTTCTGCCTTGTCATTCCAGTACTCAACAGCTATGTCAACAGCGTCTAGGTTTTCTACATTATTTGTTGCTAGTATTCCGCCAAGTTCTCTTAGTTCTTCATCGTTAAGCTGTGTTCTGTCAACTGTGCTATTGTTAATTGCTATTTCATCTTGAATGTTGTCAATGATGTTTGCTCTAATTCCATTAACATTTGGTGTACCAGGAAGGCTACCAACAATTTCCTCAATGGATCCATTTGCGGTTTTGCTATGTTCATAACGCGCTTTTTCCATAAGATGAGAATATTCTTGTACTACGCCTTTGGTTTTTTCACTCCCACTTAACACAAAGTCATTCCCTTTTCTAACAACAACTCTTGTGTTATCGTAAAGAATGCCGTTTACCTTTCCAGTTTTTTCACTTATTGAAATTAAACTTTTGTTTATTAACTTTCTTGAGGCGGGTCCATCTTTCATTACCACCTCCTGGTTAAAATTGTTTCTTAAAAATGTTTTTCGTGTTCTTGTGATTCTTCGTTTTTCAGCGGTTTCCCACCGTTTCCGTCTGTTCTGTACTGTGTTTTCTTCTGCATTTTCTTCCGCCGAAACACTAGGATCTTGTGCTTTTAACCAAGCGTCGGGATCAAAAGGATCTAGATCTAGTCTTCCTTCCAGATCAATGTTTTCATCATAATCATCGTCGTCATTATAATCATTAAAATTGTCATAATCATTGTCTATGAAGCTTGTTTCCTCTTCCATTCTTCGCTCCATTTCATTGTTATCGTTAAAAGTATCAAATTCAAATCCTTCCATTTTATTTAGTTCGACTACTACGTCTTATTTAGTTCGACTACGTCTTATTTAGTGCAACTTTGTTCACTTCGTTTACCTCGTCTTTGACTCGGACTAACTCTTCATTGTAAAACTTGCCAATAATATTTTCCCCATCTTTATCTTCAATGTTGTACATTACTGGGTTTCCACGGAACACAGCTGATATTTTAAAAACTTCGCTTGTAAAGTTAGGGTCATATCCCTTTGCAAATTTTTTTTGTATTTGTATATTCTTACTTGGTCGCCAACCTTGAATTTTGGTTTTGGTAGCTTTAGCGGTGGTAAACCGTATAAAGTTAAAAATACCTCATCCTGGTTATCAAAATTAACACTATTAGGTTTTCTTTTAATGGTTGAGTGGAATGTGTTGTTATAGCTTTTGGTTAGTTTGTCTAAAACATCTAACCAAGTTTTAGTTTGTTTGAATGTAAAATATTTCCACATTCTAGTTTTAAGAGTTCTGTTAAATCTTTCCACAACAGCTGCTTTTCGTTCTGAGAGAGTTGAAAAGTAATCTATGTTATGGGATTTTAGAAGGGTTTTTACTCCAACATTGTAAAATTCATTACCATTGTCAAACTGAACAACCTCGGGATATTTTTGGAAATGTTGTTTAAACTCCTCGAGCATTTTACCAACACCATCCACCATACTTTCTGTATTTTTTCTATGTACAGGAATGGTAAAGGCAAATCTACTTAAAATTTCAACTCCTGTTAAGATCCAGTTAAATCTTTTGTTTACAGAACTAAACTTAGCCATATCCACTAAGTCCATTTGGAGTTGATCAGCTAGATTTTTAACAAAGGTTCTTTGCGTTTTACGTGGTTTTCTTAGCGGTTTATGAATTGTGTACGTACTTTGTGATGATAACCACTCCTTAACTAACTTTCTTGAAACGCCTTTTACATTTTGTTCAACCGCCTTTTGGTATAGCTTTTCCGCACTTTGATATCCAGATACAGGATTATAATAAATATTTCTTAATTCAAGGTCAAGTAACGTTAAAGTTGCCATTTTATTTTATTTTAGTATGAAATAAAATGAACGCAAGAGAAATTAAAAACTTATTAATTATTAAAAACTATAAAAAAGTTTAAAGAAGTGGAAAAAAAAGAAACTTAAAGAAAAGTTTTTAACCGATTATCCAAATGCGGATGTAAAAAGGTTTGAATTCGATGTTTCATTTAATCAAGATGGAACGGTTGGAGAAAAAAGTATATTTTTTCAAGATCCAAATAACAGTATGTCTTCTTTTGATATAACTTCAGAAGCATTTTTAAGTAATCCGGATTGGAAAAGTTATTTGTACTGGCCAAAAAAGTGGACCGTTACCCAAGATTTACCAAATCCCAAACTTAACGAAGATTTTTCAATAAATTTAAATGTTATTCCTATTTTTGTAACTGAAAAGAAAAAGTTCACCGCACATTTTGAAGAACTAAACACGGCCTATGTAAAGCCTGTTGTTGATGAGGAAAGCGAAGCGGAAAAGAAACCATATGCAAAAGAGGAATTCGACTACTTAAATAACCCATATTTTACAGCAATAGCTGCTACTTATGTAATCACAAATTTGTGTGGAATTTCAGCAGAACATCTAGAAAACAAGATTCCAAGAGCCAGCTCAAATATTATTACAAGTATAGCACAGTATCACCTTGCTTATCATTTAAGAAGGTTTTTAAGGGATCCAACAAAACTTAAAAAATATATGGTTGGGAAACACCTAAAGTTACTTCAACATTTTACTCCAGTTAGAAAAATATGGAGAACACAATACAGCGACACAACCATGAAACTAGAAAAATTTCGGGATCAACAAAGACATCTGGGATATATCACGAAAAATACGAGGTATGTAAAAGATCATGCTAATTATGTTAATTACGGAGCTAACATAAAATATGAAAAATATATGGGAGGAAAACCAAAAAAAGATAATGACTTTTTACTTTTTGTACCAAAAACATCAAAAGGAATTACGCCTTTAGGTCAAAAAAAACAAACAGAAATAGAAAAAACAAAAAAAAAAAAAACACAAACAAAAAAAAAAAACACAAAAAGTAAAAACAAAGATACAAAAAAAAAACAAAAACAAAAATAAATTAAAACAAAATGAGAATCCTTATTAATCCTATTAGTGGTTATAACAACACACTAACCTTAGCAACTGGTACAATGTCATTTGGTAACAACAAAAACATTAACAAAATATTTAATAATCCTGTTGAACCGCAAAAGTCACCAGTGTTACCGCAAACAAAGTTCCCACAAAAATTTTCAGTTAACATGGAAGATTACGATCAACCAAAGTCTGAACTGATGTTACCGCTGGTTTTCAGCATCTCGCTTGCTGGTACCTATTTCATATTCAAAAAGTTTTCTTAGTACTTCCTTCGATTTCTCACTTTTTGGGAGAGTAATCGTGCTAGCGAGATCCGGTCGTTCAAGCATACTAAGAACAAAATGGATAACAACCTTCATGTTTGGAAACGAGTTAACACTTTCTTTTTGCTGGTCGAACCTTCTCTCTATATCAGACATTAATATGTTCCCAGATGGTAAAAATACATCTGGAAACATTTGTGTCATTGTTCTGTTGTATTGTGCCATCCTTTTTGAAACTTTCTTCTTTTTGTCTTGGGGGCAATGAAATGGAGGAGGAAGCTGTTCAAGAACTAACCCACAACTTATGCAGAAAACATCACCATTGGGTTCTTGTTCTTTTTGTTTATGATAACAATTATCGTATTCATTCATTCTTTCTTTTATTATAGTGTTTTTTCATAACTAGCTATATAACTAGCTGTATAACTAGCTGTATAACTAGCTATTGCATGTTTTTAACAAAATTATAATACACTAATAAATGAACGAAGAACAAAATGATCATCAACAACAAACTATTACAAAACCAGAACCAAAGGAAAGGATAAAAAATCCGAAAAGAGTTGCTCAGGGATACAGATTAGCTGAAATGAGCAAAAAGGCAAAACAAAGGAAAAAAGAAGCTCTTTTGCAAAAAAAATATGAAGAAGAAAGTGCATTACAATTACCTGACATATCAACATCTTTAACCATAGTTGGTGCTGTAACAGGTGTAATAGGAACTTACATAGCATGGCAAAGATACAAACAGGAAACAGATAACAACGAAGTAGAACAACAAGTAGTAAAGCGTAGCGAAGTTTCAACCACATCTCCAAAACCTTCAACCATCCCAACAAAAGTAGTGTTTAACAATCTTGATAACGATGATATTTAGCGTCAGCCAAGCTGAGCGACGCGGCAAAGCACAGCTTCGCGTAGCGATGCGCAAAAGCGCGTAAATCTTACTTAAATTTTATAACATTAATTTTGTTATAAATTTTACCCTATAATAAATGAACAAGGACCGTCAAACTAAATTAAAGCCAGGTTATAAACGCTTACAAAAAAGTGAAATAACCGGCGAACGTACAAGACATGTCACAACTTTTAATCCAAACAAAGCCAATCCAGGAGAAGAAATTTACGTACAGATCCCCAAACTTAAACCCGGAACAACATTAGTTCCCGACAAGATGTTTTTGGTCTTCGACTTTAAAAATGCTAATACCAAATCTTGGTTTAACAACAACTTAGCAAAACAACTCCAGAAACAACTTAAGGTAAAATTCGCAGGTGAGATCATCTACGATAACGCGGGAGAAAGTTTGTTAAGAACTTTCGAAGATTTGTGGTTAGACGACGATACCCGTGCAAATATGTTGGAAGAAGGAGTTGCATCTGAAAACCAACGTAAGGTCATCTCGAAATCCGACGATGCCACTAGCGACGTTTTCGCCTCAGTCTATGGAAGCAAGCAGAGAATCCAGTTGGGAAAAATCCTTATGGACCATGGTCTCTACGCTCCATACAATATGTCCAACGACTTGCAATATATAATTACCTTGCCTCAGGCTAGCGAAATTATGACCGCCCAGAACAACCAGGCAGTCGAAGGATATAGCTTAGAAAACATCGAACTGGAATTCGAAACCATTACTAATCCTGATCTTATGCGAGAAGTAGAAAGTGGTTATAACGCGGGAAGATCTCTAAGTTACGAACACGTAACCCTGCTAAAAACAATGGAATGGAGCAAGTCAACTACCTTAGTTAACGAAACCATTAATCTGCCACGAAAAAGCATGAAAGCTGTCGTAATGCTGTTTAACAAGAAAACCAGAGGAGGTAGCGAGGAATTCGTTTTCCCTAACATAGAAAATGTTAAGGTTACCATCGAAGGAATTCCCAATAGCGTTTACTCGCAAGGGATAGTTAAAAGAAGGTTATTCGAGGAAGCGGAAAGACTTTTCAAACGAAATGACTGTAAGATCTCAGCAAACGGTTTCTACACAGGTAACAGGTTTGCCTTGGTGGTTGACCTTAGAGCTATTGATGACAACGAATTATATGGACATGGAACAAAACTCCTGTCAACCCAATCCGGTATTATGCTGGAAATCACAAAGAAAGCCACGGCAACGGATCTTAACTGCCATATCTTCAT
This sequence comes from Paragorgia papillata, assembly GCA_035771165.1. NCBI lineage: Eukaryota > Metazoa > Cnidaria > Anthozoa > Scleralcyonacea > Coralliidae > Paragorgia > Paragorgia papillata. Next base: position 591,970 of record JAWNZC010000018.1, on the reverse strand, counting down.
TCTTTCGGATGGAGTTCTTAAGGTACAAGCAGGAGAATTCCGTGGAGTTATATACTAGTCGAACAAGAATGGGAGACCGAAACGAGGTTCCGTCGTAAATAAATGAATCCCTTCAATATGATAATAGTTGGAATGACAGGATGTGGAAAAACACATTACCTTCTTAAAATGTTAGAAGAAAAACATGAAAAACAGTTTGAAAACATTTTCCTAATTTGTCCAACTTTTGAGTGGAACAAAACCTATCTAAACTGGAAACATCTAAATGATCCAAATTTCTTTGTTATCCCTTGTGATCAGGATCAAACAGAGGAAGTTCTAAAATTTGTTGTGGAGTATTGTAAAGGAAGTCCATCACTAGTCATACTTGATGATTGTGCATCAGGGCAGTCAGTAAAAAACCGAACCAGCGAGTTAGTAAAACTCGGGTTTGGAGCAAGACACATGCATATTAGTACAATAGTAATCACACAACAACTTACAAGTATTGCAAAACCATTTCGAGAAAATATATCCAAGCTAGTGTCATTTTACAATCCAAACAGAAAAGATATGCAAGTTATCTTAGATGATTACCTAGACATTAGCAAGGACCAAGAAAAAAGAAGCATTAAAACAAAAAAAATATAGTCGTCTTGAAATAAACCTAATACATCCATACAACCATGAAATAGTAACAAGTTAAATTTGAACTACAAAAATCATATGTTAAAAAAAAACATATGATTTTTTTAAAAATAAATGAGTCTTTTAAGAATTTTCATGGAAAAAAACAATGAAAAAGAAACCATTGTTAAATTTGATGAACCTCTAGTTATTAATGGTGAAACAATGACTGTAAAGTGTGCAAGCGTGTTCTGGGATTTCAACAATATTACAGATCCCATTTTCATCGTAAATGGTTCCAAAAAAATATGGTTCAAAGCAGGTTATTGGACTGCTAATATGATTATTGACAAACTAAAGGAAGTAAATGCAAAAGCAGAGCTAGTGCATTATTCACAAAAAATTAAAATTACACCAACAGAAATCCTTTCCCTAGAAAAACTGGCTCCAATACTTGGATTCTCTAAAACACGAATGATTATTCCAAAAGGAAGCAGTTGGACTTCTAACACATCTGTTAACGTTAACCTTGGTTTAAAGTATTTTGATATTAAGTGCAGTGCTGTTAACAAAAACGAAACATCATTTCAAGGACATCGGAACAACGCCATTGCAATACTTCCAATTACAACTACGCAGTCATTGAAAGGTACCGTTTCACACTATGATAACATTAATAGTGAAACTAAATTAAACAACGGTATCTATAGCGAACTAAAGTTTACAACAAGTCATGAGATTGGTGATATACTATTAGAAATAGTAATAAAATAAACTATTAAATTTCAACACTAATAAATGAGTGACACTAAGAAAGAAGTAATTCAAGATTTATACAATGCCACACTAGTTACAGCAGGAGCTGTGGTTGTAAGTATGGTTTCTAAAAAATTAACAGGACAACCTTTAGCCGCACCAGCCAGCCTAAAGGAAACCGCAAAATTAGCTGTTGCCGTTGCAGTAGGAAGTTTCTTAGTTAAAAAGGGACAATCTGCTGGATATATCCCTAAAAATCTAAATGTATAAATAAACATGGCATCAATGGTTATAGGAGGACTATTTAATGCAGTTGCTTTCGCAGGAGCTGGTTATCTATTCTCAACATTTAACAAATCAGATTATGAAGAAGAAACAAAAAGACATGATCTCGCAATGGAAAAACTACAAAAATCTCAAGAAGACTTTTCGGAAAAAGAAACTATTCGAAAAGCTAGAAAAAAGGAACTACAAGAAGAACTTTATAACGCAAAAAGTGACATAAAGGAAACAAACAAAGCATTTGCAGAACTCAACAAAATTCGGAACGAACAAGACATACCACCACCAAAATTGGAAGACTTTTACCAACCATCAGATGAGATGAAAAAATATCAAATCATGGCAATGGGATTAGTTGGAGGAGGTGGTGGGTGGTTATTACACAAATTATTATAATCATGAAAAATTCCTATTCAAAAGAATAGGAATTCATTAATATTTTTTTAAATCATATGTTTCAGTTTAAGTAACATGTTTTCATGTTTTTTCTGGTTAACTTTTAAGGCTAATTCCTTTCTTTCCGCTTCGCTTACCTTAAAATATCTTGGTGAATAACCTGCATTGTCGTATGATTTTAGGTAACTTGTTGTTTGTGTAAGCCAAAGCGGGTTATTACTGAAATAAGGACTGATGTTAGTTGCTTTTGGACGTGGTTTTTCTTTTTCGTCGCTATTATACCAACAAATAATACTATTAATATCACAGCTAAACCGGAAAAATTTTTGATTCCAAGATGAGATGAAGGATGATTTCAAATGGTTGTCTTTAATCCGTTTGGCAACGCTTAACATTGCATCTTTGTCTTTCCCTTCTGACATGGTATACATTGCTGAACACAAGTTGTTAAGCGCAGTTTTGTTTCTCATTCTTCGTATTGAAAGTTTTGGAACTAGAATGTTGAAAACAAAATTTCTTACATTTTCATCCCCCACTATTTGTTCGCAACTAGGGTTATATGTCGTTCCTCCATCTTCGTAAATTAATGGAACAAGTGATCTTATTGTATAAAATCTTACAACCTTTTTAAACGAATCCCACTTTTTGTTACAAACATCTTTGTTGTACCTTTTCCCATCCTGTTGTGAAAACTTATGCCAAATGTTGCATCCTTCTTCACTTCCATTGGTACAGTTGTACACCGCACAACCTACTGTCCACCAAGATTTTGAGTAAATTTCCGCACGTTTTGACGAAAGTTGACTAATGTAAAAGTTTAATGTTTCATACATAACTCTTTTATTAAAGAGTTTTTTAAAGCAAAAAAGATATTAATGAATTCCTATTCTTTTGAATAGGAATTTTTGATAATTTAAAAATATTTTTTCTTCTTGTTGATACGTAAGATTTCTGAGTTTAGTTTTTCTAGTTCTTGCTGTTCTTGTTTTTTCTGTTTCATTGCATATTTCTTGTTTTCCGCTTCGCATTTTTTTTCGCAAACCATTTTTTTCTTATCGTTTCCCAACTTTTTATCGTGTGTTGCTTGACGTTCTTGTTGAAGCTTGTATTCTTGTTTTTCTTTGAATTCCTCCTCATTTTTTTCTTTTTGTATTTTTTCCACATACTTTTCTGTTTCCTTTTTTGTATTCTTTTTCATATTTTTTGAAATCATATTTGTCGTTAATGGCAAGAGTAAAATCGTTATTGAAAAAATGACATGCGATTTCCTCATTGCGGAAAAATCTAATGTAAATAGCCTTTTTTTTCAACCAGTCCAACTCAAAATAGTTTTCCCATGTTTCAATTGAAAACAGGTAACTAAAGTTTTTTTCATCCACTTTAGCCAGATAGTTTGCCCATATGTCGTGTATAAGCACACAACCATCTGATAATTTGGAAAGAAGTTCTCCATCATTCATCCAAAGTTCGGAGGCAAACACATGCGGCCTGTCATCTTTTCTATTATGAAGTTTGTACCATGCAAAGAAAGTACAGTTGTTGCTGTAGTTTTCTCCACACATTTTTAATGAATATTTTCGCCAAAGGTTAAACCCTTTTTCGGGAATATCTCTTGACATGCTGTAAACAATTCTTGAAGCATTTAACCAATCATTAAATGTGAAACCAGATTGAAAAACGGTAGACGAATTGATGTAAGTTGGTGAGTAATAAGCCATTTCTTCCTTTTATTATAAAGTTTTTTTAAATATTCAATTTATTAACGGGGAAGGTGGAAAGGAGGAGGAGAAGGAGAAGGAGGAGGAGGAGGGACGTCTGGTAATGCATGCATTTCCTCAATTATCTTTGCTATCCTTTGAAATCTTTCTTGATCTTCTGGACTTATGGTTTCACGTTTCTTTTTTTCTCGCCTTAATCTGTCCTCTCTTCGTTTTGCTTTTGCCGCGGCCAGTCTTGCTCTTTCTTGTCCTTCTACTTCATCCTTTTGTCTTTGTATCTCATCCTTCTGTCTTTGTATTTCTCTCAATCGCGCTCGCTCTGGCTCACCCGCATCCCACAGCCTTTTCTCTTCCTTTTCCCTCACTTCTTCTTCTTCTTTTTCTACCTTTTTATCAAATTTTCCATTGCAGATCGAATATGTAAGCCCGGATTTTTCCATCTACAAAATTCAAGTTTTGCTTGTTCCTTAAAAACTTTTCTTCTTTTAATAGCCATTTCTTTAGCTTCTTTTTCTTTAAAGTTTTTATATCTTTTTTCTGAAAGGAATAGCGTTGTAACTTTAGGGGCCACTGTTAGCTCCATCCTTCTACTTCGCGTACACCCTCTATTAAAGATTGTATTTCGATGGAAAAGCAACGTAGTTCTGATAATGTTTTCTGGCTATGTTTACAATTCTCTTGGAAACGGTAGGATTCCCCTCCATCTTTTCCAACTGATTTTTAAGTCTAAGTGCTATCCGCTGTTCGTGTTCCGTAGGTGGTTCTGATTTTTGGTTATCATATTCTTGTTGACAGCTTTTGCGGTATGCCACTACCTTGGCAAAAGGGTTTTCTGGTTTTGGTTTTTCTATATGGTTTGCACATTGGTGTTCGCCTGCGTAGCATTTCCTCATACAGTTTCCTCTGGAAACAAATGGTACCTTCTTCTTTCTCATAACTTTCTTTTTCCCTAGTTTCTTTTTTCTCCAGCGAACGGGAACAGCAGGTTTTTTCTGTTTTAATTGTGCTGAACATATTTTTCGTGTTGTTTTATGATAACCACAAAAGGTAAGTCCATCCTTACATCTTCTTCCACAACTTTCACCAACACGTTTCCCTCGTGTTAGTTTGTGTGGACATAAAATTGTTTTGGGTAAAACTTGTTGTGGTTGGACTTCCACTACTTCCTTTTGAGCTTTCTTTTTGGCTCGTTGTAATCGCTTTTTTAGTTTTTCTTTGTTTCTTTTCTCAGCTGGATCTGGTGGCGGTTTTGGTGTTGAGTTAGCCAAAACTTGAGCTTTCTTTTTAGCTCGCTGTAGTTGCTTTTTTAATCTTTCTTTGTTTCTTTTAATATTGTCCATCCTCTCCTTTATTATATGCTTTCGACCTTTTTCTTTTTTGCAGCACTTATGATCCAAATGTGTCCCCTTAAAAAGTGTCCCCCTTTTAATTAAAAACTAAAAAATTCCTATTTTTTTTTAAATAGGAATTCAATTTCTCTCGGTCAGGCTTGTATCTTCTCCGTCTGTAAAATTTTATGGTCGCTCATTATTTTTTTGTTTATGTTAGCTATATCATCTGTTTCTAAAAATCCGCTAATTACTTTTATATCATAAATTTCTCCTGTAAATGGTTTTGACAATGGACCTGTTGTTCCTGTAAACCTATCGTTCACAAATATTGTGCTACATGTTTCACCAATGGTTTTAGGATTTGCAAAAAAATCTGAATCCACTGACTTTTTCCCATTTATATACAAACAGCTTCCGCTTAATAACCAATGACATGAAATTATATGTTTTTCAAAAATGTCAACATCACTTTGAATTGTACAGTTGTATTCCTTTGTAGGAAATCCTCCTCCGTATGAAAGTTGGTTTGTTGTTCCAGTTTTGTAACCAATGAATTTATCGTAACCACCATTATCGTTACCGATAATGTATGCCCATTTTCCAGAATTGTTGGTGTCACCAATAACACGCACCACGATAAATACTGAAACATTAATACTAGCCATTTCCGGACATTTAAATATCATAAAACACTTTCTGGTATTTTGTATAAAATCCAACCCAGGTATTGGACCTCTATTATACTCACTTTGAAAAAGTGAATATTCATTGTCCTGCACCCTTCCAACTCTAACTCCTTTTTCAGCCTGACCAGATTTCACAGCTTTCAACATGTTGACATCAAAAACAGTTTTGTACTGTTTTTGTTTTAAATTTATTTTATGCTTACATCGGCATGTTTCATAACCATAATGTATGCTCATTTTTTATTTATACTGTTATCAACAAAATTGCACTTTCGGCGAACGATGACAAGCGGATCATCTTAGAAGACGGAATTCGGACATTGGCGATCGGACACCGGCAAATCAAACAAACACAAGACCAAGAGAAATATTTAGGATACTGGGAAACCGTAAAGAAAATCGGATATTGGTAAACCGACTCGGCTGGAACCTAGGGGGAAAAAATTCCCGAAGCATGCCGACTTCGTATCCCCAAATTTTGAATTTGGGAATATTTTTCGGAACCGGAACGGGATGGAGTTGGGTTGGGTTGGGTTGGGATGGTGGTGGCGGCGGGAGGGTGAGGGTGAAGGAAGATGGGGTAAAAGTGGGGTGGAAGTGGGGTGGAAATGGGGTGGGTGGAAAATGAGCCAGGATCGGCCTTTCTCCACTACTTACGTAATTACTAAATGACATCATAGCTGACTCATGCCAAGTCACAAGTATTTACTAATTGGTTACAAGTACTTATTAAGTGTTCAGTGATCAAATAATGTTTAGTTAATTAACTGTCTTAGGATAGGCATATCCGTAACAATGTATTATTTATTTTCTTTTTCTTTTTCTATCTTAGATAGAAATTATTTCACAATATGAATCAGACTTGAACACATGACAAAATCTCACACCAAGAGATAGACATTGCCAAAGCAACAATTACACATAAATTAACGTACTTACACACAATATCTCTTAACTCATTTCCCTCATTCTTAGACGATTTGCTTTCCAGCAGTTTAGGAAGCACCATGACTGCACAAGTATTTTCAAGGGCTGTAAAATTAAACAGTAAAAGGTATGTATAATGGTCATTCCATATGAAATCAACAAGGAAAAAATCAGAATGACACCCAATCATCTCCGATTTTGACCAACCAAATATTTTGGCCTACCAAATATTTTCCAAATATCTATTTTGGTTCCTGAGATATTGGCTTTTCAAATTTTCTCCAAAATGACCCTCATTCTATTATAATCCGCCATTTCAAATTTCTGTTGAAGAAAAATGCATGGCATTTCTTCTGTCATTTTCTGTCTTTTAATCCCAAGAGAATAAAAACTGGCATTTTACTATTTTAAGACATGGCAAATTAGAATATGATGTTAAAATCATTACTAGACTAGAAAATATCATATTCTGTGTTTAAATACAAACACTCAAAAATATTGGTTTGCAAAACTGGAAAGAGATATCAAATTAGATCTTAAAAATTTTTAATGTTGAGCACGTAGCACCAAAACCATGTTTGGTATGTTAACTCTATATGTAATAAGGATTACTTTGACCAAGCCGTGACTTGGTGTCTTCTCTCGTTTTTGAGAAACAGGCTAACAAAGACATTAAAGAATTTTTTCTGAAATTCTGATGCCTTAAGTACAGTATTTCTTGTAAGCATGTACTCAATTTAAGACTTACTGAGACAAAATGATTGGCATACATGAAGTAGATTCCTATTTTCTTCAAGTTGATAGTCAATTACATCAAGAGTTAGCAATTTGTGAACACAGAATGTCTTCAACTGAAAATTTAAAGAATTGCTCCATTGGAAATCATCTGAAAGATTCAGAAGAGTGTCATTTAGGCGAAGTGCATACAAGGTCGACTGCACTGAAATCGGCCAGCATTTTAACGGCAGAGCAGGTCGAGTTACTCTCACTGAGAACAGGCATTTCAAACAGCCCTGACCATGATATTTGTCTGCATCATGAGCAGGCAGTTCTTATGAGATATTCTCAGTACCAAACAAGCTGCTGCGCCCCATTCAAGAAACACCAAAAATCAGTTAGAAGGCTCTCTAAGGATTTTAACGATATAAACAGAGTTATTCCTGGAAAGAAGATATGCCCAAGATATGCCCATCAAGTTCCATGAGGTAACGATATCACCTGCAAATAAATAAATTTAAAAGTCAGTTTAATACTGTTATTCGGCCAGTGTAATCCAGAAAAGTAAACAGTAAATTAATAAATAAAGATTTAAATTTAAATAAAGTGTAAGAAGAGTTCTGCCGGCAAGGGCGAAGACATTGAAAATAAACAGCATCAACGTGGGAGGGTTATCAATCGAAGTTTGTCTTTTCAAACAGATAGCACGAGTTTGCTCGGTGAAGACAGTTTATTGAAATCAGATCTAACTGACAAACATGGAAAGTATACGGATTCGGGACCATTGCCTCTAAACTCAGGCCCCGTTTACACTAGAGCATAAGTATCCGCATTCACAGTTTTTCATCCTCATGGGAATAAAAAACAATGTGAATCCGGATACTTTTGCTCTAGTGTAAACGGGGTCTCAGACTTGCAACTCCTTTAATTAACACCAACACGAGAGCTCCTCTTCCTAAAGGTTATTTTGGTTTGACGATGGGTCCATTAACAAATTATGTGTTACCTTGTCAAGCCTTTCAGCTCCAAACTTCAATGACGCCTTCTGTTGTTTGCGCTTATCCATGTTCTTGGCCAAGGCAACCAGTCTCGATAGACAAGCCAAATCTCGGCTTCGTCAGCTCAAGGTAAAAGTTTAACAGTAATCATCGAGTCTAAGACGGGCTTTAAGGAGACAACAAAATTAAACGGGACTCGGAATGGTATTGGTTTTCCCTTTTAAAAGGTTCAGATGATGATGTAGCCAACGCCATCATGAAAGACAACTCTATCAAGCAATCCTGCACTACTAATCTCTTGGTTGAACTCAAACATCAGTGTCATGAATTGTGCCGGTTAAATAATCCCTCAATCTTGCGATCCAAAAACGTACAAGACATTGTTCATTTTAAATTTGTTGAGTTTGTTGAGAAAGAATTGAAGGAACGAGCTGCTCTTCTCTACCAAGTTTTAAGAACTGTGGTATCTTCAAACAGCAATAGGAACACTACAAAAACTATGGAGAAGAAAACTTTGGCTATAGCTATGGCTGCTGGTCTCCTCCTCAAAGCAAGAAATAAGGACATGTGTTTAACTCAAGTAGTGACATCTTTAATACTACACAAGGGAGGGTTATCTCAAATGGTAAGATTTTAACCCTTTTTTAGTATTCTGAAATAACAGTAAAAATCCGCGTATAAGAATTTCCTGTGAATTTATAACCAGCGCTAAAAAAAAATTTTAGACCCCCATTTTATAAGAACCTTTTTAGCATAAAAATTGTAACATGTTCTTAATTTGAAAAACTTCAGTTAAAATGACTAAAAAAACAATTGTTGTAATATTATGTTAGTAAGACTACTTTCCAGTGACGCCACACCACGGGTACACATTGGACCAATATCAAGCACCCTTCCCTCAAAAAAATAAGGAACTTTTTAAGAGCCTAGGTGCCTAAAATCCCAATAAATACCACTTACATAAGAACCTTTTTTAACAGGCTAACTCGAAACATAAATGGTTCCTATAAGCAGGTTTTTACTGTATGGTTTAACTTTTCTTGATTCTATTATGAGGGTCCATACATCAACTGTACTGAATTTGGTATTGACCTTTTGATAAATTTAAGAAGTTTAGATTAAGAGAAGTTTAATTTGTGTTAAAAGATATCTCATAAACTGTAAATCGTAAAATGGATGGTAAAAAACAATGGTCTATACCCACTGACCTATATAACTGTTATATATAGGTCGGTGCCTTTACCATGATCATTCCAACTTGGGACACCCCCTTTCATATTTATCTTTCCATTGCAGGGGTTTACAAGGTTAAACAGACTTGAAATTTGTTTGTCGCACAAATCTGTCATAAATTATAGTTCACTCATGGGTCAAGGCTTTGATGCAGATGTAAAGAGGTGGATGAACAATCCTCAAGAGAAACACCTAATAAAGTAGTTGGGGATAACTTAGATTTGACTATAAAGAAAAGGGACCAAAGGAAAGACAATCCCAACACAGATTTTCACTGGTAATTGCATTTTTTATTTATTATAATTTTTGTATTCTATAACAGGTGACAGAGACATATAATATGTATGAGCTATGGTATGAGTCAATTCCAATTAAGAGAGATCAAGTCCCCGCTCTAAGTCAGATCTGGGGTTTGCACATGGAATTAACTTTTGCATAACTCCGCCTCTGTTTGTGCTTGAAATGCAATATGAGATTGTAATGTAATCTTATAAAGCAATCAATTAAAGTTTCCTGAGTAGACAACAATGCTTTATGATAGTATGTGCCACAAATATGTTAAACCGTCCATTTGTCCTTTTTATCTTGCAGGTTTCTTGTATGGCATTCAAAGGACGAATTTCATTTGCTCACTTACTTAGTGAGAGACCTCAAAACTTTCCCACCAACAGAGTTTGTACTCTCACCAGTAGAGGTTGCTGAACTTAAACAACACTACAGCATTTTACTGCTAAGAGTACTCTGCAGTAATATAGAATTTCGCAGTTCTTTTAAGAAATTTGTACCTCGCCATATTATTCATGAGTACTCTGTTCAAATATGCACAAGAAGTCTGAAGAGCGGTCACTTGGTTTGACTCCACCGATGGCACGGCAAAAGTTTTGGAAACACTTCATGGTTATATACCAGATGGTGTTGGCAAAGTCATTTTGGTGAGAACCAATTAACATGTGAAAGGGCAACATATATTAATTAAGATATTATATCCTATAGCACTTCATTAAAAATTGATACAAATACAATATACATTATGCTATATATTAATATTGTAAGCTTTTATCCTACAGTACTGTATTTGTACAGGTGTCCAAAGGTTGGGACAAACTGTATTTCTACATACAGCAGAAAGTTGGCATGCTAAGATGTGCTTGATGATGGTAGGTTTAAATTTAAATAGTAGCTCATTCAGCGTTGGCTATGATCGTTTTGAAGGTCGGGGAAGGCTAATCAGCTTGAACTGGATATATAACCAACCAATCTATACATGTATTGGTCACCATATTAAGATACTAAAGATTGGTTGGTAAAATAGGAGTGTTGTCTGTTATACTGAGCAACATAATGATTTATTTCTTCAAAATTTACCAACAAGTCAAGGTTATCTATTGTTATTCAGGTCATATTTAAAGTCCTTTTGGAAAGAGAAAAGTGCAAAGGATATGGGTACACTATACCAACTCAGTGTGCTACATCAAGGACAAACGTAACAGGGGATGTGAAACATCAAATGAATTGGGTAAGTTTAAATAGTTCGGTATTGGCCCCTCTTCCAAATATGGCAATGGACAGGGGCATATCTGTATGTAATACCATGATCACCTCGGGTTCAGTTGTTCACCTCGGGTTCATTTGTCCACCTCGGGTTCATTTCTAACAGGGAATAAATACATGTAGCGTGCATGACAAAGAGATTCCAAACAATGCTTATTTTACACAACAAATAAAAGCATTAAGGCCCGGTTCAAACGTCGAACTTCACATGAACCGATCCTAATTCCAACAATTAAGTTCATGTAAAGATCGACGTCTGAATGAGTCTGTTTCGACTGTTTTGATTAAGACCGATCCAACGATAAAGTTCCACATCGCTTGTCGGGAATTTCGACTTTGGATCGAGTTCGATTCAAACGTCGAACTTCACATGAACTGAACGTACTGCATTTTATCCCTCAAGTCCCTTGCCTGTCCCCGTTATCCCTTTTCATAATTATTATAATATATTTCCTTCCAATATGGCGACGCCGACCTGTTCTGTCGACGATCTTTGTTGTGTTTGTTTCAATCAAACAAAATATGTATGTATAATATGTGAATTTCCAGTCTAATAAGCGTTCCTCCTTTGAAAATGATGAAGAGACAGCAGGCTGGGTGATGGGGAAAAGTGTTGGTTATTGTATGGCGTGCAAGAAACCCAAGCCCAATACTGGCAGAAAGACAAAGAAGTCCAATATTACTGATCATGCAGCATCGGCTGACATTAATGGATATCTTAGGTAAGTTAACATTAATTTCGTAAGATTTCATTCAGATATCGCTCGTTTACGTCTATGCAGTTTAATAATTCCAAGATGCTGTAGTTCCAAAACCACAAAATGCTATTCAATATTCAAACACTCAATAGCCATACAGCACCATACTCTCGACGGTATGTTTAATATTTTAAAATGTAATAAATAACAAATGCAGTGTGCATACCAGTTGTAGTACATTGTACATAGTATATAGTACATTGTTCTGAATATATGGTAATATGGAAAAGTCAAATCCGAGAAAGTGACCCCTCAATTCAGTCAATTGTAATTGGATTTAATACTGACATTCAGAATGTGGATAGTATCACTGGTACTCTCATAAAGCATGGAGAAATCAGAGATAATTAGATGTACAATATGTACTGCCTCAAGAAGCAAAACATTTAACAATTAAATTATATATTTAGCTAGATTTTTAACACTTAAGAAATTTTGAGGTTCCCACATAGCCACAATAGTTTGGGAGCCATAGTTTCAATTAGCCAATTCGAGATTTTGCCGGCGGCCTAGGAATAGCAACTTTACCATTGCATTATGGGACTGTTTTGGGGATGGTTCCTTTGCTCTCATCCCCCAGAACAGCCCCATGATGCAATGGTAACATCGCTATTTCCAAGCCTCCAGGGCAATTTCGACAGGAAATATCCCAACATGCACAGCTTCACAACTTTAATATTGTTTAAGGGTAGTCAGGAGAAACCTGTTCATATCTTTTTTATATACTTTAGTGACGACCCACCTATATCAGATGATGAAGATGATGGTTGTCACGAATTGTTATTGACAAAAGGAAAAAGAAAAAAAGTGGACGAAAGACAAAGTAGACACAAGAAATGTTGAATGATTTTATTGATATCGTCACCAGCAGTGAGTATTATAAGAAGAAACTCGTATTCATTAACACAAAGACACAGAGAAATGGTGAAATATATGACAACATTCTCAAAGAACTAAAACAGAGATGTGCTGAGAGGAATGAACAAGTTCCATTTACTGTTGCACAAATGAGGTCGAAGTTTAAGAAATGTGTTGGCATCTGTAAGCAGGCTGCTCTTACTGTCAAATCTGCTACCGGCATCAAACGCTTCCAAGAGGACAAATGTTTTGGACAATGGTTCAATCAGCTGTACAGCATTGTGAAAACCAGGGACTCTTGCAACCCGGAAATTGCAATTGAACCATCAGCATCAAGAAATGCTGCATCAAGAAATGCTGCAAATGAAGTCAACGATTCAGATATGGAAGTTCAGGATGATGCTTCAAAACGTTCAGATGAAGAAAGAGGAAAGGACAATTTGTTTATTCCTGTTCCACCTAACAGAAAGAAGAAAAGGGTAGAGCCTGTTGATGAGGCTCTACAGCTTATAAAAAAAGCAGTTGAAAACGATCATACAAAAGATCTAATAGATTTTATGAAGGATCAAATGCAGAAGTCTCAAGAACATGAGTTAAAGGTTTTACAAATGATTCTCAGTTCTGAAAGTGTACCACCATCCAGAAACATCCATCCGCATGGAATTGCTCCTGTGTATCAACAGCAGTAGATAACCCCCCCATATAGCGTATCAAAGGGATGCCGCCTCATTAATATTCACCGTGACTCATGCACAGTGACTCACACATGACTCACGCATGACTCACGCCTGTGACATGATTGGACAAGATTGGATTATATTTTTAGGACCTAGATATTCAAACAGAGTAAGTCATCCTAGAATTATTGCTAACTAAACCCTAGTTCATGAGCGAGGAAATTGTAGGAAGATAGAATGAGGAATCACTTCGAGAAGTCGTGAAAAGAACGATTTTAAGTGTCGAAATATGAACTAAAGGCAAAGCGATATTTATTACTTTGAAAGCGTTGCTAGGTTAACTGGAGTACAAACAGAGTAAGTCATCCTAGAATCACTGCTAACTAAACCCTTGTTTATAAGCGAGTAAATCGTAGGAAGATAGAATGACGCACGGTGTGATGCACGGTGTGACGCACGGTACGTGTGTGATATAGTAGATCCATTTAAAGTATGTGTAGATATTTTAAACCAAGCGAGTGATCACGAAACGTCAGAGTAAAGATTATAGGGTAGTTTACAACAAACGCGTTATTGTAAACAGGTTTGATACAGTTCCTTACGGATTTTAATTTAGCTTAACGTGTGTTTGTAAATACTATGGGACATGTAAACATACAGAGCATGCGTACAGTAAACCTTAACAAAATAGACGTTCTTTATATTTACTTTGGCCAGGCCAAGGCTTGTAGTGTAAACATGGCTATAGTATACTAAGCCTCGTTTGCACTTTCCCTTTTGGCGCATATGCCAAAAGTGTGTGTTCTGGTAGCGTTTTCCTCATTTAGACACTGATTGTCCAATACGGGTTCGCGAATGAAAAAAAGGACGTCCCCGTCCTTAGACGTTGCATGCTAAATCCAATCGTTTTGACAACGCGACGGCGTCCTCGACCCAGGGCTCCTCGGCCAAAACTGACGTCGCGTTGCCATCCAATCTCGTTCCCAGAGCCTGCGTTCCTTACGGTCTGCGCCGAAAAACGAAAGCTCTGGGATATAGGTGAAGGCGGCCTCTTTCAAGTGGCAACAGGTTTTTCTGTTTCCGGGGGTGGATTATCCCAGAGCTCTCGTTCCTCGGCGCAGACCGTAAGGAACGCAGGCTCTGCGAACGAGATTGGTTGCCATCGCGTTGCCGCCGAAGTTTGAGTATCAAACGTCGAAGTTTGTCAAACGATTTAAGGTAAATAATTTTGTCTTTCATTATGTTACGTTTTGCATTCGCAAAGTTGATATCGTTGGAACATTTAGAAATTAAACTGCTTCTGCTCTGCTTCTTCAATAACGTTTGTATAAACGATAACGTTTGATTCGAGTTGACATGTGAGTCATTTGATCATTCGAGTCGTTCCTATTTGATTATTTTCCTATTTGTTTCATAGTCATAAGCCGTGTTTACACTACAAGCCTTGGCCTAGCCTAGGCCTGGATTTTGGTAGTGTAAACACACTTTGGCCTGGCCTAGGCCTGACCTAGGCCGGATTAATGGCTGATTTCCAGTTACGCGTTTTTCACGTGCACGCACGTAAAAGTTTAAACTCTTCTCAGTAACTCCTATTTAACACATAGAACTGTTAAAGCATGCTAAAAGGTGCGGAATGCTAAATTCTCTTCATAAAAATATTTGTTTATTTCAAATGTAATACTCAAATACGTGCGTGCACGTACGTGGAAAACTTAACTGTACGTAACTGGAAATCAGCCATAAGTTTATCTCGACTCCCCTCTCGGTACCTTTATCTCGCTTACTTGGACCTTGGCTAAAATTATGGAAGGTTTCACCACACAAATTGGATAACAACATTGATGACGCACGGAAAGCTAATAATTTTGCTTTGGTAGTTTGGTAATAATTTTACTTTGAAAAAGTTGAGTTCTGTGCTCATTAGATGGATCGCGGCATTCTTAACTAACCGACAACAAGCTGTAAAAATCGGAAATACCTGGTTTTCTTCAATTTCGTCGTCCCATCCGTTCCTGAAAAAACCTGATGTCAGAAAACTGCAGAATATGGACTAAAACTCTCTAAATACATGAAATCTTTAGCAACTATACAGAATTGCTCTAATACATGTACCCTAAATAAGTATGCTGGTTACAGACTAAAAAATCAAATAAATTACAAAGAGGAAAGAAATTTGACTGCATAAAAAGATTTTAATTTAAAAACCAGTCGATGGAGGAAAACCAAGGACGGAAGGATTTGCTTTTGCACACGCTTTGCTGACGCGAGGGAATGAAGGTGATCGAGACGTACTCTTATACCTTATATGTAATCAATTCATGTAATTCATTATTATGTTAGGACGACACTTAATCATTTTAAAAAGTGTTGTACATAAAATTTTGATTTATTTCTTCATTAAATCACTCAATCCAATGGTGATATTTTTATCAGAGCAATCCTATTTCTGTAGATAAATATGGGAGCCGTCCTTATGGACGCCATTTTCCGATCATAGTCACCATGGTAACGCCGCATAATTTCAAAATCTTAAATTTATACTCACATCTCAAGAGAGGCCATAGAATCATTTAGCACCATGAGAGGATTGACAGAGGCGTTCTCGGTCTAAAATATTATTACGGAAAATACTTGTAGTTTTCCGATAGAAAAGGAGGATACGGAGGGCTATAAATATCCTATAAATGTAGCATGAAAAGGTTGGAAATAAAAAAAACTTAAGGGTAGTGGTCCTATGTGTGGGTTGAGGATCCAAAACAGCTTTTCCACCGGGCCTCACGAGCTCTCTTGGCCATTCTGCCCTCTCGCCGGCCTTGGTAATACCGAGTGGGAGGCTGGGAGCCTGTTCCCGATACACCGACCGTTCAGGACAAGACGAATAGTTTCCCTTGCAATCGTGCTCTTCACCATGAATATAAAAAAAGTTCAAGGTATGCATATAGGAAAATGTACCTGTTTGAGTTTCTCAGGAGAGTTTTCTACTTCCTCAGTTTTCCTTCTTTCCTCATATTCTTTCCTGAAAAAAGTTGATGTCACGAAAGAATTTGAAGCCTTTTTGATTTGAAGCTGATTTGCTTGGGTCGTCCTAATCTGCGTCTGAAAGTCCAGACATTCAATACACAACACTGTGACACACTACCGGTGACACATTATTACCGTATAACCGGTTATCATATAGTCTTTTTATAAAAACCATTGAGATTTTTCAGTTGAAGCTATGTCAGTTGAAGCTATTCTTTTGAACTAGCAATAAAACCAGTGTGAAGCAGCGTTTGGGGACCAGTTCCTGGTCCAAAAACAAACAGGAAATCAATATATACCTATCCATTTCAATTTCTTTCAGGGCCTTCTCAAACCCTTTTCTCTTCTTACTTGGGAAATCCGATGCAGACTGGTAAGGTGCAAAGTGTTTAGGATGCATTTTCGCACTGTTCAAAAATAAAAGAAAAATAAAGTAAAGAATTGCTTGTATTTTGCTTCTAAAGTAAACTAGCGATCCCAAGGATAGTGCAAGGTTTCCTTTGCACAGTGGTTCAAGGATGGGTTTCAAATCACGGAGAAAAACATGGTTAACTATATTTCATATGAACGCTTTGCAAACCGTGCTTAGCAGAAATGTGTTAGTTGCATAGCTACTGTAATATGATGCATAAAGAAATTGAACGGAAAATCATATATTAGATAAAGCAATGAATATGGAATAAGGAGGCTACGGCTTTTCCAAACATGTAGCAATCTTCTTCTGGGCAAAAGAACTCGCAACTAGGTTTCTGTCCACAAAACCAAAACGTACCCTTCTGTGTAATTGTCGAAGATGCAGGTTCACCTTGTAAACATTCCATTGTGCGACGGTAGAATTTCTAATGCTTTCAAAAACGTTCCAATCCTTCTCTAAAGTCTCGAACAAGTATAGATGACCAGACCAGGTGTAATCCTAACATCGTAATGTCCGAGCTTATATAGCTTCATGTATACTATAATTATTCCAATCTTGCCCAATCATGTCACAGGCGTGAGTCATGCGTGAGTCACGCACCCGAAGAGGTGTTCACCATCACGAAGCGAGTACCCAGACGACCGCCAGTGTACAAGATTGCTGATTATCACAGAGAATGACCCCCCCCCCCCATTCACCGTAACAAAGGGATGCCGCCTCATTAATATTCAGCGTGACTCACGAATGACTCACGCATGACTCACGCCTGGGACATGATTGGGCAAGATAGGATTATAGTTTTAGGACCTAGATATTCAAACAGAGTAAGTCATCCTAGAATTATTGCTAACTAAACCCTAGTTCATGAGCGAGGAAATTGTAGGAAGATAGAATGAGGAATCACTTCGAGAAGTCGTGAAAAGAACGATTTTAAGTGTCGAAATATGAACTAAAGGCAAAGCGATTTATTACTTTGAAAGCGTTGCTAGGTTAACTGGAGTACAAACAGAGTAAGTCATCCTAGTGATTACTGCTAACTAAACCCTTGTTTATAAGCGAGTAAATCGTAGGAAGATAGAATGAAGAATCACTTTAAAAAGTCATGAAAAGAACGATTTTAAATGTCGAAATATAAAGGCAAAGCGATTTATTACTTTGAAAGCGTTGCTACGCTTTCTGTTACTAAGTGTGATATTTGCATATTTATCCTGAGTGCACGTGCAGGAGACAAAAGAGAAACTCATTAGGGTCATTAAGGAGATTAAGCGCTTGGGCAAGTCTAGTCAAGAGAGTCATTATTTGTCGATGTAGAAATATACCCATGTCAACAATTGTTGGCATGTTTACTGATAATAAAGAATGGAATGACATGCTAGTTCGTGACTTTATGCGTAAATATTATTGTGTGTAATAAATACAAGACAATTAATGTTGTAAACAATTCTTTATTGTAATATCAAAGCTTTACAAGGAATAAATTTATTTAACCCATTTATATGGATGTAAGTTTTTGTCTCTTCGTTTTTGTTTTTGTTTTGTTCTTTTTGATGTTGCTGGAGATGACGTCAGGGGGGTGTCTGAAATATCTTTGGTCTTATATTCTCTTAACATACTCAAACGATTTTCATTTCTGATAATGCCTTCAGGAACATTCATGTTTCCTAATGCTTTTGCGAAAAGCTGCCATCCAGCAGGGTTGAAATTCTTTCGTTGACGTAGAGAATCGTTGACCAAGTCAACAACATTTGTACCCGGAATGGGTCGTCCTTTAAATACCATCTGTCCTTGGTCAGTCCATCCTATGAGGTCTTTATTCGCTTTAAGTTTCTTAACCAACTGTCGAGCTCTTGATTTCATTGTTACGGGTACACTTTCTAAAATGTCAGTTTCTATCTCTCCAGCCAACTCAGAGGGTTCTGTTTCAGCAGTCTTTTCTGTATTCGCTGGTTCTTCAGGTTTGTCATCAGCTGCGGGTGTCGATACGACGTTTACACGTACTGGTGTACTCATTCTTTTATCGTAATAATTCAGATAACGTTGAAGCGACTGATCGTACATTTTCACTTTCTCGTCTTGTGTTATATCTTGACGTTTAAGAAGATTTTGCATTTCTGAATCTAGTTCATTCACCTGCGCTGTTAAAGGAGTGACCAAGGGTTTCCTTCGATCTGTCATATGTTCTGGAACTAGTACCAATCTCCTGACGTGTTCCATTATTTGGTTAAAAAACTCGCCAGTTGTTCAAGTACAGGAGCTAGGAGAAACGGTAGAAAACCTTCGCCTTCTTGTAGAATAACTTTCTTTCTTTTTGTTACTGGATTACGTTTATCAGCAACAAACTTGATATGATCGTTATAAGGGGCTAGTTTCCTTGCTGTTTTCGGAGTAATCTTAATTGTTTCACACCACACGTTCAAAAGACACTGTCTAATGGCTTCTAATAAATCGTCGTCGGCAGCTTTTATAATTGCGTTTCGCAGTTGAGGATTACACTTTGCCAATACTTTTAAAACATCGCAGTTCCTTCTTATACAAGCAGACATTGTCAAATGATCGCATTGTCACTGAACAGCCCCTTTTATACTCTGGGCTGGTACACGTAGTGGGTGTCAGTCGGAAAGATCCCGGATCTTACTCGGATTTCATCGGGACAGGTCGGAGTGAGATCGACAAACAAGTAGGAATATGGCTCTTTAGTCGCCATCTGATAGGCTTGCTGGAAAAACTTTGTGTTGCTGGGATACAGCTGTTTGGCCAGATGAATTACTTGACTAGCATCGCGGACATTTTTCGTGAGGACTAAGTAACTAGCGTTGAGAGAGATGGTACGGTGATCTTTGCTTTGATGAAATAAGTTTTGCACGATATAAATTACACTGAGATTCCCATGGTGGGATTTCTTAGTAAATAATTTCGCGATAATACTATCTTTCTCTCCCATCATGTCATCAATGATAAACAAATTTCTTATTTGGGGGTTAATGTTATCCAACATCGATTCGGGCAAACCTTGGACAAACTGAATCCCTGCAATTAAGGTTTCTATTTCGCCGAACGTATCTTGATACTCTGTATAAAAATACACGATGTTTTCCGGAGGTAGGTCGATCATGATCTTAGCATAAGCCAATAACTGTTTCACAAACGTTGTCTTGCCTGTCTTAGTACCTCCAGAGACCAAGAGCCCAAACGGATGTGTCAGTTGTATCGAGTACGTTTTCTGACTCTCAGGGGTGAATGTAGTTGTCATAGCAGTAAATGGGGCAGATGTTGTTACCCTATCACTGATAGACCTTTTGTGATGAAAAGATCTCATATGGCGTAGACGATTACTTGATGTGGCGAATGATTTTTCGCAGACTTCACAAACGTAAGACATGTTCACCCAGTGACTGTCAATCATAAACTGATGTCACTCTTTCACGCAACTGCTTTTATAAGATTGAATCATCGAATCCTAAGACTGAATCATTGAATCCTAAGATTAAATCATTGAATCCTAAGATTGAATCATTGAATCGTAAGATTGAATCATTGAATCCTAAGATTGAATCATTGAATCCTAAGATTGAATCATTGAATCCTAAGATTGAATCATTGAATCCTAAGATTGAATCATTGAATCCTAAGATTGAATCATTGAATCCTAAGATTGAATCATTGAATCATTGAATCCTAAGATTGAATCATTGAATCGTAAGATTGAATCATTGAATCCTAAGATTGAATCATTGAATCGTAAGATTGAATCATTGAATCCTAAGATTGAATCATTGAATAATTGAATCCTAAGATTGAATCATTGAATCCTAAGATTGAATCATTGAACCCCAAGACTGAATCCTAAGGGTTTTATATTCGCCCCGTTTGAATAATACATCATGTACCCTTTCTGATCCCACAGGAGCCTATTTTACCTCATGATCCAATTTTTTATAAAGAGAAAATATAGAACCATGAATGTAAGCGCGAGGGTGGCCGAATGGTTAAGGCGCTGGGTTTAAAGTCCCAGAAGACGTGGGTTCGAATCCCACACCTGGCAATCATTTTTCTTCAAAATAAGACAACAGACAGTGTTAATAAAGATATATTATTAAATTTCCTATTTACAAGTACACAAAGTTAAAATTATTAATTAATAAGTTAAAATCTCTAAACTATTTACAGTTATTTACAGAACCCATGTGCAAAAATTAGTAACCGTACGGAACAGTGTTGAAATTATCTATAATTACCCGTTTATTATACACTATTCTATAATCCTTGTGTTGTTGTTTTGTGATAACCTGCTTCGTGCGAGTGTCCCTAGTAATTTTGAACGGTATATCTACAGCAACTTTCGGTGGACCTGTGCTTTCCATTTCACACAGGATATTAAGATACACGAGATCACACATAACATTAAAATTAATTTTCTCCAATGTTTGGAAATTTAAAGTTATACCTCGTATCTTACAACACGTTTTACCATTGTTCATTTCATACGCGTAATTCTTAGGACCCCCAGAAACGAAAGTCGTGATATGACCACCATCTAGCTCGTCCGTCAATTCGCCCAAATAAACGCCGGTCTCCGGTTCTGGCTCTCCTGGTCTACTTAGGTAAATCACTGAGTCCGTATCGTAATATAGCACTCTTTCTCCCAGTTGTTCCAACGTATTGTAAAGCTTTAGCCGAGCGTGAGCAGTTGTGAACGCAGCAATCACCACATTGGTCTTGGCATTCGGCTGGATGAAGTTGCCTTTGTACTCATATCGTAGCTCTACGACGTCGTCACTCACAAACGAGGCGTCCGTCACCTCAATCTCATCGGATGTCAACATGTCGAAATACACTTGCGGATCTGTAATAATTTTTACTTGGGTCATGTTGGTTCTCTGCGCAAATTTTCCTGCAAAAGATAACTTAAAAAATAATTCTGTTCAATTTAACTTACTTCCCCCATTTTTACCACTAAGTTTTTTGAAGTATTACACTTACCTCAGAACGAGTTTAACATCAACTTCGCCAGTGCACGTAGGCCAGGGTTTTTCTCGATCTTGTTCCGATCCATCAGGATGCCTTCGCGTTGATAGTACTCGTCGATATACTGCTGCTTTTTCTCATCGGTGTCGCAACCCTTGGGGAAACCACTGGATTCTTGCTTAATCTTCAGGAATGTATCGATGTACTCGCTGAAGAGCTCGTTGCTCTGTCTAGGGAAATGCCATACTTCGTGAACGTTAACCAAACGATAACCCTTCTCCAACGCTTTCTCTAATTCATTGGTTACCCATGTACCCTGAATTGCATGCTCCTGGTCTGTATGATTGCATGGCTCCTGGTTCAATCCGTCAGCACAAGTTTGGCACAGCGGGAACATAAGCTTTCCGTGAGCACGATACGGTAGAACCGGATGGTAAAGACCACGTGGGGGGAGAACGGTACATTTAACCAAACCGAAATACTCTGTGATATCGCCAAAATTCTCGGTGATAATCTCGGGATGGCCCACTGGATATGAACAGTACTTATTCGTCCATGGATACAAACTTGTAAAGTCCACATAATGAATTTGCTCGTCTTGTTGGCATTGATGAAACAACTTCGCCGCGTTCGTCCGCCCCCCGTACAGTCCGTGTCTGGGTTCGAGAGGTTCAGAAATTTCAAAATTATCGAAATACGTTTTCATGTCCGAGTTTGCTTCGAGTTGACGTTTCAAGTCGCACTCCCACATCTCAATCACGTTGTAACCTTGACGTTTTAGAAAACGCGTTTTCTCGAGCGTGCGCTGATGTAAATCTTGCATGGTTTGCTGACTGACGGGGTTAACGGTGTCTCTGGCGTAACAAGAGACGCAACCGTGCCAGAAACACCCATGGAGCTCGTAGACGGTGTTTGACTCTGCATGATACCCATCAACACGGTACTGTCCAATACGTTGCTCGCCAAAATTGCGAGAGTGCCGAATGGAAATATCGTTGCATTGCGCGGTATACGCTAACCATTTTAGGGCAATAACCGACTGTTTATCATGAGGTCTATAACCATGCGGTGGAATAACGGCAATTGTTTTTTCACGAAGAAAGTTCTTTCGAAAGACTAAGTTGCATGCCGAGGCAATTGTGAGACAATCTTTAAACGGGTCGATATCAGTAACAGAACGAAACAGTTCGCGAAATTCTAGGCAACAACGTCGAAGGATGTCGACGTCCGATCGGCAATACTTCAGAATTTCCTCTTGAAAGTCGAAAACGTAGTTATTGGCTCTCTGATTATTATACCACTGGTAAAACTTGTCACGATCATCGGCAGGCATTCCGTCTGGATCATAGAAGCTTGCGTCGGGTATAGGACCTTGGTAGTTTTGGTTGGTTTCGGTGTTGAAGTGATGTGGGAAATAGCCCTTGGCAAGTTCGTTCAGACCAAACGTTTTCGGAAAGCTCGCGAGCTTCATTGGGATAAAGCATAGCGAATCCATAAACTTAATGTCTAATTCTGGAACGTTTAGTGTTAATATCTTTGCACCGTTCATAATAACTTCCGGTACCAAACCATTCTTATGGAGATATTGTAGGATGAAATACCCGTCATATCCCTGGAAATTATGAGCCATCACTAGACTGTTCGAATTGTGGTCTTGAAATAACCATTCACAAAATTCGTCCCGTGTATTTGCACCGCTAAACACCCACTCTTGACCGCTTTCGTCGTGAACAACGCATAAATTCGGTACGTGTTCGCCGCCTTCTTGCACGCATTCAAAATCGAAGAAAAATAATTGATTGTAACCTCCCTCGCCCCCGTCGTTTTCATTCTCGTCTCCCCCAACTTCCGCCTCATCATCTACTAAATCATTCGTGTCCGATTGCGCTTCGCGAGTGGTTTTTCTTTTCTTTGCCGGTTGAATATAGCACTGGTGGTCTTCAGGGACCACATACTCTTGACAAACTGTACACCGAACAAGACCGCAGTGATGTCTCTGAGGGTGTTGATTAGCTCGTTTCACCACCTGTTTGCAGTGTTGACATTTCACAACGGATGCACAAATTGAACGCTTTTCGCCCACGGCTTCTTTGTGCCTGTCGAAACACTCTTGGCTCTTGAAAAATCGAGCGCAATCGTTGCAAAATACCCAGCTTGTAATCGGACAGTTTTGCGTGTAGCATAACTTGCACGTATCGCCGCAGAGGTGGTCTTCCACTTTATCATAACCTTTCTTACAGACGTGGCAGTACTTCTTACGAGCAAGAAAAGCTGGCATGCTTGTAATTACATCATAATGGTTATCGTGGGCGTAAAGATAAATACGCTTCGGTGCCTCAGGACCCGAGTAAATAAGAGCATTCAGATGTTCTTTCGAGACAATGTTTATCTGGTAATCGGTCAAATAGGCTTGAAACTTTTTCACTTCTTCGATACCGCACTGTCTGAGTGGTACGCCGGAATTTTCATGCAATTCGTGAGCAAGTCCACCTTGTAAGGGTCCTCGTGAATCAATTATACTACGGTATCGTTCATCGTTGTCAACTTTGGCTTTCGCTACGACAATGGCTCGACTAAGACAGAGATCGTCTTTGTTCTGAATACGGACGATGGCTCTTTTGTTAGTAAGATACTTATCGAGGTTAGCAATCTTTCGCTTTCTTCCCGTTCCACCGTGTGGCATCTCGACATGGATTATATTGACGGTAATCGAATCATCTAACTTAAACGAATCATTCGACTGAATTACTCTTTCGATTTCGGCTAAGATTCTCTCAACGGTTAATCTTTCACGAGGCATAAATGCTAATGAAATGGGATATTCGAGTTGGGGAGAATGCATAATAAATCTAACTTGATCATACATAGCAATACCATCGGTTACGCGATCGAGTAGGCTTTCAAATACATGATGTAACTGCCTCAGGACATCAGGCAAACCTTGGACTTGTAAATCGCCAAACTGAACACGATAATCAAGGCCTGTGGTCTTAAAGTTTTTCACGCGTACTTGCTTAACAGATTTTATCGTAAATATCGGAACAGTTTTAGATCTCTTACTTGGTATTGATTCAGTGCTTGGTTTAGCGGCTCGTTTTCGGCTTCCTTCTCCGTTCTGGATAGATACCTCGGGTATCGACGGTTCACCAGAGACATGAGAAATATCCTCTAGTTCGGCCATAAATGAATCGTCGTTCCAATCCATTCTGAAGGATTCGTCTTGCTCGTTCGACCAACCATCCATTAACGAGGGTATCGCCGGTTTGGGGGCCTGACCGCCGGGCATATCGTTCATCTCGGCCATAAACGAATCATCGTTCCAATCTCGCTTGAAGGATTCGCGTTGCTCGTCCGACCAACCATCCATTAACACCGTAGAAATCCCACAACGTTCGTTCTCCAAATCACGCTCCAAGGCATTCGACAATATAATGATACGTTGAAACAAGGTTGCTTCCTTATGCCTATCCTCGAAATCAAAGAGCCATTCCAGCGCCTCAATTTCCTCGACGGTTGTACAACCTTTGATTACATCGATAAGATCCATTGCTGTCAATGAAACAAAACGTATATTAAACTCTGATAAAATACACAGTTAACGTCGTCAGGCAATATAAAACGAATAAGTGCAAAACATCTTACCTTAAAATCAGACAAAAATATCTTCGAAAATATCTCCCAAGAAAACGCTATATCGCAGTAAACTCCACAAGTAAAACACTTTAGGAAAAGTAGCAACTATACGAAATCACCGAGCTTATATAGCTTCATGTATACTATAATTATTCCAATCTTGCCCAAACATGTCACAGGCGTGAGTCATGCGTGAGTCACGGTGCGTGAGTCACGGTGCGTGAGTCACGCTGAATATTAATGAGGCGGCATCCCTTTGATACGCTATATGGGGGGGGGGTTATCTACTAACAGCCATACATGCCTCCTAATTCTCACTGGAATTCTGGATCTGCATTCCAACCCATTCTACAAGCCTCTCCTGTGCATGCTCGACCACCTTCAAATTCAAGTTCTTCAAGTTCTACTTCCATGAACCTGAATGAACCCACTAGTGAGTGGGAAAATCCAACATATTATTCCCTGCAATTTAAATCTATGGGACAATGGTTGACTGTACTTTGTTGATTAAGTCTTGCAAAAATATTTTATTTTGTTGTTATTATGTTATATATAGATGAACGTACAGTATAACCAGACAAAATAATTCATTTTTTTAAGAAACCTTGTGTAATAATAACTGGCCTCAAACAAAAATGACAAGTTGTTTCAGCCATCAACATTTTCATAACTATTTCAATACTACTGCAGTAGTTATATTCACATTATTTTATGATCATCATACGTTGTGTTTAAATAAATATTAATTTATATCTTTAATTTAGACTTGGTTTACTGTCTAGAGTCGAGACTTATTTATTTGGAGACTCAGAATAAAGGCAGTCTGAAACAAGGCTGGGGCTTCATCCCCTATCACTTTGCTAAATTAGTTTGGAGGAGACAAACAAAATGTTCAAAGATCATCTTCGGGAAGAACATCGATTTAAATCATACATCATGCAAGCTTTAATTAAAAATTTTTCTCGGGTGAGCAGGTCCCGGAGCAGTACTTGCCCCGATATGGGGCTGTAAGATGAAAAAAATCAGTTATCCCAATTTTGACTTTAATTGGAGGTACTTTCGAAATGAGGAAGAATAATGTTCTCTCCCGGTCAATATCTCATCTTTTTCAAAACATATATCAGGTTTTTGAAATATGAAAATTCAGGCATCTACTACACAAATTCAAAAAATAAGGAATATTTTTGGAAATAACTGTTATATAATTTGTATATATTATTATAATGCATATAATTATGCATTAAAGAAACATTAAATAACATACATGACAACATAAAACTTCATATACATATTTAAATTTACAATTTAGCACTCCCAGTAGTTTACATGAACTTGGAATACAGCACCAGGAAGACATTAGTCATGATGAAACAATATTGGGCTTCAGTCAAAAAACTTTGAACAACATTGGGTATTTTTTCCTGTTTTGCACTAACAACAATGTTCTCAACAGTTTTTGGTAATAGTATTAATAAAGTTTAGATCTTTTTCTCTTGGTCAATTTTTTAAATCTCAACAAAATTTGAAAAACTATTGAACACTAAAACAGTTTCTGTTAGTTATAATAAACATGTACATTTTCAGACTGGCCCCACTATCACTGCACTAACGCACTCTACCACTTGTCCTCTCGAGCATCAGCTTACTTGCAAGGGCATTGCGAATGATAACTCCCTGTCACAGAATAAAGAACTGAGCAGAAGGGCCACTCAGGTCGGAACCTTTGAAGTTTTTGTCCCAGCGCTGGTTACTGAAAACCACTTCCGGAAAATCTCGCAGCCAGTAAACCTCAGCCAGGTCAACAAGGAGTGCAATGGCGAAATACGGAGTTGGCTCACTAAAATCGATATATTTCAAAAACTAGTCGCTTGATTTTTACGCTAGAACCAGTAATAATAGAGGAAAGGTAGATGACAATATTTTTGCCATTTAGAAGGTATGGGAAACATTTGAAAGTGAAAATTTACGGATTAAAACGAACTCGAACCGCCATTGTGTGAAGCTATTTAAAGCATTACCGTCTACTTTAAACTTGCATGAGCAGACTATCTTTGAAAACATGAGCAGACTATCTTTGAAAACAGTTTAAACGTTAAATATAAAGATTAAACTGCACATATTTCCTGTTATTTCTTGAATGGGATGAGTAATTTTGAAGAACGAAGCAATTCTATTAGTTGACGTTTTACAAGTAATACTTGAAAATAAGGCCAGCTGTGGTTTTATTTCATAGGGATGCAACAACATATATTTTTTTCATAACTCATGTTTAAATTACTGCTTGGAGTCACCCACCTTTGAGTATGCTGTCATGTTGTTTGACATCAGTGTATATAATATATATATATATATATAATAATATATATATATATATATATATATATATATATATATATATATATATATATAATACAATTTGGACAAGGGAATTGTTTTAGCAAACCTCTCAGTTGATGAATTAGCAATAAACAAGTATGATTTAATTTATTTTTTTTTTGTACGAGCCATTATGTATTTACTAGATCCATCCAAACAACCAGCCCTGGAGACTCTTATTAAAATTAAACCTGACTTTTTGCAGGAAAAACAGAATTTCTCCGAATGACTTTGCTTGGTCCTAATAATATGCAAAATTCAAAGTTAGAGCAAAAGTAGTATAGGAAAGGGGGCGCCGGCGCACCCACCAAAATCCGAAAAAAGTATTTCCCAACAAAACGACCTCCAAATGGTCACATTACTCAGGAAGCTGCGACATACTGCCTCTTTGAATCAATTGAAAAAACGACCGTTTTCGCCATTTCTAGGCACTTGGCCCCCTTTTATTTTTTTGCCCCTATTTTTGTTATTTTTTTAAACATGTCGGGACGATCAACCACTGGGGAGGTTGAAGGGTAGTTTGTCCTTTAGGACGGCCATGGGACACGGCTTCGTGAGTAATGTGACCATTTGGAGGTTGTTTTGTTGGGAAATATTTTTTCGAATTTTGACGCACTCGCCAGGCACATCCCCACTTCCTATACTACTACAATACAGAAAGGAGGACCATGGAGTTCAGTTAGTTTCCGGTTTTCCTCCACTACTTTTCGAGAGCAGGTGGCGTGCCCCAACCGTATGTAAATTACCCCACTAATTAATTATTAACCGTGTGAACCCTTGGTTAGTATTATTACACAATGAATATTTAATATAAGAGGTTTTCCCGGCCCAGTGGATTAAGCGTAATCCTTCACGATTGCTTCTTTTATGGGTTTTCCCAGTGGATTACGCGTAATCCTTCACAATTACTTCTCCTATGGGTTTTCCCAGCAGATTACGCGTTGTTTCAGTTAATTAACTATTCGATTCTTATGTCCGTACGCGTAGGACTTGATCCCGTCTTCCAACAAATACCTCTTATCGTCGAAGCATGAAAGTGATATCTTGTTTATTTCGTAACTACCCAGCTGATGTCTGACACTACGAATGGTTTTCATTTTGTTAAACATCAGCCCCTGATCAAATAGTGTGTCTTTGTAGTTCTCATGTTTAATTTGTTTCTTAGTAACACTCTTTTTGATTCCCTTAGCGGTTTTACCACCTGTGTTGTTTTCTTTCACGTATGAATACATATTACTTCGCAGACCAACGAACTCAACTATGGGAACGCCAGCGGCTTCATCCTTCATCTTCCCAATAACCTTTTTGTTTGACTTGTTGAAGTACGGCTAGCTTTCGGAATAGTCTGAGTTGTCAGACTCATCCTTGTCAGCCCAGAAGTCTTTGTAAACGTCTTCCGCCTCAATTTCATATGTCAGACTGTCGGTATCCGTGAACAACAACTTAGCCTTACTTCCGTACTTCTTTAACACATAGCCATAATGAAAATCATACATTAACGTCTTCGACAGATCCAGAATACACATACCAACGTAAGCCGGTTGGTTTAATGTTAACACCTCCTTGACCTTATGGACAGCAACCAGGTTTTCTTTGAATATTTTGCCGGACACGAAGGTTGGTTTGGAAGATAGTTTTAAAAACTTCTTTTCACTGGTGACCAATCTGACATCCACACGCTTTCTCAAGTTTTCCATCGTCTTACCAAATACACTATTGTTCATCAGGTTGAAGAAGTCCTTCTCGAAGGCATTTTTGGCGGCGGTTCTCTTTACCGTGTTGAAGTCGATGTACTGTTTCAACCAGGGGGACTGATCTAACAGTAAAGTCCGATGGACCCTCTTTACCCCCATCCCGAGTTTGATGTACAGCTGCAGGTTCCTATAGTGAATGACATATTTCTCCTTATCCATCAGGTTGGTTACTAACTTACTAACACCACCAACACTGACGTTAAATTTCTTTTTAATTTTCTGACAGTAGTTAGACAACATATTCTCTTTTATTTCTATCTTTTCGGGGGCTAATGGGTAATCATTATGTTCATCGTGGAGTTCTTCTGGATATTCCAGATCAACCTCGAGTATCGCCCCAGTTCTGCTATCCTCAGAAAGGTTCTCCCAATTAAACATGCTATCAGCCCACCTGAACCCACCGGTTGGGAGGCACCGACTCATAGCCCAACCATACAAATTATTAGCTTCGCGGTACATTATATACTTTACAGCCTCGTTTTCGTCATACCCCTTCATGTATGGGTTGTTCGCCTTCCCATATCTATTAGCTATGTAGCTAACCCCACCTCTCATTCCTTTCTCAATGAACTGGAACATATCAATATCAGTCATTAGCTCCAACTTAATTCCTGTCATCTTTAACATAGCGTCCCAGGCCAATCCCGGAGAGGTGAAGTAGTGACATGGATCTAATTTGTAATATTGAGTGCAAGTCTTCCTGAAGTTCTCAAAGACGTCGGCCAACAATAAGACATCCGACTTCAGGTACACATCATGGTAGTCCCCCATAGTCCTCATTCCGAACGCCCTCCAGACCTCCTGAGCGTGTTGGTAATCACTGTCTGATATTCCATCATCATTCAGTATGCTGAAGATTAACTCATTCTTTGGTGGGAGTCTCATTTCTCCGAACCGGTCGAAGCTGTTCATGTAGTCATAGGGGTAAACACCCTTCGTCTTCATCAGATCCAACCTTTCACCAAACTCCTCAGCCGTATACCTGAAGGCGTCCTCTGGGAGATTTCCAACCAGTTTATCCAGGGAACTACTCATAAACTGAAGACTGTCCAGAAACACGAGACTCTTACCTAACATGAAGGCCATGTACTTCTCCATATTGTTTGGGATGACGTTAATTTCCTGTCCGAACTTCCCAATTTCCCCCATAATAAGATGGCTGTCGTAGCCCCTCAGGTTGTGGAAGATCACAGGGATTTTATCAGTTAGTCTGTGATTCCTATTACAAAGCTGGTGAGCCGATCCCCGATACCTTCCTATTACATGACAATGGTCTCGAACCCTAACGTCATCCACTATATATTCCAGACCACAGATGTGGCACTTTTTAGCGTCCCTAAAGTCCGCCACATCATCATCAGTCAGCACCATGTCCTGGTTGAAGTGTTCTTTCTTTGTCTCTCTACAGTACTCCGCTTCTTCCAACATCTTCCCGATGAACCTGTTAACAGCACCTAGACCTCTGTACACCTGGACGGATTTACTGAAACTATCATCATAACAACAGACAACCTTATACCCATAGCCACAATCAATGTGTTTTTGGTACTTCTCCATGTACGCTTTGTTTGGACTTGGATCCGAGGTCCGGTTGACCTTCTCAGTGATCGCCTCAAAGTCAGTGTAAATGACAAACGGGACACTCAGCTGTTTGTGGAAATTACAATACTTCAACACATTCATTCCCTCCTCAGGCATCCTAACAGCCTGTTTACCATTTATGCTGATACACACTGCCCTGTGTTTGTCCAAGACCTCCGATGAACTGAAACATTGGAGGCAGTACATACAGTGGTGTTTTCTCTCCTTATGTTTTGTTTTGTTGTACATGAATCTATCGAAGTCCTTGATGAGGACGTAGTGTTGTTTGTTGTCCCCATTGGTTATGATAAGGAGATTTATAGAGTCGGTGAAGTTAGAGCCTTCCTTTGAGATGTACACCGGAAAGGTTAGTTTGTCTTCATAACCGAAGACATTTATACATATCTCATTCTGTCTCTCCACCCGATTGTACTGTTTCTGGGTCACTGGGAAGCTGACTCCACTATAGTCCAAGTCGTTGACGTGCTCGCGGTATTTGGACACCCTTTGTGGGTCTTTTGGGACGGGGAACTTGTGAGCCAGGTGGCACCACATAAAACACTTGTCATCATTCTTCTTAACATTAATCAGCCCCTTCCGACTGTTTTTCAACTCCTTAGGGAGGTCTATATAACTAGAACCTTCCAGTGGACTGTACACAGTCAGATTGATGTAGTGACCGTCGACTGAGTTTACTGTCCAGCCAGATCCCTCGCTTATCCGCCGGGATATTCTAACTATTACCTCCTCATTCGCGACGTCGACATCTCGGTCAATCTCAGTACCGCTGACAACAGTTTTGTTGTGGCTATTGAAGTGAGCCGTCTTATAAGTCCTCCCACCGGATACCTCTTTTTCAAGCGTTACAACCAGCGTTTCAGCGAACTTCAGCCCCCTCATTTCGGCTAGCTCCCGACGTAGGAGCGCCGACACACTATCCCCGAGGGCGTTTACCTGTTCCAATGGGTCTTGGGACACAACAGCACACCTGAACGACTTGGTTTTACCCCTGAGGGCTCTGTCTAATTGGTCTATGTCGTAACCAAACAACCTCTCGTAGAGACGGGGATCTACACCATCATCGGAATAACCAAACATATCAGGGTCCAAGTCGTTGTCCTGGTGGATCAGGCAGGAGCTCATCGCTATAACAAAGGGTAGTCATATTTTGTTAGGCATCATACGCCCTTCCGAAGTCTCGATGACCACTCACTGTAAAACTTATCAGAGATACAACCCCAACCAAGCTCCTTGTACACAATTCCGAACAGATTGTTATCAAATTTATCCTTCGTCTTTCCCTTTTTAAGATCCTTCAGATTACCCAATAACTCAATCCGATGTAATCCGATGTAATAGTTATATCCGGAGAGGTTACGGCTTTTTATCAGATCCTTTCTTATCATCATATTGAGAACCCTGGAGAAGTCTGGCTCACTTCTCAATAAACTTATTCCCAACGACTCCAATAAGTCTTTTTCATCCAACGATTTCTCGAGTGCTCACTCCGTTTGGGGCAACGGCCGTCTGGTGTTCCCCAACTACATACCCGTACTCCGTCTCACCACACCCTGGACAGGAGAACACCCCAGTGTTCACCTCAATACGGAATCTGGAACAGTTCCCACACCGCAGTTTCGTGTTATGTTTGGGTGGGTGATCACTGGACAGGCGATTGTCGTCTACTAACTTAAGTCCCATTTGTTTACAAACCCATTTTACGCTTGACTCCGGTAGGTTCTCCAACCCTTTTGGTAGGTTTGACCAGGAAATAGTGTTAGTCGTAGACGTTATACCTAAGTCATCAAAATCCCCTAGGCCCTACAGAATCAGCTTGGATACCAGATATCCACCAACCAGACCAACAGACCCAATAAATAGTGTTTCATACTCTTTCATCTCACCCGATGGTTTGTAATAGTCAGGCAACTCAGGCTCTCTGTTGAAAGATTGTCCGTTGTATGTCAGCTGGGAGACCTTAGTTTCCTAGTCTTAGACTCGATTTCAGCAGATCCAGAGCGTGGTTCGTTGTGTTGATATCCGCGTTGGCGTCAGACAGCTGTTGTCTCAGTCTTTGTACCCTATCCTTTTTAGCTACCTCGTTTTCATACCATTTTCCCTTCGCTTTGGCCAGCTGCTCGAGTGCTCGGTTGTGTGTTTTGATTTCAGTTTCATATCCACCGTGATTTAACTTTGAAAACAGAAATCCAGCACGCGCGAAGGCTACAGCGTTGAACAATCCACCAATAACTAGACTGGCCATTTATAAACTAATAAATATTCAGTGAATGAATCCATTATCCCTCAGGAACCGCTTGACTATGGGGTAAACACTATAGCCCTTGTAGAATGGAATCCTGAGTAAGGGATAGCCGCGTGACCTGGCGTAATCATTCTTCATTTTGTCATGTCTTTGTAGTTTCTCAAAGCGTCTCTCAACCTCTTCCACGTTAATACCCCCCATTGGGTGGGTCCGAAATGTTGTTCGCCGTCATACTCAATCAATAAAAAACTATCATCAAAAGGTATCGCGAAGTCATACCTCAGGAGACCACCACCCAACCCTACTAACCCGTTGAACTTATTTTCCCTGATGTACTCAATGTTGTTAAGGCGTAGGACATACTCGACGCCTTGTTCCCCCCTAGACCCACGACTCTTCGGACGGGTGGTTGGTGGGTTGGACCTGGTCTCGGATCTCGTCTCAACCCTCGTCTCAGATCTAGTCTCAACCATTCCATCAGTCTCAACTGTCCTTACAGTTCTCGTATACGACGTATTCTCTCGGGTTACAACAAGCCCATGTGCTTTCCCAGGGTGTTTTCTCATAAAGTTCCCCCTCGAGAACGCCTTCCCACAGTCCTCACATGTATAATTTTTCTCATTGTTGTGAACCTGTCTGACGTGTTGGTTGAGATTCCACTTAGAGGTGAAGCTCCTTCCACAAATTTCCCAGTCAACCATTTTATACTACCTGGTCCTGACTTTTCCTTAGCCCTCTGGGCGGCTACTTGGTCCCGAACGGATCAACTGGTAAATACCCCTTCGATTGGGCCCACTTGATCCCAACCGTGCTAACTCCAACGGCCAGAGCCAGCTTGACAGTACCTTTCACGGACTCAGGAGTACCCAAAGGTTCCCTCAGTATCTTCTTCGAAACCATGGAGACCCCCACAGCCCCGCTTGTGATCAGGAGAGCGTCGTCGAGCTCGTTCAACAGTTATTTTCGGTCAATGGTTGACATTATACTACAGTCTATATTTCATTCATCAAAACTGTCTAAAACCGGAGCCGTGGAGACCCGAGTTGTTTGGGTTTCACGCTTGATGATGACGTTTTGTGGTTCGCTCATTGTCTTCTCCTCGACGGTTTCCAACCTCTGAACCTGTCTTTTCTCCTTCAATATACTGTAATAAAGCGAGGCCTCACCGATAACCAATCCAGCGGTTCCAATTAGGTAGCCATAATTGACCGACCAGTTTCCACCGAATCGGAGACCGTTTTCAGCCGCCAGCCGTTCCCCTGGCTTTCCTCTCCTTGGCTTCCTTCGATATCTGGGCCAGTCGTTTACCCGCGGCCACCCGTTTCGGGTCTTTGACTCTTTCCGTCTTGGTTATGGATGTTATCTTAGGGGTTTCCGACTCTGTATTCAGTGTCTCCGTCTCTGTCTTTGGCGTTCCGGGCTCAGTTCCGTCAGACATCTATATATTGGTCTACGTTTCGTCTGTCAGTTGATCTGTAGGGTCTGTGAGGTCGTCTGTCAGTTGATCTGTCAGTTGATCTGTGAGGTCGTCTGTCAGTTGATCTGTAGGAATCTCCGAGGTCGTCGGCCAGTAGCCAAGAGATTCGGTTACGTAGTACTCACCTTTATCATTCCTCCTAACACAATGTCCGAGGACTCTGATAGCTCTTCTGAGTCCATGGAAGACAGCTACTATGAGTCGTCTGAATTTCTTTGGGATCTTCATATAAAATACAAAAGGTCTAAGCCTAAATTGTGAACCCTGTGTATAATGACCAACCTAAAACTCCCGGAGGGTGCCCGACTGATCGTCCTCGACGGAAACATCGGTGTAGGGAAGACAACATTCGTGAAACCATTCACTAGAAGAAATCGCTACCATCTTATCGAAGAGCCAGTTGATAACAATCCATACCTCGAAAAGTTTTACGCCGACCGGGGAAGATGGGCATACGAAATGGAGACCTGATTACTTGGCGAAAGAATCAAAGCCTACCTGAAGGCTTTGAAGTTAATCAATGACAGCTCGAGTGTGATCATAGAGCGGACACATCACAGCTGTCTAACTTTCACCAAAACCAAAACCGTGCTGCATAATTTTTTGACTACGAGAAGATTTTCCACAAATTGAATGATCTACTCCCAACCCCTGATGTTTTGATCGTTCTGGAGGCTTCAGTCGACACCTGCTATCAACGAATAGTTAAAAGAAACTGGAAGTGTGAAGTCGGTGTAACCAAAAGCTATCTCGAGTGGATACAAAGATATATGAAAGAAATGGTTGAACTGCTTCAGAACGAGGGAACCAAGGTGGTAACCCTCGATTGGGAGAACTTCGGTCCAGATGAATCGTTTCTAATCAATGAGCTTAACGGAACTCCCAGTGGATTCCATGTTTGGATGGCTCGTGTGGGCAGTCGGGTAATCAGTGAGCTTAACGGAACTCCCAGTGGATTCCATGTTTGGATGGCTCGTGTGGGCAGTCGGGACGTCTACATACCAGAGATAGTTAACCAGACCCGACAGGCTTTGGTAGCGCTAGTTGACCATAGCTCTTGTAGTATCGATCATTCATACTGTCGAATGGTGGGCATACCTCAGTCACAATGTCGTCGAGTACACGAACATCAGATAAAAAGATTTGTGTCAGGACCTTGTGATAGCTAACATGAGCGAATTTACAGTTTTCCATTTTGCTTGAAGTCTTCGACTTGGTCATGTACCCTTGGATTAGTACACCAGGACCGGCTATGACCCCAAGGACCACCGGGTTGGCTGTAACGCCACCAGCTATCCCTCCGACGACAGTTAGCCCAATGCTGACCGTCTCGAGGCTTAGTCTTATTCTCTTCAACCAGGTATATTTCCATTTGTAACACGTCGCCAGTTTGTGGTAGTATGAGTAGAGCTTCCGTAGTTTGTCTACTTCGGTGTCATTGAGGTTTTTACCAATGTGGTTGAAGCTTATAACGCTTTTTCTTTTCGGACGCTTTTTCATTTACTATCGATCATATTCAGCCATCATCTCGTTACAGATCTTCTCGATCTCAGCGTCTCCCAGACGACCCTCCACAATCTTCATACCGTAAAAGTTTATGTCTGAATAGTACTTTTTCCGGTTGTTTAGCGCGAACACACCCAGATAAGGCTTCCCTATTTGCTCGATGTTACTGATAAAGTACGAGTCTCTTACCATCTCACCGTTTATCCTAACGTGTGACACAACAAGCCCAGTGAGCCAGTGGATGGATATAAGGCTCTTCTTTCCAATAAACTTCGCTGGAATGGTACACTCATTAGAATTAGCGGGCGACGACCCACCGAAGTCCAGTTTGTTATTCACCCCAGCTTTATACCCAAGGGTTTTGTCTTAGCCACCGTCGTCATTGGAAACAATAGTCTCCCAGGTGGTTGACGCTGGTCTTACGCTGTTCCTCTTTACCACAACAAAAACCGAGACATCGGAGAACATGAATCTGGGTACGTTAGCGAAAAAGGCCGTCTTCACCGACACCTCTGGGTAAAGGAAGTGGTCGTCGCCAGTGGTGTTCAGCTGTGGGCCGATACTGATAGGACTCCAAAACATGGATGAGTGGATTTCACCGTCCCTGTCTTCGATGTAATCAAGGAGTGGAGGGAATTTGGCGAACGCGTTCTCACTGGCTCTGGTTACGTTCAGGTCAAAGATGACCTTGTGGTCGTTGGTTTTTGTGTAAGCTTTTAATTTATCGTCGAACTCTTCCTTGGTCACCGTATCCGGCCTGCTGTAACCATAAAACAGACTCATCTATATCATAGGACGTATTTACTGAGTACGATCCCAAACGCGGCTGTTAGAACTAGTAGTATTTTTGAGTTGTTGTCCGGCTCTGGTTTTCTATCGGGTGTATGGACTACTGGCTTATCAAGGACGACTGGTTTGTCAGGTGTGTTATCTAGTGTCTCCAAGTGTGAACCGCTCTTTTGGTGTAGCTTCTTTGGTGGTTGTTTGTGAACACCTTGGTAGTTGACTTCAGAATTAATACCGAACTTGATACCCTTTTGATACACGTTTCAATAAGTTGTTATATCCTGGAATTTCTTCTTTAATATCAACAGAGAGCATGGGACTAACCACATGTCAGGGCTTATAGCTACATTCTGGGTGACGTTAGTGTCTGATATCGCCTTGTTCATATTCAAAATCCAAGTACTAACACTATAGTTAACAACAGCATCTTTCACAAGAACTCTGAATTCTTGCTGTGTTTCGAGACTGCCAGGACCTTTGTTGACAATACTGACCCTTGTTTTAGCCTGTGAACCAAGGATAGCATAAACATAAGCCTCAATGCTTTCATTGAGATACTGCAAACCTATTTTAGTAAAACAATTTGTCCGTAAAGGTATGAATCTTCTGTAGTGTGTCTTATAATCGCTATTGAGACGCCACACCCACTCATGGATTGGATGACTGTGTTTGAAACCAGGGTTGGGATTAACCAAGTACTTCATCTCCCTTGGTATATTCGCCATGTTGTCAATCACATCACCGTGCTCGGTGTCAAACTCTCTCATTAGGTCGCTTTTCCTCTCCGTCACAAGACGTCTCAACACACGCCGTGTGGTGAAATACAGATGGAAACGCATAATCGCGGTAATTACTGGGTGTGTGTTATCTGAGAATTTTAGATGTTCTGATCCAACGCCACAGCAATATGACGAGAGGTAGACGGCGAAAATGAGCTGGTAGTAGGGTTCGTTATTATTCCACCATTTCGCGATATCCGTCCGATTTCCTGGGTTCAGAACTGGTAATTTCGCCATAAAGTAGTCGGTGGCCTTAACATAAATCCTGAAATTGTTAAGGTTGTAGTCTATAACATTATCTGACAGATACGTATATTTTGAGAAGTCGTATTTCCCCTCAATGTCCTTCTCCCAGTGCCGCTTACCTTGAATTTTCTGTATTGTACCACTGCTAAGCCATACTTCAGGGGACCCT
The DNA here is from genome assembly GCA_035771165.1 of Paragorgia papillata. NCBI lineage: Eukaryota > Metazoa > Cnidaria > Anthozoa > Scleralcyonacea > Coralliidae > Paragorgia > Paragorgia papillata. The sequence continues at coordinate 553,505 of JAWNZC010000018.1, read as the reverse complement.
TGTGTCTCACCAACTTTCAGAGTGTGTGTGAGATCTTTGTTGTTATGCAGCCAAATCCACATGGACTTGTCATTTCTGAATGTATCACTGTCTATATTTGTCGATAAAACGTCACTGTTTTTAAACCATATTTCAGTTTTCAGTATATTCCCCGTTTTGTCAAGTTCGGGTTCAAATTCGAATTTACTTATCGTTGCATGGGGGTAGCTGCTTAATAGGTTTTTCTTTGAAATTATAATTGCCTTCTTGTAGTTCACCATGGCTGTATCGTAATGAGCACCGTAGTATTCTCTCAAGGCTTTATCCCCACTGTCGGGTTTCGTTTTAGCCTCCGGGTTTCTTCTCTTGGACTCCTCCATGTTACCGTTTTCCCCATACAACACGTCCCTGATCTCACTGTATTTCAGGACCCATTTATCCAACACCGGATACAATTGTGGATCCCGTCTACCCCAGTGATACTTGGAATTATTATCCTCATTCAGTATGTTTAAATTCAGGAACACCATGGGTTTGTCGTAGTGATCCTCGTAAACGTACTTCATTCTGGCGCCTGGGTACTTTCTCTTGAACTCCTCCATTATAACAAAGGTTAGGTTATATGGGTGATCATATCGAGCTGGAACAGGGGTTGAGAGAAATCTATTACAATCCGAAAACAGGATATCAGTCAGCTGAACGGTTGTACCAGAAGGCACTGGAAGAGGGTATTGGTGTGAGCAGGAAGGTGGTGAGGAACTGGTTGAAAACACAGGACACATACACGAGGTATAAACCAGTTGTGAGGAGGCATAAGTTCAGACAGACGTTCGTCAGCCACCTCGGTGAACAGATACAGATGGACCTGGTTGATATGGGGAAGTACAAGAACCAGAACAAAGGGTATTACTGGATCCTAACAACTGTTGAGATTTTGAGTAGGTATGCCTTCGCCATCCCCGTCTACAGCAAGGACAAAATTAACATGACTAGGGCTGTGGCTGAGCTGTTGGAACAGTTCAAAGACCGATTTGGTAGTTATCCTGACCTCGCCCAGTTCGACGATGGAAAGGAGTTTTACAATGTGGGTGTGAAGGACCTCCTGAAGGAACGCGGCACCGAGTACTTCAGTACACTGAGTACTTCAGTACGTACTCAGACAAGAAAGCAGCAGTTGTTGAACGATTTAACAGAACACTAAAAACTGTGATGTGGAAGTATTTCTACACCAAGGGGACGTATAAATGGATCGATGTCCTGGACGACCTCGTCGGGGACTATAACAACACAAAACACAGCACCACGCTGACTAAGCCCAAGGACGTGGATACGTCAAACGAGAATCAGATTTGGAATACATTATTCGGTTACCATTTTGGTGATCACCCTTTACCCAAGTTTAAAGTTGGGGACATCGTGAGAGTGACAAAGTATAAGAGTGTATTTACGAAGGGTTATGAAGCTAACTTCACTGAGGAAATCTTCAAGATAGCGAAGGTCATCCGTGGTGATCCAAACGTTTATGAGATTGAGGACGCTGAGGGTGAGCCAATCATTGGAAAGTTCTATGAGGAAGAGCTGTCGCCGGTGAACAAAAAGGATGACGTCTACAGAGTCGAGAGAATACTGAAAAGAAAGAAGGTAGGGGGAAAGAAAATGGTGTTGGTCAAGTGGTTGGGCTATAATGACAAACACAACTCATGGATACCCGAAAGTGACATACAGAACCTGGGTTGATGTATAGTCGGAAGTTAACATTGTTCATTGAAAACGGTGAAAAAACTGTTTATTTTGATGAGTCCATTCTGGTGACACACCCAAAAGCACAAATAATGTTGAAGAAGGCGACAGTATTCTGGAACTACAACAATATAGTAAAGGGTTTGAACGACTCAGCGTCGTTCGATGGTGAGGAGGCGTTAGCTTCCAAAGGTTATCTGGACTTTGACGCGTTGGAGACGTTCGTTAAAGCTCTAGCAAAGGACAACGGTGGGACAGTCACCTTCGAAAAGAGAGTCTACGACGGAACATCTAGGATAAAGACGTTGAAGAGCCTAAACTTGGGAAAGATGGGTCTTCTTCTGGGGTTTAATGAAGGTGATACAATAACTAGTAGTAATGGGTGGACGACGAGCCCAAACCAGGTGGACATCAACAGAGGACTGAGGTATGTCGAGATTTTATGTGACGCTGTTGAAAGTGGGGAAAGTCTGAACAATGGAAAAAGGAGTAACCTGATTGGCACTCTTCCAATTAGCTCTGAACAGAGTCTGAAAGGGAGCGTACAACACTATACAGATATTGAGTCGAAAGTTGAGATTCAGAAGGGTGTTTATAACAAGATGACCTTTAGAGCGAGGGGGAACAACGGCTCTGAGAATGTTGGAGCTGTCTTGCTCGAGCTGTACATAGGTTAGTGTATAATGGCTGAAGGAGGAGTCGTCATCGAAATGGGTGAGCATGGCAAAGATAGAGAAAGAGAAGAAGATGGTACCGACGAGACGAGTTTCATAGGGGATGATAACAACGAGAAAAGCAGACTCGATGATCCCGTGTCCGGACCTCCTGAAAACGTAACCCGTGTTGATGATGGGGTGCCCAACGTCGGTCGTGATGCTGGGGCAATGAGAAGGTCTGTCACAAATGATAAAAAGAAGATCTTTCGCGATGAGTTAGGTATTACGGTAAATAAGAAAGATGGTAAGGCATCTGAGAACCTGATAAAATGGACTGAGTTTAAGTTTGATAAAAAGGGTCGCGTCAACGGAGCGTGGTTTGATGGTGTGAAGGTTCTGGTGTCTGAGGGTAGAGGGTTTAGGTACAGTAAGAGCAAATCAAATAAAGTAGTCGAAGCCGTTGGACGTTTCAAAGCACTGTTAGAGGAAGTCAAAGTTGAACATTCCAAAACGGTTGGTGGAGCGGTTGAGCAGATCAACAACGACCCAACAACCTCTGAAGATGTAGTGGTAGATGTAATCTCACAAGCCAGCTCAGCGATCAACAGCAGGGTTGAAGAAAGAGAGAAAGAACTACAGGATCAGGCGGGAGGAGTATTCCTGAGCGAGCAGGAAATAAGAGAATTCTCTGAGACGCTCAACCCACAAGGTACGGATAGGGAGAAGATTGAAGCTCTTGAAAGAGAGGCTGATCACTACAGATTAGAAGCACTGAATGAAGTCGACCCTGTTAAATTGGCAGTACGACCGAAAATCGTTAACGATTTTTGCCGCTTAATCACTTCTTATGCTTAGAAGTTATACAAATATAAGAGTAAAAGCAACTTTAAGGTTGATTTGAGTGCATAAACATCGATTAAATGTCGTATAATTTGGCATAAAATCACTCCGCCATTGCGTTTTTGGAGTCCGCGAAATCAGTCAGCGGTACTACTTTGTGACGTCATCTACTCAACACAAACGCGTGATAAACCAGCCAAACTATAGCGAACGTCTTGTTGATTTGTTATACCTGTTTTGTTAAAAACGTCTTCACCTTCCGAGTCGAGTTCTAGAAACTCTGACAGCGAAAGCGAAATTTATGCGGACATTGCTGGTATGGATGGGGTCAACAATGAAGTGTTTGACAACGATCTAGAGCCGCTTGTAATGACTATATGAGGAAGAAGCGCACCAGAGGAAGCGCACAAAATTTTAGAATATGAAGGAGAATACAAGAGAACAACAAGTACAGCAGGAATTTTCATTTCTCAAGACGTTTTATTAAACCATGAAGTCCCAGTGCAATCACGAAGTCCCAGTGCAATCATGGTACGTAGTTATTAAAATTTTATTATTGAGAGAATCATCGTTTGTGTAGTTAGGTGTATAATTAAAGTGTTCGTGTTGCTCTCTTGAAGGTGTCGTTGCTGTTGTGAGATTGGAGCCGTGCCGGAAAAAACTAACAGTGCTTGGACGATAAGGGGAATCAAACTCGCTGTATTACCGAACACCCAGGATTCAACGTCGTTTGTTTACTAGGCATTTTATTATGAGCCACGGATATATTTTACACACGGCGTTCGACGCAGACCTGATTACATTTCTAACATCATGCATTGATACTCCCTCTGTGACTCTGTTGTCGTATTTACATGTAACATCTAGAATATAACTGATAAAATCTAAATACGTCATTGTCACCATACTGTATATGCATTTACATGTAGCTGAACCATATCATAGTATTTTGCTATTACCAATAGTTGTATTTTATTATAATATATCATGAATATTGCATTATATTGTTATTGAATACTGTCAGTGTCATTTTACAGCGGCGGCGCGCAGAAGTACTGAATTACGTGTGAAACTGCAATGTATTCTCTTGCATCTGTACATTCTTGTACGGTACGGGTTTCTTCATTCGGCTAACTGTTTATTACATGTTATGATGTTCAGGAAAAATTGAGATTTACCTTACATAACCAACTTACCTCTTTAGGGCTTCATATCTGGTGCATGGCATGTTAGGTGCACGTTCGGCGCTGCTAACCTTTCTGGCGTTTTCTTGCACGTTTTGCGAACTGAACAATTCTTTAACGGCCTATAAAATTTTCAAGATCCACGCAATATTTTTATTGTTAGCTACATGTGTGAACAAATTTGATCCGATAATGAAACACGAGTCATAACAAGTTTGTGCAGTTACTCTTCGTTGGCTTCTCTTCGACGACGGACCTTTGGTTTCCATATTGACGGGTTTAAGTCATCTTTTAGGCAACGAAAGCTCGCACCTTTGGCCCCTTACGTGACGCCTTTCTAAACAATGATCAGCAAAATGCGCAGAGCAAATAACAAAGTTGGTTCAAATTAGCGCGATATGTTTTAACCGAAAATAAACCCAAACAAGACGCTTTTTAGTTGTGGGGTTCTGGTGAAGCGAAATGCCAGCATTACGATCAGCGCAGTTACTACACCCTTGAGCAACACAAGGGGATGGTGGCATAATTTTGTATTGCTTTTCAAAAAACTTTATTACATATAAAAACGTAGAATAAGTCGGGAAGACGCGTTTAAACTATGTACGTATATAGTAGGATATATGAATCTTCTTGTAGAGTGTTGAGTAGATGACGTCACAACGAGCTACCGCTATTGATAAATTGCAGGCTCCAAAAAATTTCGAAATCAAGCCAAGTGCTCGTAAAAGATGCTTGAATTCTGATAGAAAACATTTTCTAAAATCGTTTTTAAATACATGGTAAGTCATATTAGGACCATAAGAAGTATTTTGGCTAAAAAAAACGCAAAGTGAAAATTCGATCGTACTGCCACTTTAAGGAACAGTTCTACAAAAGCGTTAGCGAGACAGCGAAACTGAAGGCAGACAGCATAAGAATTGGGATTGGTGAAAGGCCTGAACATACCGAAGCTATGTCTGTTTTGACCAGTGAGGTGGAAAACAATGACTTGAATAGGCTGGAGAGATTCAAGAGGTGGGCCAGGGAAAATATGATTGGCCTGTCTGCTGTGGCGATCTCCATAGCTGGGATTGTGACTACAATAATTGTAGCCGCTAGAAAGGCTGTCTCACGTGGGACGAAAGCCGTCGGTGGCTTCGCTAAGGCACTCGCTAACCTGGCTAAGAAGGTCGGACCTCTGTTGGCACCACTGTTCAACCTACTAGCACAGGTTCTGACTTGGGGAGCGTAAGGTGGGATGGTTAGCCAACAATCTGTGGGTTATTGTCATAGCGATGGTGTGGTTGTTGTATGACTACTGGAAAAACAGAAAAAGTAGGAAATAAAATCTGTCATGTAGTATATTCCCAACAGAAGTCAGATAGAGCTGTCACCCGGATTCAGACGAGCGAGGATGTCAGAGATTAAGGGAAGCAGGACAAGACATGTCATCACAATTAATCCCAACAGAGTCAACCCTGGTGAGGACCTCTAAATCGACATACCAAAGCTAAAACCCGATAGCTGTTTGGTGCCAGGTAGCTTTCACCTATTGTTCGACTTCAAGAACGCCAACACCAAATCGTGGTTTTTAAACAATCTTTCCAGACTCCTGTCCGAAAGGTTAGTGGTCAAACTAGCTGGCGAGACTGTTTATGACAACACGGGTGAAAGTGTCTTCAAAGTGTACAAGGATCTCTGGCTACCAAAGAGTGAGGGACCGGAAGGTTGAATATGGAATTGGTTCAGAGAACCTGAGAAAGCTAATCTCCAAGGATGACAGTGGGGCTTCCTCTGGGGACATTGAGAAGGTGGCTGACGCTCTGATGTTCTCAATCCAGGGCACAAAACTCAAAGTTAAACTGGACAAAATCCTTCAGGGCCACGGGCTCTACGCTCCCTTTGAAATGTATAACAACTTCCGCTACATCATTACGTTACCAAAGGCGAGCGATATTATGATAGCCAAGTCAAGTGAGTCTGTTGACGGGTACACACTGGAGGGCCTCGAACTGGAGTACAAGACGGTTGACAACCACGACATCGCCAATGAAATAACCTCGCTGTACAGAGCCGGCCGATCGCTGTTACGAACACGCGACGTTGATGAAGTCAACTGAATGGGCGGCTGGAGCAACCTTGATCAACGAACATATTAACCTCCCACGGAAGTCAATGAAGGGGGTTGTGATGATGTTCACAAATAGGTCTCGGACTGATAGTGAGGAATATGTCTATCCAAACATTGAAAACGTCAAGCTAACAATTGACGGTGTGCCCAACGCCGTCTTCAGCCAAGGGATTCCAAAGAACAGGTTCTATGATGAGGCCAAAAGGAAGGTGGGAAGGAAGAGTCTGATCAGTTTATGACAATCCATAAGTTCTACAAGGATGCCTTCGCTCTGGCGGTTGAGATGAGAAGTATCGAAGACCGTGAAAATGTTGGGACTGGGAAAAAAATTGTTAACACACAGTCTGGAGTTCTAATCGAGATCGCTAAAAAGGTGACCGTGGCTAATGTAGTCTGCCGAATCTTTGTGTTGAGTGATGGTCTGGTGAATATGGTAAACAAAAATCTAACATCAATTCAGTATTAAATGGATCACCCGTTCAATATGTTGGTCACTGGTATGACGGCTTGTGGGAAAACTTACTATCTCCTGAAAATGTTGGAGGGTGACACCCCGGGTTCTTTGACTACATCGTTCTGATCTGTCCGACGTTCAGCTGGAATGAAACCTATACTACTTGGAAGTATAGGGACAACCCGGACTTCGTCGTTGTGGAGTGTAGTCAGGACGACGTCGAAATTATACTGAAACACATCGTTGAAGTATTTAAAGGCTCTAAAAAACTGTAAAGAACAGAACAAGTGAGCTGGTCAAATTAGCCTTCAGCGCCCGACACCATAATCTGTCAACTATTGTAATCACACAACAACTAACAGCTATCACAAAACCTTATAGGGAGAATATCAGTAAGCTGGTAACGTTCTACAACCCCAACAAGGCCGACATGAAGGTCATCACTGACGACTACCTGGGTGGTTTAGGTAGGGATGAGGTTATGGAGGTAACCGAAAAGTTAAAAGAAAACAAATACGCCAGGCTTGAGGTTACACTAAGGCACCCGTACGGGTATAAGGTGGTCATCCCGAAATCTGGTCTGTAGTAAGCTGACTGAAAGGAAAACCAGACCGGTGAGGACTGTGAAAAAAACCAAGGCATCTGCAACCTTGCCGGCTGAGACTTTTGTTGGAGAGCTGGGGGTGGAAATACCCACTGAGGTTGTCAGCCTCGCTGATGAGCTTGTCAATGAACTAAAAAAGGCTGAGGAAACTGAACCGACACCGAAAAAGCCTCACAACAACCCGGCGCCTCTGCCAACTGACGACACCAACAAGAAGAGGAGCGACCTGATAAAACTATCGGAGGATGGTGAGGTGACTCAGTCAGTCAGCTACATCAAAAAAGCATCGGCGAAAGTCGTGGATAAGCTGTACGCTGAGTATGAGGTTAGAAGGATGGAAAGAACTAATGAGTTTTTGACTGATGTGTTGATTAGTAGGTTCGCTAAAGTTCTCGGGGGTTTGGACGCTGTAGAAGGCTCAGGCGCTAGACACCGAGCTACAAAAAGATAAACTGTTAAAAAGTGACGTTGGGAAAGTTGTGGCGATGGTCACACCGTACTTACCATGTCTCGGACTGTTATCTGGAGGTATTACTGTGGGAAAACATGTCTACCAACATAAAACAAAAATAGTGGAGGAAACCGGGAAATCAGCGGGGATGAATGATCAGTGATCCGTCTCTGCTGCCTCCATTTCGTCTGAAACTGTACACCCAATTTCTCACTCTGGAGTTTGGCGAAACAACTGTCACAAAAACTCCACGCAAACTTCGGACGCGTTTGCGTTTTGAGAACGCAGGTGTGAGACGGTTCTGTGTAAACCAGTCGACCCGCGTCCCACACAGTACTAGCTAAACTCAATGTGTTGTTTGAGCTGGTGGGAAATCCCTAGGGTAGTAGTATAGGAAAGGGGGGTACTGGGCGAGTGCGTCAAATTTCGAAAAAATATTTCCCAACAAAACAACCTCCAAATGGTCACATTACTCAGGAAGCCGCATCCCATGGCCGTCCTAAAGGACAAACTACCCTTCAACCTCCCCAACGGTTGATCGCCCCGACATGTTTAAAAAAATAACAAAAATAGGGGGGAAAAATAAAAGGGCGAAAACGGTCGTTTTTTCAATTGATTCAAAGAGGCAGTATTGGCCGTCCTAAAGGACAAACTACCCTTCAACCTCCCAGCGGTTGATCGCCCCGACATGTTTAAAAAAAATAACAAAAATAGGGGGGGGGAAATAAAAGGGCGAAAACGGTCGTTTTTTTCAATTGATTCAAAGAGGCAGTATGTCGCGGCTTCCTGAGTAATGTGACCATTTGGAGGTTGTTTTGTTGGGAAATATTTTTTTCGGATTTTGGCGGGTGCACCGGTGCCCCCTTTTCCTATACTACTTGCAAACTTGCTGTTGCACTGGTGCAGTTCAACAAGAAATTCAACCTCAAACCTCAAGAAATTCAAATCACAAACAGTCAATCCCAAATATTTATTTTCATATAGCAAAAAATATTAAAATAATTTACTCTGAAAAATCAAAGTACAGTATCAAACTATAGATTTTTTTAGAAATAATTTACAAGTGACCATCCAATAAACAAAATACCCCACTAAAATTATTATTACACACCAGTCCTTGTTTTGATCTAAAATATGTGATCATTCCTTTACCATGAAACATTACAGCTTAGGTTAGCAACCCCAATCTTGGACTGAATTGCATATATTTCAGTACCCTGCTTTCAAGTTCAAGAAGACGAAGGGTCTGACATGATATGAATATAAACAAGTTCAAGAAGAAGTACTGTATGCACGATTCAACTGTAATAAAAAATAAAACAAACATAAAAATCACAGCCACGCTTCTCAATATAAACATATTAAAGTTATCATTGCAGAACTACATAACTTTAGCTTCGAAAAGTGGGTTGTCTTTTAATATGGAATACCGGTCAGCAAATTTCAGTGTCCAATTGCCCCAATTCACCTAACAGAATTGCTTCGTTGTTCAGAGCTACTCGTCCAATTCAATAAATAACAATAACAAAAAGTGTGATTTCATCTTTGTACTCTGTTTTCAAAGAGTTTCTACTCTTTTTCTAGCCGTAAAGGCAAGTTGAAAGTCGACAAGAATGCCTTAGTGGCTCAATACTGTGGCGGTTTTAATTCCGTAAATTTTCACTTTCAGATGTTTTTCATACCTTCTAAACAGCGAAAATATTGTCACTTACCTTCTCTGAATCACTACTGGTTTTAGCGTGAAGATCGAGCGACTAGTTCGTGAGATATAGCGATTTTAGTGAAGCAACTCCGTATTTCGCCATTACACTCCTTGTTGACCTGGCTGAGGTTTACTGGCTGCGAGCTTCGTAGACCTCGCGCATGTGCACTGAAAAACGGCGACACTTCTAGCCCCAAGTGGCCTTTCTGCTCAGTTCTTTATTCTGTGTCCCTGTGCTGACTTATCCCTGATATTCTCACATCTTCTCATTTTGAGTAGTTCCCTTATTTCAGCCCTGGGTCGTTTTCCATTAGTAAAGGGATCCAATGTTAAGTCTTGCTTCTTTGAGATGGTGTCTCCACATCCGATACAAACATTATGTAGCACCATACAAGCCAATGTTGCATTCCGGACGGTTTGACTTGTACTGTCACATTTTCTCAACAAAACTCTCCATCTGCTCTTTAGCTGACCAAAAGCACCTTCAGTCACCATCCTCACCCTGCTTAGTCTGTAGTTAAAGTATCTTTGTTGAACTGTGAGGATGGCATTTGTGTAGGGCTTCATCAACCATGGACTCAATGGGAATGCAGAGTCTCCAAGAATTAGTGGTGGCACATTGGCACCGTTTACATCCTGTCCAATGCATGGGATAAGATTATTTTCTGTTATGTTCTTCCAAAGTTGTGTTGATTGCAATATGATTGAATCATGTGAGTTCCCTGGAAACCCACATGTTCCCCATATGAAACGGGAATGGACATCGACCATTGCCATTACCACTGCAGAATAAAAATTCTTAAAATTATGATCTTCTTTTTGGGCCTCTGCTCCACCTGGAGGGCATTTAATCGGTATATGGCAGCCATCTATTGCGGACCAGCAATAGGGAAACTGCCACATTTGTTCCATGTCTAGTATTTTTCTCTTGAAATCATCTTCGCATTTTGGCATGTAGCGACCAACCGATGGTTCCCAGATGTTATTAACAATTGCAACTGTAACTTCGTTGGCAATGGTACAAAGAGTAGACACACCAAGTCCTGCCATTTCGGCTATAGTATAAAAGTAATCACCCCTACTCAAGCGGTACAACCCAATGGCTAACCTACACTCAGGAGTGATTGCTTCTTCGGTTACTGTCTCTCGCTCCAGTGTATCCTTGACTTGGTGAAGTATGAACCGAAACGTTTCTCTGGATATTCTAAAGGTCTTCTTAAATCGCTTATCGGAATAGTTTGTCCATAAAAAGTTAAACCATCCAAGATTTCTTTCCAATCGGCGGCATGAACGCACACAATTACGTTTTTTCAACGATATAATAGGAATGAAGACCATGAGACAAATACGAAGTAGCATATTCCTCCTACTAATGGCATATAATATTATATTCCGTACTATAAATTGCTCTTTTCTTCTTCTTTCAAGCACATAGAACAGAAGAGCTTTACGCTTTCTGTCCGCCATTACTACGGACTACCGCTGATCATTACGTTTATCTTTTGAGAAACCACTTAATTAAGTTCGACGTTTGAATCAAGTTAGATTTAGGTCAACCTAAATAGTAAATAAGATCGGTTCACGTGAAGTTCGACGTTTGAACGGGGGCCTAAGTTAAATATTATACTTGTGTGATCATGGTATTACAAACTAATAACATGACATGTTGGGAAATTAGTGATTAAATGTCTCCTCAAGCCTCTGGAGGATTTGTAAAAGACCCTCGGGACTTTCAGAGATCTTCCCTCGGCTTTCAGGGACATTTAATCCCTAATTTCCCTCGTGCATGGTATTATATATAATAATTTTCATTGTTTTAAGTACATCAGTAAGAATAAGAAACTATTCTGCAGTACATGTGAATTTGGTTACCTAATCAATGTTTTCAGTGGCACAACGCTCGACAGAAAGCATTGGCCCAAAGTATACCATGCACGTACGTGGAAATTTTTAACGCAGTCCTCTTTGAAAAAACAGAAATGAAAGCAAAATAAGTTAAAGTATTGTGAAAGTATTGAAGGGCGCTTGAGAAGAGAATGTGGTCAAATTAAAAGCAAATTTGCTGGAAAACGTGGATCGAGCTATCGAAAGGTTTTAGCGAAAGAACTGAAGCTTGCGGTGCAACTCGATGATTTGGTAACAATCGCTGAGCTTGAGAAGGAACTAACGACTGAAAAGCTTAAAAATGAGGACCTGGAGAAACGCTGTGAAGGTTTAGTAAAGGAACTGTTTGAAGCGCAGGCCGCTGAGCGAGTTGTAAGCGAGAATTTAGCCAAAGCAGAGGAAGAGATTGAAAAACTGAGATATGAAAATCAAAATCTTCACAGATATATAGAAGATCTGGGTCAAGACTTAGGATTCTGTAACAGTGGGAAAAAATTCACAGAGACTGGAGATCGCCAACTGAAGGAACTGAAAACAAACGTAGAGAAAGCTCTGTGGTTTGCAAAGACATTTCGACTAGATTTGCAAACTGTGAGCTTCCTTGATGAGAATGGTGCCACCCATACATTGTCTTATAGTGGCAATGAGAAAAGAGGATACAAGGACTTACCAGAAGAGGAACAGCAGAAAGTAAGAAATATTTTGTTCATCTTGGATAAAGTTTGTATTGTAGAGGCCGCATATCATGAACTGACAATGGTTTAACGTAACAATGACCTACCTCGGTCATATCTAACAGTGTAAGGATGCTAGAAGAATATATGCCATATCACGAGGACCCCAGGTTCAGCACAAGGAGCTCAAATTGAATTTATAAAGGGGAGCTGGAATCTGTTATTCAAAGGAAGGTATGTGTAATTTTATGCACCAGTTAGTGGAAAACACCATACTTGCCTTATAAGATAAGATAAAAACTTTATTTCAAGAGGGTGAACTTGTGGCCCTTTTCCCGGGGGAAACATTTTTACTAATGTGTTATATTTATATTTTATTTCAGATTCAACAAAATATCATTGACTTAGATGACCCATCTTTAACACTAAAAATCAAATTGTCTGGAGATGGAGCTAAAATGTCAAGGTTGACAAATTTTGTGGTGGTATCATTTGCTGTCTTAAATAATGAAGCTGATGTGATGTCATCAAAAGGTATATATCTATAAACATTGAAAAAGTTCCACTATAGAACCAAAACAAACTTTTTGGTATTAATTACAAGAATGTTTAACATTTCATTCAATTAAAGTCAGTGGCGTGCTGGCCCTTGTTTGGCAGGGGAGGCCAACAGTAAATTTGGCGCCCCCCTGTTTGTTACAGTTGCGAATTTACTAGAAACATCAATATCCAACTATCTATTACATGGTATTTTATTATCTATTTTCGACTTTCAGGACTAAGATATACAGCAATGAGGGCAAGGAAACAAGTGCTTTCCTAGTGTAGCTTAAGAGTCTTGGCTCAAAATCTCAAAAATATAAAATTGAACAATTGTACATATAGTTATCCCAATCATTTCTTAAGACTGAATGTTAATTTAAAAAAGTGCCTTGGGTAGTTCCGTCGATGTCTTTGCAAATACATCAATAATTCACACTTTGTCTAAAGACAATAAAATGTCCTGTTCAACTGCTATCAGTAGTAACGCTTCCAGTCTTCGTTGCAACATGGATGAACGGATGCGCGTTTTCACTCTCTTTAGGGCTGAGAAGGAGCGCTCAGCAGTCGCGGAACTGATTGGTATTCCAACCGAAATCGCGTACACTTGACAAAGTGTAGGATACGCATCGATTAGGTGATAATCGGGATGCAAGAGAATATTTAAAGCCTCGAGAAAAGATGGCACATCTTTGTCCCGTGCTTTTTCGTTGGCAGAAGTGGCTTCGTCTCTGTTGTCATCGTGATCATCTGAATCAAGATCTGCATCGTTCTCATCATATTCTTGTGGAAAATCAGAACCATCTTCCTTGCTTTCAATTGCCAAAAATGGAACGATTGAGCATTTGAAATGACTGTGCAAATGTGAACAGTTCTTCAGCGCAGCGGGATGTGTTGATGTTATATGTCGTGCAGAAACTGCTTATCTTCGCTTCCAAGTCGTGGGCAGTTTGAATGTTCTTCACAAGTTCGGGGAACCCGCTTGGGGAAAACATTGCAAGAGACTGTAATAATAATGGCCGGGGTTTTTTCTCAAAACGATTTTTCATCGAATTAATGACGGTGTCAACAGCAACATGGAACGTTTCGCGTTTCCACTCAGCAAGGGGTGTTTCCTCTGGTTCATCTCTGGCAATCTTACCATCCATTACTCTTCGACGTCTTACCCTTCGTTCTTTCCATTCAACAGTTGCGCAGTCTTTATCAGAAATTTGAATGATCTTATCTGGATCGCTGCGTAAACTTTGAAGCCGAGAAAGAGAGGAGTCGACCATGGCTAACGCTTTACCGAGATCTACATTAACACTTTGTAAGTATCGACTTAGAGGACCTGTAATGACGAAAATTTCGCGAAAAAGACAAGCTGTAGCCATAATTTGCTTTGATTGGAACGGGGCAAGAAGCCCCTCAGCAGTTGCTCTCTGGTTTACCGAGAATGAACTTTCTGCAGCAACTTCTCCAAGAACTTTCACAACACAATCGTATCGTGAACGGAAGACTTTAAGGCGAAACTCACGAGAATGCCAGCGGACAGTATTGATACGCTTCAACGCCAGAGTCCGCACTCTCAAATGAAAGGTGGAGGGATATGCTTTCATCTAAATAATATAGATAAAATCTTGTAGGAATTGTTGTAGATGAGGTACATTATCGTGTCACAGAGTGGGGGCTTTCTTCTTCAAATGAGAAAAGAAATGTCTTTCGCTGATGGTATAGTAAAATCAACGAAGCAAAATCTTTAACAGAAGTACCATTTATGGCACTTACTGCGACTGCTACCAAAGTGACAAAGGACAAAATTTTTGAATTATTGGAGTTTACATCCCCAGTTGAAATTCTAGAAAGTCCAAACAGGAATAACATTTGCTAATGTGTTCAAGCTCTTGATAAGAATCTCTCTCTCACTGACAACTTTCCGTGTGTTATTGAAGAAATTCGTCAAAAAGGAAAAAAACTCTATCAGTGTTTAAATATGCCTGTGTGATTCGTTTTATTCTAACTCTGTGTCCTCAATACAGTGTATATGTTATCTACACGTCAATATATCAATAGAACTAAGTCAACCTAAACCGACCCCATGATGTGATAGTCAAACAGGATCAAATGTCTAATCAATCAACTATTGTAACATCCTTGCTTTTCCGAGAGGATAATGTTTATACCCCAACAGTAACACTAATAGTAACAATAACAGTAACAGTAAAGGTTCAGAAGAAAAGTCTCTCCTCAGTAAGGTTATATAAAATATTAAAATGTTGGTGTGATCAATATGGTGGTGTATTGTTCATCCAGCAATCTTGCCCAGGGTGCTTGATATCTGTTTGCATACGTAATCCTTAAGGTACGCTGGTGCTCGTCGTATCCTCCTAGCTCTATCAACCAGTCGAGACTCACCAGACTGCTCGGTTGGATTCTCCTGGTTGGAGTTTACTTCTGATGGTCTCAGCTCGGTTGTTCTAAGGCTTTCCGCAGTGTCAACCTCCCCCATACTGGATGGCTGTGTTGGCGGTTCTGCTGCTGTTGGCTGCTCCTTGTTGCTTCGTAGATGATATCGGTTCCTACGATATGTTCATCCGTTTTCAGCTTCCACGTTGTACGATCTTTCATCCAGTCGTTCTGTGACGTGACAACAGCTTTGCGCCACTGTCTTTCTCCCGGTCTGAAGGGCTTCATTCTAACCACGTCACCTTCCGCGAGTGGCACTAAATCTTTTGCAGATATGTTGTAGTGTGTGGCTTGCTGTTCCTGGCGCTCTTCTGATTGCGTCTTTTCTGTAGACACTAATTTCGGTTGTAACAGGGTCTTGGCGGTCGGCAGGAGGGTCTTCGTTCGCCTGTTCATCAATCGCTAGACTGGGCTTGACTCCATTCCTTGCGTTCGTGTGTTTCTGTAGTCTAAAATAGCCAGGTAAGGATCCGTCTTGGCGTCCAAGGATTTGACGTCCAAGTCAACCAATCATATTTCACTACCCAGTTTTTTGGTAGTGACGTCACTGGACGGTATTATCGCCTATTGAATTCAGACGCCTCTCTCAGCGAGTGAGAACGAGATGAGATCGGCGGCTGGCTTTCAGTCTACATATATGGCAAAAAAGGGGGGGGAATTTAATTTTTTTTATTTGTGAAATACGTATGCTTCATCTATTATTTTGGATATTGTTTTGGATGTTTGTTTTTGGTTTTGTAGATTGGATAATTCATGGACGAAAACATGCTTGTTTCTGGTAGTGATTTTATTCCAAACACCGGTAGTGAAAGTAAAGAATTTAGATGTAATATTTCTTTGTTAAATACAAAATTAAATAAAAGAAAACAAGGTGAGAAAAAATTATTTTATTTAGAGAAATATCTTTTGTACCATCGTTCTTGTCTATTTTTACATTTTTCTTCGCTATCACGATCACATTTATTAAGTACTATAGATCTAATTTTTCGGTTGTAGTTTCTTCTGCAATGTTCACAAAAAATGATGTAAACTTTACAATGGTTACATGTATAGAAACATTGTAGGTTTTCGTGTCTAATTTCACACAGGCAACTGCGACAGAAGACGGTACCGTGTACTACCATATTTTGTTTTTCTAAAAAAAACAAAAAATGGCTAAATTTTCAAGATGTGAATTCAGTTAGCTTTAGCTTTGTGAGTGTCAATGGAATGGAGGAATCATATCGGTTTCATATTTTTTATGTTTACATGTAATTTCAAATAAAATTCTTAAAATTTTAGTACAGCATTTTTCGGTAGTAGTTAAAATAGCGAGTTCAATAAAAAAGCTGACTTCATTTTTATTCTCCATTTGACAATCTAATCGTGCTCCTTCATCTATTTCTTTTACAATCCATTTAAGACAATCTTTAGTTGAACGTTCAACCACAGCTTTTTTCAAGTAATTATCCTTCGTATATAGAGTACAGTAATTTTGTTTAGTAGTCAATACATAATCACTTTCTTTGGTGATTCCTCTTGTACGGCAAAATTTAAAAAATTGTTCTACATTTGTAAACATGTAGATGTATTTGAGAAGGGGAAATGAGAAGTTCTTATGTATGTTCTGTTCTTTTGTAGATAAGATCGTATAAATATTTTTGATAAGTATCACGGTACTTGTAGAGTAATCCAACGGGAAGTCCATCGATTTCCTCCAAACATCTACTGCATACTGCTTGTTTAAGAGATGCACGTGACTCTGTTGATTCCATTTTGACGGAATAAAAAAATATCCTATTTAAAAGCATTTTTTCCCCACGCATTTATACATTTTTATGCCTTTTTATGGTATTTCGAGGAGATAAAATCTCTTTTGTTCTACTATTTCAGGGGTATTACAAAAATATTTTAGTGAATTTTTATGTGTTTGCGTTGTATATATATAGTACGAGAGTAGTTTTGAATAATTAGAATGTTCTATTCTCTACTCACTTGTTGTTTGGGAATAGTATATGATAATATGGGAAAATATATTATTGCGTTTGTTCTTGTTTTTTTTATGGTAATCGGATACGCTTACACTCATTCTGCAGATGAATTAATGGCACGCGTACGCATAGATAAAGAAAAGATGACGCTGGATGATTGCTGCTATAGCAAGTACAGTATAAAGAAAGAACAGTGGTTCATTATGGTGATGGGAATCGTTTAGTAATACCAACAAATAAGAAGAAGGAAACTTGAGAATCAAAGGAAGAAACTTTAACATTAGAAGATTTTTTAAAACTCTTTTAATTACACGTGGATAGCCAAAAAAGTAGAAAAAAACTAGCAATGACAGATAAAAAAGTAAATCTAAAACTAGTTGTGTTCTCTTCGAGTTCATTTAAGACAAGTAGTAACATATAGAGTAAAAAAAGGATGTAAGTAGACAATAAAAATCCAATCAGTTTATTCATATTCATTGTTCTGAAAAAATATTCGTTTAAATATCAAACTTGTTGTTGTTCTGATTTACCTCAATGTTTCTCTTCTTTTTGATTTTCTTCTTCTTCTTCTTTGGGATACACGAATACGGGTTTCTTTTCACTGTACACCTCACTCCGCATAAAATATATTTCTTTGAAATTTTGCGCATCTCTATTTGAGCATACGGCTGACACCACACCGTTTTTGGAAAATTTGGTGATCCACCAATTCTCATTCTCTCCCACTATCCAGTCTTCCCTCTTATTGCTTTCGTCTATCCACATTTCATTGTAACATTTCACCATAGCCATTTTCTTCTTCTTGATCGATACCTTATGAAATCACGAGATGTTCAAAGATTGAAATTTAATATTTTTATCCCTCCCATATGTAGGGAATGGAATGTTGCATAAATCACCATATAGGGTGAATGGAATGTTGTTTACTTCAAAGTTAAGGGTTTAGTTACAAAAATCGGATTAGAAAATATATTTAATATTTTTATCCAGGAGAAGAAACAAATTATCTTGTAGCATACGTTTTTCAACGTCTTTGGGAAAGAGAATGAAGATGTTTAAAAAGCCTATTCATCTTTTTTTCTTTGTATTAGGGAGTGATTTCCTAGTATTTTAAATAGTCGTGGATTTACATATATGTCAGCTGAGTCAGCTGATGTTCGTATGGTATTCATCACAGATCAGCTGATGTGTTCAAAGGTCGAAATTTTTTTAAAATTATTTTTCAAAAATTACCATATATGGTATTCAGATCAGCTGATGTTTTTTCGTTGTTTCACTAAGCTGCATGAGAAGAAACAAATTATCTTGTAGCATACGTATTTCAACGTCTTTGGGAAAGAGATGAAGATGTTTAAGAAGTCTATTCATCTTTTTTTTCTTTGTATTAGGGGGTGATTTCCTAGTATTTTCAGCTGATGTATGGTATTCATCACAGATCAGTTGATGTGTTCAATAGTCGTGGATTTACATATATGTCAGCTGAGTCAGCTGATGTTCGTATGGTATTCATCACAGATCAGCTGATGTATTCAAAGGTTGAAAATTATTTTAATTTTTTTTCAAAAATCACCATATATGGTATTCGATAAGTAAGTAAAAAAAGTAAAAAATAGAGAAAATAATTAGACGCTAGTTAGATGCTATCAAAGTTTACGGTGAGAAGATGTCAGCGAAGGGAGAAGAAGACGAACCATTTGAAAAATTAACGAAGCTTCTCAGTGGATACAGCGTTGCTGATTTGAATGCTAAAAAATATTATCTTAGAAAATTAATTTAAAAAAAACCGGTTTAGCTGTAAATAATTTTTTCATTCATACGAAGACAAATAGTGATATTGTAGTCACTGCAGAAAATAAATTCTGCGAATTGAAAATAATTTTTATGATAAAAATAAATAAATTGAAAAACTAGATAATATACGGGAAGCTTTGAGTGATTTAAAATTGATGGAAACTAGGTACCGAAATGAACTGAAGAAATGTGAGAAAAAAAATTAAAAATATTAAAAAAAAGACAAATGATGGATATTATAGTAGACGAGCTTAAAGAAAATCGGATTTTTTCAGACGATAAATATTTAGAGAAAGAAATAACTGATGTTGTCGTTAAATATAGAAAATATTTTGAGGGAATAAAAGATGTTATAAAAGATGTTGATTTGGCTTTTATTTACAAAGAAGAGTTGTTGCATACGGAGGGATGTATTATTGTTTTTTACGCTCTGCTTACTGTGTATTACAACGGAAGGGAAAAAGAAGAAGAGCGAATACATTTACTAACAAGGAAAACAGTGAAGGGATTAAAGTCGTGTTTTTTACACCGTCAAGATAAAAGAAGGAAAAGAAAATTGAATTTGAGAAAAGTTTTTTTTATTATTATTATTCACAGCGATTATTTCCATTTTAAAACTTTGGTGATGAAAAAATAGGGAAAAAAATTTTGAATTTCATTTAAAAAATAAAATATTTTCTTACGATGTTGTAAGCATGGAGGAAGCGGGTAATGATTTCTGGTATTCTTGTGGTAAATTTGCTAACGCAATTAGTAGTTTTTATCAAGAACAAATACAAAAAAATGAAATGAAAATTAGTGAAATATGTCGCTTTTTACATAAGCGTTGTATGAAACACAACGGTGGAGAATATTCTAATTTCAAAAGAATTATCGGTAATCATTACCCGCCTCTACCCGAGTTTATTTCCGAGTACATGAGTTTATTAGATAATTTTTACGCTAAACTCGATGAAGACCCTAGTAGTAGATTTGTTCCAGCACGAATTTATTTTTCACTCGAATATATACATCCGTTTTCTGACGGTAATGGACGTGTGGGAAAAGCATTGTACGCTATATTAACTGACAATTTATTTTGTAAAGTGAAGACGTACAAACAACATGAAGATTTATGTGAACATTTAGGATTATTACAAAAAATTGTTTTTGTTTTTGATGCCAAAAATGACTATCTTTTTGAAAAGCTACATAATATGCTACAACAATAAAAAATATATATATTTTTACAGCAAATTGTTTATTTCTATTTGAGAATCTACGCTTAATTCAGGGAGGGATTTGTCCACATAGCCAAATAGAAAACTTTCCCTTTCCCCGAGGACATGATATTTTGTGTTAAAATTAGGTGGAAGATTACAATATTGTAAATAGCCTATTAACTGTTGAATTACATTTTTAATCAATACAACAGCATCTATTATTATCGTTGTTGAACCTATACATTTGTGTATTGCGAAATAGTTTCTGTGTTTTCTAAAAATATTGCGTGCTTTTTTTAGCACTTTCCACATATTTGCAACATCTTCTTGCCCGTCAATTTGCAGATATGTAACAAGCATTCCAAGTTTTGGAATCAACTCCCCAACAGGCGTCATGTATCTCCGGACATTGAAGTACCACCATTTCATGGGTTCGGGTTCTTTTGTTTCTTCTTCATAGTGAGTAGCGACGGCTTCATCAACTAAAATAGAATTTCCCAATGCAGCAGCAAATTTTTGTAAATCGCTTTCAATCTGACGTTTTCCCATCATGTGAAATCCAACCATTTTAATAACTCCTCCTTCTGTAGCCTCTCCTGTAGCCATTTTAAAATTATTTTTTGCGTTTTAGACTTTTCCCTGATTTTTTGGTGTTTTTAGTTTTCTTATATAAATTTTTTTTTCTCAAAAATACAAAAAATCCATATATGGAGTTTGAAAAGAAATTAAAATTTTTTTTTTTTTTTTTTTTTTAGTTATAAGATTAATATTTTATTATTATTTTTTAGTTTTTTAACTATGTATTCAGCGTATGATACACCGTTTAATTGCGTTAAAGATCACACTGATTTATTTGATGAAAAAGGGAAAGAAATTTTAAAAAATGTGACACATTCTGGATTGTGAATGTTACCGAATAAATGAACAAATATATTACCGTGAAGTATCTATTATTAATATGGTAACAAAAGTGATAAATCGCATTCATTGTTTTGCAGAAAATCTTGGTGGTAACAATCCATATTGGAATTTAGCAGAAAAAGATCAGAAATGTGTCAAAAAACTATTCGGTTCACGGTTTAAAATTATATAATTTTAGAAAAAATAAATATTATTTTAGTAGTCAATTAGAATTTTTTATATATTTTAAAAGAGCGGCTGATAAATTGGATAAAAAAAATGTTTTAGTCGGATATAAAGGAGGAAATATTGAATCCAATTTATGTAAAGAATTTGGACTTCCATCCATAAATTTAGAACATTTTGGGGTAGAAAAATATGAAAAATTAGTTCCTTATTTTAATAAACATATAAAGAGATGTAAGGAGCATACTAGAAGTTATTGTCATTGTTCGTTTTACGAAGTTCTTCTTTTTGCAGCGGTAGTTTGTGAAAAAATTCATAACCACGTGAAAGAAGTTGAAATTTTAAATATTTATGGCTGAAAAAAAGTGATTATTAAAAATGTACGTTTTTGGACTAGATCATATAATCTCGGTAGAGTAACATACGGATTTCCACCAGCTGGTAGTTTTACTGAGCTACCCTGGAGATTGGGTTGTATATTGGATGAAAATATTAATCCAAGTTCTGGTTATTTATACGCAAAAAATAATAATGCTGCAAAATATGATTTTAAACTTGCGGATTATTCTTTAACAATGGAAACGGATAAAGACGAATGGCGAAAAAGAAAAATTATTCATAGTATTAAAATAGATATTCGTAAGAATTGTTTACCCGAGTATGAAGATAGTATAAATTTTAATATTGTACAAGTATATAAAAAGTGTTTTAACAGACAAATTCAAGATAATGTATTTATTGATACACCGCTTACTAAAAATATAACTTCAGCTCAAATAATAAGCTCAGATATTGATAATATGATTACCGGCAATTCACTAGAACTTAATAATTTAAATTATCATTTAAATGCTGATGAAGATCTTGCATTGATTCAACGTATTAAATTTACAAACATCTACCATTTGATACGTGGAAGGAAATATGGTACAACGACTAAACCCTATATAGAATATGATGCGTGTATAGTTTATTCTAATCAATATATGTAAAAAAGTGTTTATTTTTTTTTTAAATGATTCATGTATAGTTTATTCTAATCAATATATGTAAAAAAGAATTATTTTTAAAAAAAATTTTTTTTTGAAAAAATGAAAAAAAACGTGTATAGATAAAATCCCAGTGTATAGAGATATATTTGCGTTACGTTTAAAAGGCTGTTTCCAACTGAATAGTCATTCTCCGCCATTTCTAATTGTGGATTTTTTAATACGTAGGTTATCTTCTTTTGCTAAATGAATCCAACATTTACATGTGTGTGCTGTTCTTTTACGACATCTTTCTCTTTTTACTGTTTTACTTTTACATTGTTGTGCTACACGTACGCTTTGTGAAAAAGTAGGCATTTTTCTTCCTCCAGCATTAAGTGATTTTCTATTATTTTTTGTTTTTACCATTTTTTTTAATGTATTGTTTTTATTCCCATATACAGTAGGTTTTACAATTTTCTTTTTTTTTAATAAAATTCAGCAGACATGATATTTTGTATGAGACATCAGAGGGAATAAGAGGAATTTTTGACTGCATTTCTTTAAATCTTTCTGTTAATTCGAAGCTCGTTATAAATAATATTTCTCCATCTTTTTCAAATTCTTGTAGACAATCGTTGAGTATAAAAGTGGAGAAAAGAATTTGATTATCATTATCTTCAATTTCGTATCCAATGTAAGTTTTACCTGTATTTAAATTTTGTAAATAAATTTCCACGTGAACTGTTGTTTCCATCGCCATTTTTTGGGATATAATGAAAAAACAAAAAAAAGATTTTTTTTATATTTTAGAGATTTTTGGGAAAAAGTTTTTTTGTTTTTCTTATTTTTTTTAGTTTTTTGGGGGTTTTTTAAAAAAATTTTTTTTAAAATGGGGAACTTATTTGGTAAAGACAAACCTTTTTTTACATTTACATGTATTAATATACGGAATTCAGATAATGTAGTTGTTGATCGTACCGATGGTGAAGAAGAAGAAATCGAGGAAAAAAAAGGTTGTTTTTTATTTAGGAAGAAAAAAATTAAAAAAATGAGTGAAAATTTTACAACGGAAGAAGTCGCTAACATCGCGAAATTATTAGAAGAAAGAAAAAAAAAGGGGAAATGAAAGAAAAGAAGAAGACGGGTTCGATGCAAGTACCCTTAACACTACGTTTAACGATAAATTTAAGATGAAACAAAAAATATTAAGTATTTCCATTTCTCGAAAAGCTAACGTTAATTTTATTGCTTTCATTCAATCTTTGAGGATTGTGTTTACATATTTACTGAATGTCGCCAGAGCATCGACAACTTCGGAGAATGATTATGTTCGGTTAATTTTTAGTCACGCTCCGACGACATATTTTTCAACGGCGGTATTACCGCTTAAACATTTTAATGTTGATTTTCTATTGAAATTTTTGAAAAGATGATGCAAAGCAATAAAAAAGCGATAGCGGAGGGATGGGAAACTAATGTCGTAATACAGACGGTTTCCCTACAGTAAAAATTTTAGTAAAAATAAAGGGAAAAAAAAATTTACAGCAAACTCGGTAATGTTAACGACGATGGGGGAGGTGTAAATAAAAAAAATGTTGAAAAATATAATTGGAATTATCGCGTCGGCGTTTTTTATGTAATATGTACTAAGTTAAATCAGTTTATCAAAAATTGTTGTTTTGTAGTTAGTTTATTAGTGGGTTTATCGTATTTAAGAAAAGACGAAAAGTACGTGAAAATGGAAAGGGCACCGCATAAAAGTGCCGATGAATTGTACACGCTCGATTAAATTCGCGATATTTATCAGTGATGTGGAATTCCAGAAGGCGAAGTAAAAACAAAAAATTTTCGTGATATTTATGACAAATTTCTTAAAGCACAGGGTGTTGATTTGGTAGTATATTCTGATAAATTTGATGATTGCATTATCTTCGATTCTCGTACGGATGAAAATGGGAATTTAATAAAATTAACAAACGATATTGTTTGTCTGTGGCTAAATAATAATCATTACGACGTTGTTTTAAGCATGTGTAAATTTTCAAAACTTAATCCTACGTCCTTTTGTGTTAAATGCAGGAGCTATTTTAGACGTT
Organism: Paragorgia papillata; assembly: GCA_035771165.1. NCBI lineage: Eukaryota > Metazoa > Cnidaria > Anthozoa > Scleralcyonacea > Coralliidae > Paragorgia > Paragorgia papillata. The sequence continues at coordinate 529,126 of JAWNZC010000018.1, read as the reverse complement.
TTGAACACTAAAGATAACCATATGTGTATTAACTATTTAATGTGCCAACGATGCTTTAGACAAAGTCAATGTCCACGAGAAGTAAAAATTGAATGTTCTAGTAGCTGTAATATTTTGTTTTTTAACGCAGCATGTTTTCACGCGCATCTCACAAATAGAATTTTTAAACTGAAACAACCTAATTATAATAGATTAACACCGTGTCTATTATTTTTACTGTAATACTTGCGCAAAAATTGTTCCTCGTTTTTCTTTTCACACGAAGAAAAAAGCGACACTACATAATTGTGCGAAAAGATTTTGTTTTCATTGTAATGCGTATAAATAAAAAACGCATTTTTGTTATACGAGGACGATTTCAAAATAAAAAGATTAAAAAATTAGAGACAATAATTTATTTATTTTTGATTTCGAAACGCGTGACGATGAAAATAAATTAATGATCCCCTACTATTGCGTAGTGCAAAAAGTATGTCAAAAATGTGAAAATATTGAGTTTAAAAAGTTTAAAAATTATTCGGAAGAACAACAAGATATTTTTGAATGTTGTGGAAAACGTGAATTTGTTTTTAAGGGAAATAACGTTATCGACGAATTATGCGAATTTATATTATTACAGGAAAATTCTGTTTGGCTCGCGCATAACGGTGGGCGTTTCGATACAATTTTTATTTTTAAATTTTTATTGGGAAAATTTTTTTTTATCGTGAAACAATTATGAACGGGAATAAAGTAATGATGCTAAAAATTAGTGATAAAAATATTACTTTTTTGGATAGTTTTTCGTTTTTACATATGGGTTTAGCAAAAACCCCGGAGGCTATGGGTCTCGAAGATGAATGTAAAGGATTTCACCCCTATTTTTTTTACGACTTAGATTACGTGGGACCGTTGATTGCGCGTGAATATTTTGATGTCAAAAATATGGAGAAAAAAAATTTAATTTGAAAAATGGTATTTGGAAAAAAAAGAAAAGGAATACGTGTTTGAAGAAGAAATGTACTATTATTGTAGTTCGGATATTACTATTTTAATAAAGGGATGTATTAAATTTTCTTCTTTAATATACGAAAATTCGTTTATTTATCCTTTTTACGATACGTCGTGTATTACAATCGCGAGTCTCGCGTTAAAAGTTTTTCGTGTAAATTTTTTAAGAGAAAAATGTGTGGGTATTAACCCGGCATCGGGGTATAGGGGTAAACTCAATCAAAGCGTCATTGCGCTAATTTGGTTGGAGCAAATAAACACAACGGTTGACGGGCGTCTGGAATATAAATGTTCACAAAACGGGGAAAAAATGATTTTGGGACGTACATCGACGGCTTTGACGAAACTACTAACACGATCTATCAATTCCAAGGCTGCTTCTTTCACGGTTGCCCCATTTGTTTTTACCCTTACGAAGTTAATAAAATCAATAATGAAAAATTTTGCAATCTTTATTCAGCGACTAAAAAATTTATACACCAGTTAGAAAAAGCCGGCTATACAGTCGTTGAAAAATGGGAATGTGAATTTTTAGAAGAAAACAATTTTACTAAAAATGAATTATATAAAAAGAAAAAATATTTTTACGAACATATCCCTTTAGAGCCGCGTGACGGGCTTTACGGGGGACGAACGTCATCCGTTTGTTTAAAAATGTAGAGAAAAATGAACAAATTTTCTATATTGACTTTACCTGTTTATACCCTTATGTTCAAAAAAGCAGTAAATTTCCTGTCGGACATCCGACAATATTTATTAAAGATGAATGTGAAAATAAAAATTTATCCGAGATATTTGGCTTGGTGAAATGCCGTATTTTACCACCTCAAAATTTATATTTTCCCGTATTACCCACGCGTATAAATGGTAAATTATTATTTCCCTTATGCTACACGTGCGCAAATACTACCCAATTAACGCCGTGTTCTCATAATGAAGATGAACGATGCATTTTAGGAACGTGGACGAGCATTGAAATAAATAAAGCGATTGAAAGACGTTATCGTATGCTGAAAATTTATGAAATTTACTATTACCCTCGTCAAGAGAGAATTTTTCAGGAATACGTCAATTGTTTTCTAAAAATTAAACAGGAAGCATCGGGCTATCACAAAGAGTGTTACGACGCTGAAAAAAATTTAATTCCTAGCGAAGTAGATAAATATATCGCTGATTATTACAAAAATGAAGGAATTTTACTCGATAAAAATAAAATTTGCTATAATCCCGGTTTGCGTAGTATGGCTAAACAAATATTGAATTCGCTTTGGGGTAAATTTGCGCAAAATGAAAATAGTGTAAAAGTTGATTTTTTAAGCGAATATGATGAGCTCTTAAAATTAGCTAATGATTCCAATATAAATTTAACGTCAACTGATTTTGTGAATAGCGCTATTTTACGAGTCACTTACACCAAAAATGATAATTTAACGGCTCCTCTCAAAACAGCCAATGTTATTATTGCCTCTTTTGTCACAGCTTACGCGCGTTTGAAACTATTTAATTTAATCGATAACCAATTAACCAATGAATTAAAAGAAAATGAGTGGATTACTCAATTTTGTTCCACCGGTCCTAAATCTTATTCTTACCGCACTAATGCAAAGGAGGAAGTTATTCATATTAAAGGGTTTACTTTAACTAATGAAGATATAAAAGAAGAATTAAATTTCGAATCGTTGCAAAAATGCGTTGAAAAAAATGATCAAAGAATTAAAATTATATATAGCGATAAAATAACGAGAGATAAATTAAACCATGTTTACAAAGCAGATGAAACTAAATTTTTTACTTTTACTTTTAATAAACGTGTTGTTAAAAATAATTTCTATACTTTTCCGTATGGTTTTTTAGATAATGCTGGATAAATTAAACGATGCTGTATTACCATTTCACCACCCTTTTATGTTAACATTATGTGGACCGAGCCAATGTGGAAAAACGTATTGGATATATAAATTAATTTCATCTATTGAGGTGATGATTGTCCCGCAGATTAATAAAATTATTTATCTGTATACCGCTCAACAGTCGTTGTATTGTTAAAGAAAAAAAAATACAAATTGACTGATAATTCACGTGTTCGAACTAATATTTTTCCCGGTGAAAATACGATTTACGATATATAAAAAAAAATGTAAATAAATGAAGAAAAAAACTTTTTTTAAAAAAAATAAATTGTATATTATTATATAAAGGAGTAATAAAAAAAACCAAAAGTTTTTTTAGTTTTTTTAGTTCCGTGAGACGAAGGTGTAAATAAAATGGTTCGGAAAAAAGGAGGATTTATGTTTATAGGACCTATGTTAGAAGCATTGGGTAAGGCAGGGCGTGGAGTAGTAAAAAAAAAAAGAAGAAAAAGTAGAAGAAAAACCCAACGTGGGAGAAGAAAACTACAAAAAGGTGGAACAGCTACGTATGTGAGAAGACCACACGACCTATACGGACGATTCGGTACAATTTGGTGATAAAGGTGTTTCTATGTGAAAAAAAAAATTAATTAATGGGTAAAAACAAAAAAAGACAACGAGGTGGAGTAAACAAAAAAAGACAGCGGGGTGGAGTAAACAAAAAAGACAATGAGGAGGAAAACCAAAAAAATCACAAAAAGGAGGATTTCTTCCTTTACTATCATTATTAGGGCTTCTTTAAAAAGAGAGAGTATGGAAACAACAAAAAAAAGAGAAAAAAAAGAGGAAAAAAAAGCAAAAAAAAAGCACGCTTTTCGAGAATTAAAAAAAGAATAAAAATGAAAAGATTTCGACAATGTAAAAAATGTAACGGAATACATTTAGTCTAAAAATAAAAAAAATGTTTTTTTTATTTTTTTAATAAAAGATTTATAAAAATTACAACATTTTTGTCTTTTTTTTTTATTATTTTTACATTTTTTTAATATTATTTTATTAATAATTTTTCCATATCTAAAATCTTTTTTTTTTTAATTCCACATCATTTTTTTTTCTACGTTTATATTTTACATTTTTAATTTTCCATTTATTACTATTTTCAATTTTATTTCTACTTTTATTGTACAAATATAATAAGCACCAATAACCACAAGTATACGTAATAATTCATTGCAAATTTTTTTCTTGTACATAGATGAATTTCATATTTTTTTGTTCCGCATAGTTTTTCCAATATTCTCTATCATAAAAATTTACAGTTTTCGCAAAGCTATCAAAAAAATACATTTTATCTGATCAAGCCGGAAAAGTACCAAGAAAAAATTGTTTTAAAAAAAATCATGTGACGCTATTTCATTAACTTCGGCTATAAAAAGAAACCGCTTTAAAAAAACATAAGTCTTTACTATTCATTTCTTTTTTTAATCAAAGATCTGTTTCATAACCCTCCTCATAGTCAAAACCGGTAGATAAAGTAATTTTCTTCTTTTTACTTGTTTTTTGAGCACTTTTTCTTCCTCGTAATGCTGTACGATCGTATTGAACGTATTTGTATAGTGGTGATTTATCTTTTTTTTGTTTTTTGACCGGTGACGCCGAAGAAGTACTAGCCTCTTCATCCGAAAGAATACTGCTGTCGTGGTCGGTACCACCGCTATTAAGGGACACATATTTTTTTTTAAATAAATTATTACGTATATAATTGGCGGGCATATTTTTTTTTAAAATATGCTAATCCTCTATCATGCTCATTAGGAGTTAAATTAAAAGATACCGACTTAGAAGCGTTATGGGGTAAATCATATATTAAATCTGCTTTGTTAATAGAAGATTTACCCATTTTTATATTTTCATAATTTATTCCCTTTTTTTTGAAAAATGATTCTATTCTTACTTCGGAGGGAGTTAAAACTGCCACACCCGCAGCACTACTATCCTCTTCTTCTTCTTTTTTTTCTTTATCAGCTTTACGTTTAATCCCATTTTTTTGTTTTAAAAATTGAACCATACTTTCGCCAATTCGTTGTTTTTGCCCCGTTTTTGTAAAATTCATCATTTCATTTTTTCCCCACGAGTTCAAATTCATTTTGTTTTTTAATTCCCTGCAACAATTTTCTTTCTTCGTTTTCTGCCTTTAAATGTTGTAAAACTTCATTCAATTTATTTGTATCAATTAATTGTAATTTATTTACACTCATTTTTTTTTAATTGAAGTAATATAATTACAAGGTTGTTCAAATATACCGTTTAAACAATGATCTTCACACACCATCAACTTAAGATCGAATGGATCAAATTTTTTTTGATTATTTTTTTAAGAATAAAAAAATACTCACATCAACATTTTACAGGTGTTTTTTTATTTACGATATTTTGTGATAACACTTTTTTTTTGTAAATTTTTATCATATAAAGTGGTTTTTTTTCGCATATTTGCTTTAAGAAATGATTTAATTTGCGGTAAAAATTATTTTCCTTTTATTTTCTTTTTTTGTTTTAAAAGTTGATTATATAATATAATAGATTTTAATATTTGTTCTTCATCATCATTTTCTTCCTCTTCACTCATACTTTCATCAGAAAAAGAATTGTCATCTTCATTTTCTTCTTCTTCTTTTTCTTCTTCTTCTTCTTTTTCTTCTTCTTCTTCTTCTTCTTTTTCTTCTTCTTCTTCTTCTTCTTTTTCTTCTTCTTTTTCTTCTTCTTCTTCTTCTTTTTCTTCTTCTTCTTTTTCCATTTTTTCCATTTTTTTAATTTTTAGTTTTTTTTTAACCAAATTTTGAAACAACAGGATAGACAATGATATGTTCTTTTCTTAACCACTCTTTTTTGTCAACAATTTTTATAGTTTTTTTTTTGCTGTTGTTGTGCTCTTTTCATTCTCACAGGTAAAAGTAAAATAAAAAGTAATATAAACTAACACAGCTTTTTATTTGTGCACAGATTTTAATCCCACTTTTATTTCATTACAAAATTCACTGATATATAGCATCATGTTGTTCCCATCAGTAGGATAGACAATGATATGTTCTTTTTTGTCAACAATTTTTATAGTTTTCTTTCTTTCTTTTTTTTGTCTTGTTGCGATCTTTCTTCCATTTTCATATATTGTATAATGAACGTGCAGGTGTTTGTAACCTCGTTATTTCATTACGAAATTCACCGATAAATAACATGTTTCCACCATTTACATCATTGGTGAATTCAGTGTGTATATTAACTACACCACTTGGACGATTTGGTAATACTTTCAAATGAGTATCGTGATTCGATGTTAAATCAAACCCCAAAATAGCGTAACCATTCAAAAAATCATTGTAAGTAAAGGGCATTTCTGAGTAACTTTTGTTAAAGTGCACCTGACACCATTTTATTTTTTAAACAAATTCAATAGATTATGATTTTAGAAGAATTTTGGCGGAAATTTTTTTTTATGATTTGGATAAATACTCTAGTCGCTAGCCCTTGTTGAATATCCAAATTTGATTTAAATTTGCCACCATTTTGGTTCATGGCGGAGTATTAACGTTAGGGGTCTGGTTCTTAATGTGTGACGTAAATTCCGGACAACAACAAAAGCTTTCATAGTAGGCTAGTAGCGCATTTCATTGAAAACAGCTCGACAGTGAGAAATTATGCCTGAAAAGTGCGTTATATACGGCTGCAGTAACACCAGAAATGTAAAGGAAGGTATATCCCTTCATGGCATTCCTTTTTCTGGTGACGAAAGAGCGGAGGCGAAGAAAAGAAGGAGAAAATGGGTAGACTTTGTTAGTCGAAGGCGCGCGAAATGGAAGCCAACGCCACGGTCAGTGATTTGCTCAAAGCACTTCAAGGTTGAAGATTTTTCGCATTGTTATGCAAATGTTGTTGAGGAAGGAAGTCTAGCAAATCGATGGCTGAAAAGAGATGAGCTAGGAATCGCTGTTTTTCCTTCAATTCACTTGTCGACGACCAAGGATAAACAGCCGACTCCACGAGATAAAAGAATGGTATGTAATCGAACACGTTGTATTATAACACGACTGGCGTAAACAAATTTTACTGATTAATCATATACTGAATATATACTCAATGTTTTTAAACTGTTTAGATTCTGAAGAGAGTAAAGTCGACAGTAAACGATGAAAGTCCAAGTGGTTTATTCAGTGCTGAGGAACAAGTTTACAGCGAAGATGAATACATGCAGTCGTCGTTTGAAGCTGATGGATTGTATGATCTGCAACAAGACCAGTCAGAGCATCGGGCAATGACTACTGCCGAAGTATCGCATACTCCTGAAAGTTGTGCAAACTGTTTGCATTTGAAGAATAAAAGCAGAAAGCTGAGTAATTCAGTGAGGACTCTGAGGGCAGCTGCAAAAAAACGAAGGGCAGAGATCAGGAAATTACGAAAAAAAGGTATTTTCACTGATGATATTATTTTACAAATATGCAAACTGGCCCTCACACTGTCATTTCTTTAGCTATTCGAGTTAGGGAATATTGTTCATGATACTAAATTCATCAGTCTTTGAAATTCATTTAAAGATTACTTGACTAGTATACAAGTGATCAGCCTCTTTCCTGGAAAGCAGTATATCAGAATTTCTATTGTATTTTATTTTTGTAGTGGAAAAGCTTGAATTAGATGCTGCAACAGGAACACCATTTGGTGATGAACAGGCCAACAGCGAGGATGTGGTAGAGGACTGTGAAAAGAGTGATGATGATGATGGTGAAGAGGATGATAATGAAATGGAAAAGGATCATGAAATGGAAGTGGATGACGATAAGTACAATACCGAGACTGAATGCACAGACTCAGAGCTTGAAGATGATTTGGACGAGGACATTGGGTGAGCATGAATATATCTGGGGAACTAAAAGAACAATTAGTTGCATCTCAAATTGATGCATCCTTCTCTGTTAATATACACTGGCTAATGTCAGACAATTCTTTTGATCAATGGGTGCATTGAGTTAAAATTTCTGCAGCTCTGCCCAGAGGAAATGGGGAGTTAACCTCCTCTCTCCTGGACAGTTTAAGTTTCTTTCCTGGGGGAGTATGGATGTTTTTCACATTTACATGTAATGTAAATTTTTTTATCTTTTATAGTGTGTCTCTGGCTGGCACTATTACTAATATAAGATCAGAACCGAAGCACATTGTTTTCCTATCTCAGTTGTTGCTACTTTTTCAGTTTTGCCATAGTTGTAAGACTGATAACCCGGCAGTAGAAATAACTGAGAGGGGAACAAATGTGACAATTAAAACCAGTTGCCACAATGTTGACTGCAAGAAGGAGTCCACTTGGCATAGTCAACCATTCCTCCCTGGTTCCTTTATCCATGCTGGCAATTTTCTGTTACCTCTGGCAGTTGTTCTCTCTGGTGGATCAGCAGCAAAAGTGGTGAGGATATTTGCACACATGGGTGTTGGCTGTATTTCTCGCCGGACATTTTTTAGACATCAGAGGGTAAGCAAATTGTATACTTTGGACACATAAGGCAATGTTATTTAGTCTTGATATGTTTACAAGTCAGAACTTTTTCAAGTTGGTGATTTGTGATACGCTCCTATCACACCAAAATAACATTGCAGAAATGGTGCCTTTAAGATTTCCATGATATATGATAGAATGCTAGCAACTTGAAATCTGGTATACACCCAGAAAATGTAATTTCTCAGAAACAGCTGGGAGCTGGTACACCCAGAAAGTGTAGTATCTAAAATGTTCAAGAAAGCATGCTTCAATCATTAAAACAAGGCAAAATGTTGTTTTTGCTGTTTCAGTTATCTACAGTGTGTGTGTGTGTTGTATGCTCTGATCCTTCTGATCTCCAATGTGGAGAGAAGTCTATTTAGTATTCTAATGGAAACAGTACCCAAGTCAAAATTCCTGTGTCCCATAGAAAATTGCACATTTCAAGCACTAATGTACTAGCCATAGATTATCTAATATAATAGGGTTGGCAAGCTTTTGTAACTTGCCTCTGTGCTCCCCAGAAATAATTACACTGGCAAATGAAAATATAACTAGTATATCATTCTTTTATGTAGGTGAAGATCTTTCCGACAATCCAGATTTACTGGAAGAAATACCAGAAATCAGTGATGGAGAAACTGAAAGAAATTAATGGTGGAGTTGTCATTGCATGGGATGGGCGACATGATAGTATGGGGCATAGTGCCAAATTCTGTGCCTATACTGTCTTCTGCTGCACAATCCCTATGATCATACACTTTGATATGGTCCAGGTATGAACATATACAGGGTGTATAAAAATACAGTATGTACGTAGACAATTTTCAAATGGCCCTCAGATAGAAAATTCTGCTATTTTTGTGATGGAAAGTTGAGGTTATTCCGGTTACTGAAATTTTTCTGAATATCGAATTTGCAAGTGTAGGAGGATTTGTCAATCGTTGGATTGGAACTCCTATACACTGAAGTGGTTAAAAGCACAACTCAGATTTATCTCTGTTATCTCGATCAACACATTGTATAATTATAAATATGTATTTATATCTTTTCAGAGGAACCAAGCAGGAAGTAGCCCAGCAATGGAATTCCTTGGATTTAAGCAGTGCACGGAATATTTAATTGGATGTGATCTGCTCATCACCACCTTTGTCTCTGACCGACACACAGCAATTGCCTGCCACATGAGAAAAGTTTTGAAGAATATCATTCATTATTTTGACATTTGGCATATCAAGAAAAGTAAGCAATTTTTAAAATGCATCATAATAATCAATCAGCCCATTAGCTTGCAATGTGTGCATCTCAATGTGCTCAGATGTGCCCTACAGTGTATTTCTTTTTATTCAGAAATAAAAAAGGTTCTCTCAAAACTTGCAAAAGAGAAGGGCTATGAAGCAATTGCGGACTGGATAAAGCCATGCGAAAACCATCTTCACTGGAGTGCTACTTCTACACATGATGGAAATGGGATTGTGATATGGGCTAAATTCAAGCCATTCATGAGTCACTTCATAAACAACCACTCTGACTTGGAAGATCCAGTCTTTAACAAATGCGCCCATGGGGAAATTGGACCTAAGAAATGGCTGACTCCGGGTATGTTCAAATAATACTGTTTCTTTAAATTAGCAAAGTTTACACTGGAATCCTAGTTGAATGAATTTGTTAACCAATGAGGTAAAATTGGTCAAGGTCAGGCATAGGCTCGTATATCTGACAGGTCTGTATTAGAACATACTGGTTTTGACAGTTTAGTGTAATTCATGTTGTTTTCATTCTTGCAGGGTCTGTGGTGCATGAACGTCTTTGTGACGCTTTGACAAATAAAACCTTGGTCAAAGGAATAAAGCAGTCATCTCCCCTTGCACAGACAAGTTCCCTGGAGGGCTTCCACTCAGTGTTAAATCACTTTGCCCCAAAGATGCTGGCATATTCATATGGAGGAATGTATTGCAGGTACATATAAAATCATTACAATAACTAATTATTCTAATACAGTACTATGGTAACACAGAATATTTGCAATGTTTTATTACTTGTGTTTGTGAAAACATAGGTAATAAAATGTTTATAATAATCAGATATACTGTTGTACATCTCTATTTAGCAATTAGATTATGAGCTCAAGATTTCTCACCTCATATAAATCAAGAGCAAATAATGTAATTATTTTAGTAGAGACCAGTAAAAGAACATTTCAAAAAGTTTTGAATAATTTATTCATAAAAAAATCACGCCAAGGAGATGGCTGTTTCGCTACTCGCCTAGCATAACCAATCAGAATGCAACATTTACAATAGTACTCAACTAAGTTTTTACTAAACACTTTTATGTAGGTTTGGGTTACTTCTACAATTTAAGGTGGTTGCACCGGCTAATTTTGGATTTTTTTTTAATAAGATGTAGGTAATTGGACTGACACTGGGGTTATATTATAATGTAGACGAATAAAATTTGCAAAAAAATGCGGTATATGGCCTTAGGCCAAAAAGCGCATCTTGCTGTATTTTGTTATTTCGTTGACTGTATTTATCCTTGGTTGCAACCATTCTTAGACCAAAACAACATATCTTGTGTTATTGTACAAGTTATACATATTATTATTATTCATTGTACTCTGTTCTCGTTTTCTCATTGGCTAAAAGCCTACGGATAATTTTAGGTATCTGCAGGTGCCCGCGCTATTTTTCTGCGGAAAACAGATATCCGATAAAAAACAGTTATTCGTTAGTGTCACAGAGTACAATGAATAACAAAACAATTATTGGATTCGGCTTACGCAGGATATCCAGAATTATTCAGACTTCGGTCAGTGTTATCCGCCTCAGCCTTCGGCTTCAGCAGATAACATTGACCTCAGTCTGAATAATTCTGGATGTCCTGCTCAGCTTCATCCAATAATTGTTAACTATATGCAATATATTTGATAGGGAACAACAAAGCAAGTTGGATAGTCAGGTACAACAAAACAAGTTGAGAAGTCAAACTTTATTTTTTTTTTTGGCCTGGCCCGATTGGGGCCACTTTGCAGAATGCAGGTCTGCAATATTGACATTGTACACCTAAAAAGAAATTCAAACAATAAATAAATATGTATATAAATAAACAATAATAAATAAATAAATAAATAAGATAATTAAATGTCCAACGTGAGATACTAAAAGGAAACCTGGTTTATTGAAGAATTTTCATAGCTTGCCATGAGTCGTGGAACAAAATAAACTTACTCGTGCATGTCGTGGATCAGGCTGATCCACAACATCGTCAGGGATGGTTTCCCTTACGAACGATTTGAGAGTGGCCGGAAACACATATGGGGGCCCACTCTCGCACACATGAGCTCCCAATTTCTTCCCACTACCGAACTGCGAAAAAATAGAAAATAAACGTTAATTTCGATTCCAAACGAACCATGCAAGTACACTGTTGTTTACTTTGGTAAGTATGCACAAAATTCGTAACAAATTCGAAAAATGCGCACGGAACTGGCCAAAAATTCCGTGCGCGCTTCAAACCCGACAAAATGCACTGCGGCGCACCAGAATATCATACTAAACAACGCTCGATTCCATGACCAAAGCAATTCATGAGCAGTCAAATTGACAAAAGTTGAACAGAAGTTAAGTGTAACTTACCCAGAGAAGACTCCACAAGTATTTGTAAAGGCGCGCTCTCGCATTGTACGCCTTCTCCTTCTCCTTCATCCTGAAGTTCGCGATCACGCGAACCAGACCTTCTGGTGCCCTGCCGAAACTGAAAGGACGCAAATGCTGATTACTCATAAAGAAACCTAAAAAATCTCGAAGAAAAACTCAAAAATACATACCCATTTCTTTCGAACTCCACGTTACAGGCTACAAGCGCGGCTTCGCGCCTTGCCTCACGCAAATTTGCCGCCATCTCGGGTATAACAAACAGCTGGCCGCTGACGAGAATCCCGCGTGCTCGCTCATTTGGTTAGCAATGGACTAAGCCTCTGAACGCGTTTCAGAGGTCCAGTTTCCGGTAAACCAGCTATCTTTCACAGCGTCTAGAGAAATTTTGACAAACTGTTGCGGAGAAATAACATCTTTTTTGGATAATAGAAACAATAAAGTGTTACGTACCTGAAAATGGGGGCAATCTGAGAATAAAAAAATAGCCAGTGCAACTACCTTAAATCTATTATATTAAATTTTGTAGACACATTTTGGCTGTTGTCCATTACAACAAAAACCTGCATAGAGATGACAAGCATCGTGAAACAGACAATGCAGAAAGAGTGAAGGTCATCTACCCAAAATTTAAAAATGGCGAGGCTACAGTACGGAAAGTGAAAATAAAGCAGGATTTCAGTAGGTTTCAATAGTATATATAAACATGTACAATTATGAATATATTTAAAGTACATATACAATTATATTAACACATTAACTGCCAATGCGCCCTGATGCACCTAACGCCTGATGCACCCTGATGCATCTAACGCCAGACGATTTTACTTGTCAGTGGAAGAGAGTACTGTCAGTTAATGGGTTAATATTCAAGTAAAACTATATTATAGAACGTAATACTGTAAATATACCACTGTTATTTTCTATACTCTAACTTTTTCAGGTTATGTTGAAGAGATCTTTCAAACATTTATGGAAGCCAGCAAAGCTAATTTAAAGGATGCAGCAAAAGAGTTGAAGGAGAAAACCCCACCACCCATGAACACTATGCTACAAAAGCAACCTAGAGCTGAGGCATTGCAGAAGAGAGATGCCAGGAGTAAGATGGTCACAGATAACATCCCCCAACAACACCAGGTTTGTTTACCGTTTATAGTAATTCTGTAATGTTTCCAGTACTAATGTTCACCATTTTTTTTTAGTTTCCGAAGTCACACAAGCTATTAACACAAAGAAGGGAAAAGAAAAACAGCCACCAAAATGTAGCTTGTGTAAGCAACCCATGAAAGGGCACAAAAATGTGACAAACTGTCCCAAGAACATAAATAAAACATGATATACTGTAAATCACATATTATTTGATTTCTAGTGAACACAATTTTGTTGTTGCCTGTCATAGCATAGCTCCCAGCCGTATGTGAGAATTTAATTTTATTCACTCTCAACTTCTATGAGATGTTAGTCATCAACTATCACCACATAGAAATCTCGATATGACAAGGCAACAACTGAAATGTGCTCATTAGTATTGCGTTTGTAAATATTTGTAAAAAATAATTGTAAAATTTAACATGCTCCAATGATGAAATAGCAATGAGATCAGCTTTCATCATCCATTTCAAATCCTGTGTAGTCCTCGTCCTTATTCAATGGAAACTCCTTTCTTATCGCAGTATAGGCACAGGCGGGCAATGCGATTCGCTTTGTTCCAAGTACACCATACACCATTCGGGAAAATTCACGGTATGACAAACTTCGTAAAAAACTACCAAAAAGACATAATAGCTTGTTAACACTTGGGAAAGGTATAATCTGTAGGTCAATGTGGATAGGCTAGATGGCATATGGCTATGTTTCTGTTGTTTTGGGACATAGTGGTGATAACCTCATGTTATCCACTAAACTAGGTGACCATATGTATATACTTGTGCGCAAACATAAGTCTATTCCCGATGAAATCTTCACCTAGCTAGCCTTGCCTGCAACCCCTAATGCTAATCAGGGGAGAAGTCACAAGCCTGACTTATAGAAATTAAAAGTCAAAACCATGACTTCATACAAGAATGGTGATTTATATTTATTCAGCAATGGAAGTGGTTTAGGGTCGGTTTACATGAACCTGTCTACGCAGGATGGGACATTTTCATCCTGTCTAGGTGGGAAATTGTGCAGGCAGGATGGCCAGTTTATATGGAAAAATACATTACCATAATGAAGCTATTTAGTGCTGAATAAAAATTGGAATGTTTTTTGTAGCAAAGGAATATATGCATGCTCAGAAGGCATGTTTATTACAAAATCATCCCACCTGGCCGGGATGGAGTGTTTATATTGGAATTTTCCGTCCTGGCCAGGCGAGATCCCAGCAACAGATGGCAGGATCTCTCCTAGCCGGGATATAAGTGGATCATTTATACACTCAAGAGAATTTACAGTACGAGCGGGATCCCGGCAAACATCTTGTCCCAGCTAGGCAGGATAACATAAATAGGCCCTTAGAGATACTAGACATTTTCATAATAGTGGAGTGATTGCATTATAAAAAATGTTAGCCATTCCAGGAATACCTATATGCTACAGCAGCATACCTTTCCTCAGTTCCAATTTGTTTGTATCTTTTTTTGCCTTTTGTCTTGTACTTCCATGCAGCTTGCCTAAGACTCCATTTCTGAAGGCAAACTGGGTTAAATCCTGGGTGTTCTGTTATGCAAGTTAACGTGGTACCCGGTGGAAAATCTTGCAAAACAATTTCGCTTCCTAAAGCCTCAACACAGCCTTCAATCTCAGTACAACAATAGCACTCCGACACATTTTCCCAAACACAATTTCCACACTTGCACCTTTTAAAACGTTGTAAGGCTTCTGTTTAATGTCTATCATGGCTAAACTTGTTTTATTAGTCAATAGCAAAATCAATGGTATCGATACATACACTCATAATACAGTAGCTTGAGTATAATAGTCAATAGATGGTCTATTTATGTGCTAATTGTGCTTACCATTCACTCAATTCTTCCTTCCCATTTAACCGGTCCTTCAATCGTTGTTCTTCTGCTGTGATTTCCTGAATCTCCTCTTCATACTGTGCAGTCCATTCTGCATCAGCTACAGGATCATCAGCACATAAAGCGCTTTCTTCATTGCTTGAATTCGTAGTAAATTCGCGTTCAATTTGATACAATTTGTGTTGTTGTTCATCACCAGAAACCTCGACTTCGGAGCTATCTGGTTCACCTTCTCTCTCATAATCAGAGTAATAATTTACATCTGAATCATCAGAGTTGTAAGGAGACCTGGAATTTGATGAACTTGGAGACATTTTGCGATATATTAGCGAAAATTCGACAAGATAATCCAACAAGAATGTTGTTGTGTCAACAAAAAGCCAGTGTATTGCAAGATATTCTAGAATTTCATTGACTTCATTGTCCGGAATTTGCGTCACAGGCCCGACTCTCCCCATTCCCCTTTAACGCGGCTGTTGACCAAATATGAGTAGACTTTAACAAGGGCTAGCGACTAGAGTATTTATCCAAATCAAAAAAATGTTTCGCCAAAATTCTTCTAAACTCGTAATCTATTGAATTTGTTTTTAAAAAAAAATGGTGTCAGGTGCACTTTAAGTGTTTTTCGTAGCAAATTATAAGCCTGTTGTGAATTCTTTATAGTTGTTACGGTCACATTATTTACTGCGACGGTGACGGATGAATAACCTTCCCATCGAAAGTTAAGAAAATTGGTGCCAAAAGTACCGTTGAAGTTATTAGCTCGAAGATACATCATAAATACACGAACGGGGCAACTTCCGTTAAAAATATCATTCTCAATTACGGTTCTTCTTCCTTGTGCCACAGGAACTGAGATTGTACGAAATGTGGTAGTATAATATTTAGCTTCTTGACCATTTGTAATAAACGAAGTATTTAAAGCATTCGCTAATTGATCTTTCGGTTTAAAAATTGGGATTTTTAAGCTAAAATGGTCCAATGAAATTCGCGCATCTGCCAATTCCATATCAGCATGGCGCACGCCTTTACATATTAACGCGTTATTTGCTCTTGATAGCTTTACTTCAACTTTAAAAGCTGTTGGAATAAATGTTTCACCACCACCATCACTGAAACAAGGTAAATCAAGTTTATCAATTAAGTTCACCTCTACATTATTTGTAAGGTTACATCTTGCTACCATTCCAGCATTGTTACCCGCTTGAGTTTCCATCTCTCCAGCTGTATCGAGATAACATCCGTTTAATTGTGGTGAATCTTTATACATTTCAGGAGTTGTACGTTTAAGAAAATTAATATACAAACTAAAATAACTAAAATTATCAGAAGGCGTAACTAAATTTTCATTCAGTTTTAATTCTTTAGTCTTTTCCACATGAGGTTTAACGGCATAGGTGGTGGTACAACATTCGCATTAGCGGTACTTAAAGCATTAGCCCTTCTATGTCTAATAGATAGGGTTGCATGTAATTCTGCTTCGCTTGTTTTCATCAGACCAACACTATTTCCATTATGGGTAAATGTATATACGTCAGAATGAGGATCTTTTGGTATGGGGAAAATCTCATCTTCTCTTGTTTCCATAAAAATATCGTTAAAAGGTGTTGAATTAAACAATTCTAACGGTTTAGTAAACAATGTATCGTGTCGCTCAACTTCTTTCTCTGTTGGATCCATTTTTTATTTTTTTTAATTTTTTTTGTATAAATTTTGTTTTAAATATTAATTTTCAATATTTGTCCCGTAGTACTCAACACTTGATAATTAATTAATAACACAATTATTTAAGGGTTTACAATTTTTTTAAATTTTTTTTTAATATTTTTTATTAATTTTTTTATTTAACTATTACCTTGTAAAATTCTTAATAAATCAGCTTCATGACTATTTCTTTTTCTTCTTTTACCACTTTTTTCAGGTAAACTTTTATCGTGATCATATTTGCGGGTAATCCAACTTTTCCTTGCAACAGAATCTCTTCTTTATTTGATTTTTCTGCTCTCGCAATTAAGAAATGACTAGATTGATAAAGTCCGCCATTTTTTCTTCCATTTAATAAATCAATATAATCTTTTTCAGTTAAATTACTCAGTTAAATTTAATTAATATCAATGCAGAGCTTTCGAAGTAATATTTTGATATCTTCTATTTCACCAGTACTAATCATACTGACAAAATCAACTTTTTCATCTTTTAACTTACTATTTATCTCATCGTTGTAGTAACAAATACAATCTTCTAAACTTAATTCATGTTTTGTGTAATAATGCAATAATTCTACTGAAGCTACATCGGGGTTTTTTGGGTTTTGTTTTTTTCAGATTCGTCAGATTCTAGAATTTTTTGTTTTTTGTTTTTCCTAGATAATTCAATTTCACTATCAGAATCAATTTCATCGAACTCACATGCATTAACCGTAGCCGTAGTAATACTATTAACTTCTGCTTCTGCTGGTAAGGGCTTCTTCCTCTTGTCTGCTTTATCATTCTTTCCATTCTTCCTCTTATTCTTTCCACTCGCTGTACCGACTACACCATGATAGAATTTCGCCAATTCGCAACCAACTTCTTCCAAATCGTCGGATTTTTTTAATGAAAAAGTTCCCCATTGATCTTCCCATTCTTCAACAACACCAGATACAGGAGGAGTTGTAAATTCGTTGTACGAATGCTCGTTGTCGCCGTCGTTCTCGTTGGCGAAGATCATATCTTCATCAGGAATAACGTTCAACTTCATTTGAAGAACAAGCTCACCGCTGCCGAAGTCGTTACTCCGTAGTACGAGACGCATAGGGTCTTTTTGTAATTGAAAAAGTCACCAACGACAATATGCTGTTGCTCGTTCCAATTTATCTTTGAATTTGCTTGTTGAAGTGTATTGATTAAATTCGGAATTAAATCCAAATTTAATAACATAGCGCTATTCATTGTAAATTTTTTGCATTCTTTACTCGTAGGGAATACTTTACAATGCGTTGCTTTCCCGGTTTTTTTCACCAGAGCTACAATTTTTCGTGAAAAATCGGGATATTTCACTAATACTCGTTCATCCGAAGTATATTCACGCATATACAGTTCCATGATGAATGAATTAATCCATATAAGGTTAAAGACTCGTTATAAAAATTTGCACACTCATTTATATATTCTTCAGAAAAAATAGTTTTACACATAAAAAATTTAAACAATCTTTAAAAAATCTCTGACAAACAGGAAATTGCATAAAAATATTTAAAAAAAATTTCTCATTTTTTAATATTTTTCCTTATAAGGTAAAAAAGATTTTTAATAAAAATTTACACACACTCATTCATTTTTTAATATATTTTTCCTTTATAAGGACAAAAAAGAAAGATTTATTTTCTACAATCTTTACTCAATTCAAAAAAATGTGATAAATCCTTCACCATTGGTAATGCGTAGTCTACGTATCTCGTTACAACATTGTCTGATTCTTCATTACTTAGTTTTACAAAACAATTTGGAAATCTCGTTTTAAAAATAGAATATTGATATGCCCTATTACAATCGCGTATTGTCTGTTCTAATACAATCATGTTAATTTTTCTCCTTTTATAGCATTTAAATGTTCAATTCGGTAATTAAATTTTACATTATTTACAGTTTTTCTTCTACAATTCTTATACCTACAATATGTATTTTGTCTATATACAAAATTTTCCTCAGAAGAAAATTCACCCAAATTAAGATCACCTTGTAACTCGTCTTCTATGAAATCGCTGAGAGCACGCATATCATAATTGAATTTTTTTTTTTATTATTAATATTGCGTTGGGGTTATGCTCATTGCAGTACAATAAAAAAAGTGTTGCTAAATTATAAATTAAATCTATATCGATATGAAACAATATCCGAGAGAGACCACCAATACCAACAATGATAAAAAAAAATAAGGTGATATCGAATATACAAAATATGCCGTAGATACGACAGTTATATCGTAATTAGCGTAAATATATTGATAAAACTCATATAATCTATGTCTATTTACGATTAGAGGTGAATATATAATATTTGTGGAAGAAGGAATTATACATCCGTTCAAATGAAAACAATCGATTGTATTCTCCCAATTTTCGGGTATACTAAAATAATAATTAATCTCAGAATAAAAAGAACAGCAATAGTTGCGATTTTTATGTAACGTAATAATGCTGTCCGCAGAATATGATATAGCGTAAATTGCTTTTCTATCGTTTATATACGGTAATAAATAATTTGTTCCATTAGATACGATAATATGAGGATATAAATCATGTTCTATCTCCGGTTCTTTAGCCAAGCCCTTATATAAAAAAAAAATCCATTTCCTTCATTTCATTTGTACTTCTTTCGACAGAAGAGATGTAGTTCCCTTTATAATAAGGTAATAACCCAAAGATCCAATACAGTAGTCCGATAGCACCACGAGAAAAATATTGAAGCTCTGCAACAGTCATCAGTATAAATTTTAAATCCCGCCAATTTTGATTTACCGTCTTTTCTTCAAATTTTTCTTTCAAATTTTTTTAATTTTTCCCAAAAATGTATTTATCTTTTTTTTTTTCCAAAAAAATTTATTTTTATCCATATTTGGAATAAAAAATACTATATATTTGAAAGGTACTTATATTTTCTTTCATCCAAAAATCGATAATGGCTACTCAAACAAAAGAAGTTAGAATGCTCATGTTGGACAAGAAACAAGATGAAGCTCATAAAGAAATCTGTGTGAAAGCTTGGGGTGAATTTATACAAAGAAATCCTAATAGTATCAATGCAAGGGTGGGATTTTATCATCATTTATCCAAGTATTTACGCACTTTGGGGTACCGAGCGAACGCTGCTGATCTTACATTTGGTCTGGATAATGCCGGTTTTCACTCCGATAATGAAACTGTCGACGAAAAATTTATTCGCACCGATAAATACAAGACAGCGATAACATGCGACACAAAAAGAGGAATAACCGAATAAGATTTTGACAGTCAATTAATGTGGTTGTCCGTGTGGGACGATGATGTAACAGCACACGAATTCTTACGTAACGTATATGTTCTTCATCCAGAAGTACGCGACGAATATATTTATTTTTCCGTGCAAACAGACGCTTGTCGTAAAAAATTTCCAAAAATATAGTGATGGAACATAGTAATGGAACAGACTTAAAAAACTAAAAAAAATTTTTTTTGTAAAAAATACTGAAAAATAACATTTCTCTCCGTTTTCTATTGTTTTAATTTCTAAATTCCTTTTTTAGGTCATTTTCTATATTGCATCAACATGTGCATGCGGTAGAGAAATTGATCTGAAAAAGGAATTTAGAGATTAAAACAATAAAAATATGGAGAAAAAAAAAATAACAATGGAAATTTTAATATTTTTTTTATTTATTTATTTTTATTCTTGTTCAATCATCAGTGGATGGGCGCTCGTCTTTACACCAGGGTTTTCCATGAACTGGATTCAGATGTCTCTGACCGCATAACCCACACTTCATACTGCCTGGTTCGTCAGCTTGCCGCTGTTGTTTTTCCCACATTCTTCGGTCATGATACAGCCAACTTTCCCATTGCTGATACCCTTCCCAAACTTCTTGATCCTCATAATCCCGATCAATAGGGTTATTCTGGAAAAAAACACAGTTTATGTAGTGATAACATTTTATTGTGTACAATATCAACTACACTTTTTTTCATTTTTTTTACAAAAATTTATTTTTTTAGTAAAATTACGTTATTTACACATCGTGTGTATTTCTTTGTCTCTACTGGTCTCTTTCACCCATCCTCTTGTCTTCCCAAAAACGTTCACCCATCCTAAGTGTTTTCGTTTGCTGCTGATGCCCTTCCCAAACTTCTTGATCCTCATAATCCCGATCAATAGGGTTATCCCACCAATTCTGGAAAAAAACCCAGTTTATGTAGTGATCAAATTTTATTGTGTTTTAAAAATCATCCATTTTTTTTTTAAATAAAATGTGTTTACACAAAAAAAATTACATTATTTAAAAGTTGATTGTTGGTGTGTGAAGATCTTTTTAAAAGAAAAAATGGGAAAACTTTTTATCAAAAAAATAAAACCAATTAGAAGAAAAAAAGGAAAAAAATAAAAAAACTTGAAGAATGAGAAATAAAAAGGACAAAAAGGAGGCAGTTTTGGGGCAGCTATGGCACTTGGAATGTTTCTTCCTCAGGTGTTAGGAACTGTAGGGAAAATATTAAAAATTAATGTATAAACAATTTTGAAAAAATAAAATTGTGATTTTATTATCTCTTTAGCCATTTTTTTATTTTGACATTAAATTAACTCTGCATTTTTTTAAAAAGGCAGTGCTACGACTTAGGGAAAAAAATATGCTTTCTTCTTCTTCTTTAGCATTTTGTTATTTTGACACAACAGGAACAATGTAAATAGTTATCTTCGTCGGTTCTTGACATTTCATACGTTCTTCCAAAAGTGCTTATCTCTTTTCTTCTTTTTTTTCTTTCGAATTTTGCATTTATTACATCAAAATTTTTTTTAAATTCTTCACTTTCTTCCATGAACGTTATATCTTTATTCAATTGTTCAATAGAATAAGTATTAGGTTGAAAATCATCATCATCAGACTCTATCCAAAACGTTGTTATATCGGGTTCTTCTACCTTTGACCATTTCATTCGTTCTTCCAAAAGTGCTCGTGTCTCTTCTCGCATCTTTTCTTGTCTTTTTTTTCCGAAATTTATTTCATCCAAATTTTTTTTAAATTCTTCTTTTTAATTAAACAGTATTACAACAATTTTAATTTTTTTAAAATAAAATTACAGTATTACACATTTTTTTTTAGGTATCGACTTTTTTCTCCAAATTTTCTTATTAATAACATATTTTCCTACGTCCAAACTAAAATCATGATCTTTTTTTGAGATATTTTCTGCTAATGTTCGATAATATCTATAAGCCCCAATTGATTCCCAAACACCATATAGTTCAAAATAAACATCCTCATATCTATGAAAATTTTTTTTTTTATACACACATTACTTTTCATTTCCTTCCCAATCACTACTGTTCAATACATCCCATATTTTGTTAAATTCAATAAATTGTCTTTGATTTTCGTTCGGATCGCAAAATAATTTCCCATCCAAATCCATTCGTCCGCATCCACACCCACTACCCCATGCCATTTTTTTTACTGGATTGTTCTTGTAACTTTTATACCTCCCACTCTCCTCTCAATATCAGTCAGCTTTGTGGCAATAGTATTTGCAGCAACGATATCACGATACCCAAGATCACGTAATATATTACGTACAAGTAAATCGATGACCACGTTCAAAGCACTCTTCACGTCTACTTTAAATTCACCGTCGTCGAAACCAATTTCTTTCAGTTTTTCATCCAAAACTTTTTCCACCGCTTCAACTACTACTGCAAGAGGACTCTCTAACTCTTTTTGAGCAAACAAAATTAACTGAGAAACACAAACAATGTCATGTAATTTCTCTTTAATCACCTCTTTAATCAAATTCTTAGACATTTCTTTTCAAAAAATTAGTATAACGAACCTAATCGATATAAGGTTCACGTTTGCTCTTCAAATAACAATGCAGATATATTTTCACATCTTTATATGGAATAAAATGACCATATTTGGATTTCATTCCATAAATCAAAATTATTATATTTTGGTAAAACAAGTTGTTCAATTCGGTGTCCGAATTACGTGTGAATGCACACTTTCTTTAGAATTCTGATTTTTTTATTCAATTAATTCTAATAGAATTTTCAATTTTTTCTTAATAATATTTTCAATTAATTCTTTAAAATTTTTTTTAATAGTCCCATTGGTCTTTACAATACGAACACGGAAATTCATTCTTGCGCAATTTCGCATATGAATGCAATGAATACAGTGTGCAGCGAAATGTTTCAACCTCCGATAAATTTTGTCTTAAACAAAAAGTATATTCTGTTTTTCTTTTCATTTTATCTTGTACCTTTACTTGATCCACTATTTGAACTGTTTTCGCCATTTTTTGATTTTGATCTTGAACTGTTTTCTCCATTTTATTTTTGTTCAACACTACCCGATGTAAATCTTCAACTAATTTTTTCTATTTTATTTCATTTCTTTTATCTAAAATATCGTCCAATTTCATCTGTAAAATTATAGCTACTTGCACATGTCCAAATATAGTCATAAGTACCAACGATTTCAAAAAAAACTTTATCCTCGCCTTGAACAAAATAATCTTCTACTACTGCCTACTGCAACAACCTTCAAATGCATGTTGGGATTATTTACTAAAATTTCAGAAATTGTACTCAATGATTCGAATTTCGCAGGAACTTGATTAACATCAATAATATTGTCGCTAACCAACATCTCCACTGGCACAAATTATTCCTTCATCCTTAATTATTTCTGCAATTAGACCCTCAATTCTTGTTTGTACTGCTGGGTCTTCCACATACTTCTTTCTTTGGAAACGTTTATCCAAAATGAAATTTATGCAACAAAAAGTGGGAAAAGAAATTTATTTTTTTCTCCCCCTTCTCACCATATATGGAAAAAAGTCAAAATTTCACAAATAAAAATAATAATTCCCCCCCCCTTTTTACCATATATGGTGAAATGGTGTGAAAATTTCACAAAAAAAATATCTTAAAAAAAATCTAATATAAACAAAAAACCAAATATTTTTTATTATTGGTTTAACTACCGACCGCGCAACACATCATCCACGTGTCGCGCGTGTGCTGTGTCGGAACTTTTTTCGTTTTTTTTAAAAAAACCCAATTTATTTAGAAAAAAAATTATTTATTTTTTTCCCCTTTTTTTTCTGGAAAATTTTTTTTTTTACATTTTTTATATAAATTGGTTTCCCCCTACTAACACAAAAAAAAACAATTTTCCCCCCTAAACACAAAACCACACCCTATGAATACATTAAAAATGAAAGAGCCAACACCCACTCTCTAGCACCCCCCGTCCAAAATCGACTTTAATTTATTCCTACTCACTCCTGATTGGTTGAAAAAAATAATACTGCACTCTGATTGGTCAACGACTAGTTCCCAATCCCCAACACATTAAAAAAAACTTATTTTATGACAACACTACTGTTGAGAAGAATTATAATGGGACAATGTCTGAATATGAATCTGTGATGAAAGCCATCGCTTCCAGTAATTCATCGAAGCAAATTGATTACACTTCTCAAGAAGAATACAACACTCTACTTCATCATGTGGTGCAAAGTGAATCAGAGAAAGAAATTTTGAAACATGTATTGTGTAGTACTTATAACTTGCCGAAAAGAAAAGAGGTAAATTGTATGGTATAAGCCTCTTGAAGAAACGATTAGTGAAAGTCAATGATGTTGCAAAGATTTAAAAAGAAATAAGAGAAGAATTTGGCCTTAGCTAAAAAGCAAAAAGAAACTGTTTTGCTTTTTATGGAATAGAGCCGGATGAAATACTGACAAGTGGTTCCGAATTTGATGGCACTTCATCTGATAGCTCTGACGACAAGAAAGTATCTTTGGAGAGTTCCGCTGGTGAAAGTGACAGTGAAGCCATAATTTCTGGAGAAGTTGACAACGTACAAAGTAACGGTCTTCCTACATTTGAGAAAAGCGACGAATATAGTACACCTCGACTCGAACCCAATTTTGTGTTAGAAACGTTCAGAGAAGCATCGTGGAACTGGTTTGCATTTGTTGTGCTACTTGAGGAACACTTTAAGAACAAAGGTTATAGTCCAGCAGTGTTTGATCAGTTGTTAGTGGACGTTGCTGCATACCTGCCAAGACTTGGCTTGAGTAAAGACGAGATGAGATTCACTGAACACTCACGAATGTCATATTTGGAAACCCTGCGACAAAAGGAAATGGATTTAAACCGAGTCTTCGATTATCCCACCGATTCTAGTGATGATGAACAAAGTGACGCCGAGGTTTTATCCCCAGCAGAAAGCGACAGTATAAAAACCAAACTTAAACAAATCGATGACAAGTTTCGTAAGAAAGCAAAGAAAGAGATTGCTGAGCAGCGATTTCTTCGTAAGAAGATCTCACGGTCTACTAAGACCATTATCGATACATACCAGACATTGGTGATGTTATCGAAAGTATTGTCCAGGAAAGCGACGTTGGTGCTGATAGTTGGTGTCGAACCGGAGTTTACACATTTACCAGTGATCAGAAAAAAACAAAACGCGTTACATTCAGTAAGATCCAAGAGAAGTTGCAGGATCACTATGGAAGGCATTTCAGCTATGGCTCTATTGTGCTGCTTTGTGTTTGCCGACACAAAAGACGACTATCAAGTAAAAGATACAAAGGGCTAGAAAGAATTTCACGTTGAAATAGAACCCAGACTGTAAGTGGAGCCGCTCGTTGTACAAACTTCTCAATCAACTTCAAAGTGATGGTAAGCATATAATGCTACTTAATCGAGATGACCAGGCAGGTTTTAGACTGGACACTACCTATACACACAAGAGCCAACCTACTTTATCTGTTAAACCAACTGCTACCACACGCACTGAGTTTACCAACAAATATGCTGCGCAACTGCAGGTAACTAGTTACAATGATCATACATTATCATAATTTATGATTATGAAATAGAAACAGATGTCATTCTTCTGTTATAGGGATCAAGGATCTGCCAGTTCCAGTGAAGTGGTCACCTCATGGACCATCCTTCTCATTGTTTCCGTACCCTGTTACTGATATGAAACAATCGTCGATGGATAACTCCGGGTGCAATCATTGCGCTAAAACCTGTTTTGGATATTATGTTACTGATCTAACACAGTATATGACTCTCTTCTCTGAAAGCAAGGCTATAAGATCGCCGCCCCCAAGTCAGATCATTCAAGAGTATCACACAAAAAACAAGAACACAAGTCCCTCTGATGCCGACGTTGACATGTTAGCACGAAGATGCTTACTCTCCCCAGATGAGGTTAAACTTTGGCTTGATCATCTAAAACAGGTTGCCCAAAACAGGAAAAAGGGTGCTGAAAAGGCTAAGGCTACCCGCCAGAAGAAGAAAATAGCAGAGGCTAATTAAGTGACGGATTCACCATTTACGTTACTTCTTCTGCCTCCTCCGCACGCTCTTCTTATAATTTTTAGGAAAATAATTCGCGTTTGTGAAGCCAGGGAACTAGCATAGAGCGCGCGCAATGGTTGATGGGAAGGCCAGGTGAGAGAAGAGAAGAGCCTGCCAAATCGTGTGTCGAAAGTCGGTAACTTTCTTTGAAACAGTGAAAATGGCTTGATTTAAGAGATGGCGGAGGCTCTTGACGACAGTGGTCCGTTATTGGTCCTGGAAGACATTTTTTCTGATTCTTCTGATGGTCTGGATGTTTCTTTTGGCAATCTGTCTATTCATGGTAAGTGTTGAATTACAGCGTCAGCCAGGTGTGCGCCATGTGGCCATACCTTTTTTGTTTATACTCAAATTTAGGTAAAATGCCCATGGTTAGGGAAGCTTTTAATTCTTATAACAAATTCTTATCATTAGATGATCCACCAAGGACAAGCACACCAAGTACTGACCGTTTGCTTAAGAGCAATTTAGACGATAGTCTGATCGGAGGAAAGCATCATCTGATACCTTCGTCGAAACAAGCTGGATAATTTGCCAAAACCAAAGCGATTTAATTTATAAACCAATACATATTTGCAAGTCCTGTTTGACATTTTAGTGAGATTTTACTTAAAGAAATTAAGGCCTCGTTCAAACGTCGAACTTTCCATATCCAATGCAAATAAGTCAGGCAATTTTCATTAATAGATTCAGCAGTGGTGAAATTAAGTTTGACGTTTGAACTAGGCCTAACATGATTTTATCTGGCCATAGGAGGAAAACCTAGTGGACGTGAAGTTGCAGAACGAAAGGCAACCCTAGATTTGCTTCTAAGAGAAAGTTTTGAAATTCAAGAAGGGCATGAATTAACTGTTGCGAGTGTACTGTCGTATCTTGGTTTAAAACCCCCCGTCTATCTATTGCTGTAAAGGAAGTTTTTCCTGGTGTTTACACAAGAAGAGAGAACAAATGTGGACGTAAACAATATCCTTTTTACCTGTATACCTAACTTATGTTACATGTATCTGTCCTGTTTTGTCTGCGTTTATTGGCGGTTACCATATTGCAGTCTATGGGTGGGGGAGGGGGGACCCCAGGGGTGTTTGACATTGGAGAATACAGTACTTGAGTCAATTTCCCTACCACTGTACCTAAATCCACAGCTAATTTACCCTATCTGGGGACTTAGCAAACTACCTAGATAGTTTCTGCCACAGTCTTCCGCAAGTAAAAGTTGTTTCCTAAAGAGCGGAACCTTGTGGGCAAACTGATTGTGTGCAAAACAACTGGTCACCATTCACCAATTGTTTTGGTTTGAACAGAACAACAATGGTAATGTATAGCAATATTTCTTGATATTTTGTAAAGTTACTATAGCTCCACTATATTAACTCCATTTATTAGATGTTGCATACAGTTTGAATGAATGAATGAATGAATGAATGAATGAATGAATGAATGAATGAATGAATGAATGAATGAATGAATGAATGAATGAATGAATAATATCAAATGAATAATAACCAATGAAAGTGAGTATAAAATTATCTAAACTGAATACAAAATATGCATTGCCAAAATAAGTCCTCTAGTGTAGAGGGAGAATTTGAGGTTGATGTCAGTCTTTCCTAGACATTTCCATTCTTTGGACTCTGGGCCTTCAGTTTGATATCAAAATTCCTACCCATGTTGCATGCTCGACTATTAATTCCCTGAGGATTAACATTGATGGGGGCATTAGGTAAAAATACACATTATTTTTTAGTTAAATGGCTTTTATTTTTCTGTGTAATTTTGTGAAAAATTTTGAGATAACCTTTCCCTTAACTCTGTGTATATCATATTATGTCAACCTGGCGTTTTCAAGCAGGAAAGAAAAAAGTTTTGGAAAACGTCAGCAGAAAATTATTTGCACTATATGGAACCATTGGAATGGTGAATGAGGAGAATGAATGTGAGGATGAGGGCAGTGATTCCAACTAAGTTACTTTGTTTGAAACTTTGTTACTCATCTGTACTATTACTGTCATGGCAATAGAAGTGTTCCTAAAATATGGCTGCGATTCATTTTCTCACGCTGGCCAATTAATTCAGCAAAGTTTGTTGAACAACTTCCAGTTTTACATTTGATTGGTTCACGAGTTTTGACAAACCAATCTCAAACTCAATAATAATTCATGAGTAGAACACAAAGGAAATCAGCACCGCGTCGGTGTTTGGATATCAGAGGAAGGAATTACATAAATAAAGCAAACTTTCACCTTGATTTTCTCTTAAAATACTGATTTGTTTGAGATTTCATTTCAAAACCTCCAATTCGGACTGGATCGGATTGATTTCAAGTCCTTGCAATTAGTTCAATATGGTCCAGTCCTCATTGTCGGCTTTGAAATATTACATGAAATACCAAGCAAGTAGCTGTTCAACGCACTTCATTGGATCAATTGATTTGTGACAATATTTTAGGAACACTTCTATTGCCGCGACAATAACTGACAATAATTAAATCCTACAAAATTTCAGTTTTCAGAACAAGGATTTCATATTTTCATATATACAGTTTTCTTCTTGTTCACTGTGTACAGTATAATTATTATACAAACTTTAATATAATTATAATACCATAATAGGGCTAATAAAATAATTTTATTTATAATTTATCCAATATATTATTTACCCATTAAGGAGCTAGGTCACATCAAGGCTCATCACTTAGGTGAATAAAATTGTTTGGCCTTAGCAAGAATAAAATGTTTAAAGGTGCCCTTGCCCGGTTGCCCCTTAATGGGTTAATAAAATTGGAAAGGAGAATTTTATGAACAGTAATAAGTTGTTTATGAACTTGGTGTAATAGTAATTTAAAAAGAGTAAAATGAACTGTTTAAAATGTTATGTACATAATTTATAACTATATATGTTTTGATGAAAAGGCTATTTACAGGTTTATGAAAACCTTTGTCTCTGTAGTCAAAAATATAATACAGGTGAAATTATATTCAAGTACATGCCTATATACAGGGCTAAAAAGTAAATAATGATGTCCAACAGGGTGAAATATCTTTTAATTAACTGTACAATATTCTAAAGGAGGGGGAAACTACATCATCGATGGTTAAATTATTAATATTATCATATGGAGGAAAACTGCCACAAGTTTCAACAACATTTTCCAAGGTTTGGACTAGAATATGTTTTCATTGTTTGGCCCATTGCAGCCAACACCATTGAATTCTCAACATGTCAGGCCCTTTTGGCCTATGGGAATAAAATCATTCGGTATTAACAGAGAAGCTTTAGCCAAATCCGCCTCCTTCTTATGAATTACGCGATAATGTTGTCCTAGTCCACTCTCCTCAAAAAATAACAAGTTCTGGACACATTGAGCCTCTGGACAAATAACTTTCTTCGCTTGGAAGGCATTGTGGATTGGCCTGTAAAGGTTCGCGTCAATTTCCATCTCGCTCGCCGCCATTACAGACTACGCCATCTTGGATGCACGATTTGGCAGTCGCTTCGCCTTTTCTCCTCTTCCCGTCATTCTTTGCGCGCACCCATATACGCCCCCTCCCCTTCCCCTTCCCTCAATGATCGACCAGATCTCAATCTGAAGCGACTGGAGACGAGGCAGTTACTTCTTAGTAATGATTGCTTATAACTTTATAAGAGCAAGTATAAATGCGCTAGACTGCGGCTTTTGCATGGAGGTATAGAAATATGTATGAAGTAAATTACCATAAGCTATGTTAATGTTAATCTGTTAATTTATGAAATGAGTTTTATTCTGACTCAGTAGGTTTATTATTTTAGTTTTTTCATACTTTACGACCAGTTTAGGAGTTTCTAAAAGTAATGCAAACACTCCTAATACGTTTCATATTGAACACTTCTTGTTTTGTTTACTTTTATTGTCAATATATCCTATTATAAAACGGCAATAAATTTGAGTTGTGAAGAGTTGCATTTTGTGCATACTGTAACAATACTGTAATTATATTAATAGTTGTGCTACAATAGAGAAAATTGAACACAAGACAGAAGTTCAAAACATGCACCTTGCGTCTGAATCATAGATGGTCTGAATCTAAAGACCATCAACATGCTAGCATTTTCCTTATGTTTAATTTCCTGACGACGAGTCAAACTGACCCTGGCGCGGGGTATTTGTCATCCATTTTTTGCCCCCGGTGGGGCATTGTAGCGTCTTTTTTGCCCAACCCCAGGGCATTTGCATTAAAAAATGAAAAAATTGCAAATGCTCGGGGGTCGGCTGGGGGGGGGGGGGGGATGGGCAACGCTGGGACTGACTGATGCATAATATTAAAGGACAACAGAAATTAGAATTACAGAAATGTATGAGAAGAGTGCTTCAGCTTTAAACAGTTTGAAGTTCTAATTTGTCTTTTGAATACAAACTGCCAGGTTGGCTGGCTAGGTTACAGTCTCACTCTCACAAAGATAAAATTAATCATATTATTGATATTAATAAACCATGAAATCTCCAAGCAAGATCAAATTTCCACCATACACTAGTCCGTCAGATACACGTTTCATTGCAAAGTATCAATTCATTAACATATTATAGATCAAATACAAGCAAAAGACGTAGTAAAAGACGTAGCAAAAGACGTAGTCTAAATCCGCCCCTGCTTTTGAGTGATTGTCAGTACGGTATCTCGGTTATTACAGGTAATTACAGAGAACTTTTATGAAGACTTTAATCATCATTTTCACATCAGTTACATATTTGATAATTGCAGTGTGTAAAGCGTGCACTTTTTTACGAATAGGTTAAAGATATAATATGCGCACCCAGTAGTCTCAGTCCAGTCTTATGTGTTTGTTTACCTTCTAGTAACGTTCTTACTCCAATAGGTGAATTATGATTGAAGTCATTGAACAAGATTTATTTTTGTCATTAACCTACCATGGCTAAAGTTGATACACTTGACAAGCTGTTGAAATATTAATTTGAATTTGTTCTTTTCTTGTAATTTTAGTAAATAATTTGTTTGGATTGTCTGTGTATTTGGACATGACGACCTATTGAAAATCGGAAGCTTACATCAGAAAAGACACAGCTTGATGCCTGATGGAGACTTATGAAACTCGGATGTTTTTTATTCACTTTTAAAGTTCCATTAACAGTGGAACTTTTCTTGAGTCTTGTTGTATTACTGGATTTAAAAAAACACAAACTGATAATAAATACCTCCTAAAAATCTGTATATGTGTTGTGATTGTGATGATACAATATTACTGCAGTACCTAAACTATCTATTTCTAAAAGTATCAAAACCACCTGTATTTGCTAGGGTATCAAATGTTTGCATATATTTCATTTAAAAGCATTATTTATAGTGTCTTATGAAGTGCTACTAAATAGATTGAGATTTTTAACTACAATTACTCACAAATATTTAAATATGTCAAGTCAAAGATTACATTAATGTGTGGATGAAAAATTGCAACAATGTTTGACAAACAGCAACAACTGTTGGAAATATGTACAAATTTTAGTGTAGCTCAATTAAGGTATAAACCATTCACCCTCTAATAGGATAGAATTTATTTAAGTTGTTATATATTTCTCATTAATAATTCATGAGGAAAACAGTTACCGATACTTTGTTGTGAAGTGTGGTAATAAACGCCCATAAATTAAGACAAGTTTTACCTGAAATTTCTCTTTAAATACTGATTTGTTGAGAAGCTATCCATACACTCAAAAGCCGTTTATTATCTGGTTTAAAAACACCTCGAAGTGAGTTAAAAAACTCGGCTATCACCTCATTTTTCAACACACTTCTCGGTGTTTTCAAATTAGATAATAAACGGCTGTCTTGTTCGCTTGGCAGACACACTAATCATGTTAGACACTAGAACAATTAAACTTAAGCCATTTCCCCCTTATTTTTTCCTTAACACCTTTTTAGTGCAAAGTTTTAGAAACTTTGCAGTATTGTGGCGAGGGGCGAAAATTCACACGATCAGTGAGTCAGTCAGCGATAGTGTAAACATTCCGGGGGGTGTGAAGATGTAGTTATTGAATAATATGTGTGGATTTACGAGAAGCCGAAAACTCACAGAATAGTAGCAATTTTTGCTCAAACAAGTGAATAAGGACTAAATTTCTTTACTGAGTATCTTCTGCAGAAAGGAGTCATTGTCTAATTGACGTTCTCAGGTAAGTGATGACGCATATAACTAGTCATTCTCAGTATTTATAAAATCGAAAGTTCAAAGTGAAAGTGATATATTAAAACGTACGTGCGATCAATTATGTTCGCTAGCTTTCAAATGCCTACATTACAGTACATCGATAAACACAAATTTGCCTCGCATCCAGAGTCATCCAAAAATATAGCAATGTTGAGAGTCTAAATAATATAACATCTAAATTGTAAACAAAAGTCATTGCTAAATTATATCTAGTCATTCTCAGTACTTATAAAATCGAAAGTTCAAAGTGAAAGTGATAACGTATGTGGGATTAATTATGTTCGCTAGCTTTCGAATGCCTACATTATAGTACATCGATAAACACAAATTTGCCTAGCATCCAGAGTCATCGAAAAATATAGCAATGTTGAGAGTCTAAATAATATAATATGTACATTGATATAAACTTTCGAGAAGCAATATTTTTTTATAAAGTCATCTACAGTAAATTGTAAACAAAAGTCGTTGCTTTATTGTAGCAACTTTCTAAACACATGTCATCCATTGCAGATGATAAATAATGCATGATTGGAAAAAGTTAATTATTATGAAGGACCCATGATCAGAAGGACAGTGTAATTCATAAAGTGGTAAACCAACCTTATTAAAGATGTGTGTCAAGTGTAACCCAAGACCTTAAAAGCTGCAAGTTGAGTACTGTCGATCAAGAGTAATAACAAGAACATCTAGCCTTGAAATACAAAGGAAGTACAACTATTGGTCTAGAGCAACCATTCCATTGTTGCGCTGGTCAAATAGTAATAAAGGAAGTGTACTATATTTTGCTATAATCTTAATCTACGTCCAATTTGTACATTATATGGATTTTTATATTGGAAAAATTTATCACAGTTGCACTGAACCTTGCTTAACCCATTGTCGGTCTTTTTAACCCATTGCTATACTGGATAGTACGGTACTATATTTTGCTATAATCTTAATCTACCCCCAATTTGTACATATGGATTTTTACATTGGCAAAATTTAGCATAGTCGCACTGAACCTTGCTTAACCCATTGGCCATTGCCGGTGTTGTTAACCTATTGCTATACTGGATAGTAAAGGCTGTCCTTTAGTGACCACAAACCTATTTTTGTATCTTTGATATGACTCATAGAGCTAATTACAGCACTATATATATATGACTACCAAGGAAAAAGTAATAACCAATATTTAAGAAAACAAACAGTATCTAGCTGTGTATTTTTTCATTCCAAAAACCATTACACTGCATAACAGGAGTTAAAGATCAGCTGATAACAGGAGTTAAAGATCAGCTGATAACTAAATTCCTAAAGTTAGCGCACCATCTTTATCAGGGGTAAATAAACTCCTATTGGATAGGGGACCAGAAGCGTACTAACTGGCTTCCCCTTTCTGGCAGAAGCAGGACTACCTGGCTTCACCGTTCTTGCTGGATATACAAGGTGTGATATAGGTAAGTCTACATTGAATTATCCACCACTTCTTAATAATCTCTATCTCCCAATTTTCTAAGACACATTTTAAAATAATTAATAAATATTATTATTAATTTTCATTGCAGATTCAAATGGATAACTATCAAACATGGTTGGTGATGAACCTACTGCAACTCTAAAGGAGATTATACACCATAAACGAATCCCATTCTCTGGCATGTCAACTAAAGTAATTTTGTCAAAACCAAGTTACCAAGTTGCTGTATTTATTCTTCAAATAGTGGACACAATACTATGGATGAACTTCTCTCATGTTACGAAGACTCTGTATACGAAGTCCCATTGCAGATCACAAACCATTGAAAAAGACAATGACATTGATATGTGAACTACTGACATACGTGTTCTTGGGTACACCAAGCAAATCTTGTGGGTGTTCCACATAAACTTGATCAAGATTAAATCCTGTGAATCACTCACTCATACACTGCGCATGCACTACCGTACTTAAGAACCCAAGAAAGTCAACACCTACGAGTCAAAATGACTAAATATATGAACTTTCAGTGGTGCATCTGTTTACAAAGCAAAAATGTAAAAACTGTTGAACGACTCAATAGAATGACGAGGTCATGAAAATTCAGTTGAAACCTGAAATTACCAGTAAAATGTTATCCATATTAGGAATTGACATAGTTTTATACAATTAAAATAGAATAAATTAATCATTTGAAATATGAAAAGTTTAAGCGTTGTTTTTCTAACTATAGGCGTGCATTTATAATATTAACACCAATTGTCAATTATTTATGAGGAAGTGTATAGATTCTGAACCATGATATTGATCTTGTGTGATGCATTAAACTACCACTTTTTTACAAAATCTATAAAACTTTGCACTATCCTTGGGTTCTAGTTGTTCTTAAACATGAAGTGGAAAGTCTTTTGTTCAAAGTGTTTACACTCAGTATGACTGAAGCTGCTGAAGAACATTTGCCACTATTCCGGTGTCAGTGACCCAGTGCTGTGAAGAATCCCCTCTTGGTTTTCTACAGTTCATTATTTCTAAGATTACATTTCAAATCTATTGTTTCACCTAAAAAACAAATTATGAAATATTTAAAAAGCTTGGGGAACAAAACTCAAGATAAACTGTCCCACCGAGAGAACCTACAGTAGGTCATTTCAAGCTAACGTGCAAATTCGTTAATTTTATAGTAGAAATTTTGAAAAGGCTAATTAAGTGACGGATTCACTATTTACGTTACTTCTTAGTAATGATTGCTTATAACTTTATAAGAGCAAGTATAAATGCGCTAGATTGCGGCTTTTGCATGGTGGTATACAAATATGTATGAAGTAAATTACCATAAGCTACAATCAGTGACAAAAGTGTTGGGTCACTTCAACCTAAAGGACAATATTTTCCGCTCCAATTATCCCCCGGCCCCCCTGTTCAATGTTGGTGACTCTTTAGGCGTTCGTTTCAACGCTCACTGAGTTCCTTACTTTAAATTCAACATTGAATAGGGAGGGGGAGGGAGGGATATAATTTACTACAAAAATAATTGAAAGAAATATTAGGTAAGTACCAACAATGCGAGATGTCCAAAGGTATTTTGTCACTGATTTTATGTTAATGTATAATCTGTTAATTTATGAAATGAGTTTTATTCTGACTCTGACTAATTATAGCCATTCAAACGATCAAAACGCACTTTTCGCCATATTGCTTACTGTTAAGAGGAGCGGGTTTACTTGCTTTCAACATGGCGGCCAACATGGGCGAGGTGACCTGTGCGAGGACAAAAACGTCAAAGGTTTCTACGAGAGTGGGCCTTCTGCTTAATATTTATTCTGCGATACAACCGATAAAATTACGTAAACTGGTTCGAAAGCACATTAAAATGTACCAAGGTCTTCTTGAATTCATTGCTTGCTTTATGCATTTAACCGTGAACGTAAAAACCTACTGAGTGCTCAAGTAAGTTATTCACCCCAAGTTATAAAAAAAACAATTGTCTACTAGAATCTTCAAAACGACGTAGAATTATTATTTAATATAAGAGATGCAAGTTATCTAGCTACAAAACCACCAGACCGAAATGATTGAGAAACAGCTACCTGTACTTACAAGAACTTAAACCACAGAATGAATTGCACGTTTAATCTTAGTAGCAGGAGCGGATTTAATATACGTCAAACACGTCAAGCGACTAAGGTAAAAGGTTCTGAAAACCAAATGCATGACTGGCCATGATTGTCTTGAAACTTTGAACTACAATCGAATAAAATCAGTTTTGGCTTTTTTGGATATTAAACGTTTGTACTACCGAGACATAATACGAGATTACAGGAGAATTTGTCCATTCTCAGAGATACAAACCTAATGTTACGCGAGAACATTGATTGTATAGCACAATCTCCGATCGGCACATTTTTCTACGTCGCACACATCGCCGATAGGCACGTTTATCCACGTCAAAATAGCTGAAATACGTCGGAATCAAGAACGCTGATTGGTCAAAGACAATGCAACTACATCGGAAGTAAGTGCACCTACAATCCTGGTCAAAATCAATCGGACACCTTGCCTTAAATCACATCTGATATCAAATTTCCTTCTAAAAATTATTCCCCCCGCTCCCCCCATTCAATGTTGATAACAATTTGCGCTGAACATACTTTGCATTTCATTTTCTAACCAACATTGAACGGGGGTAGTGGGGGCGATGTAATTTGAACATAATCTTAGGAATTGATGCGCTTAAGTTCGTTTTACGCGACTGTCCGAGTTAATTTTGGCCAGGATTGTACGTCGGAAGTAAAATATTTGAAGTCCTTTATAGTTTGCCATTACAACGCCGACAACTCTAGGCAAATTTTGTTCGATAATTACATGATCGGCCGAGATGGTTTTCGTCAAATTTTACCAACTTATTGCTAATCTACGAAATAATTACAACAAACAAATGCTTATACTTACTTTCGGAGTTGTTAGAGCCTAAATTTTCGTTGGTTTCGCTTATATATTGACAAATAAAAGCCATTTTCTTCTTGTTGATATGCCACGTTGCACACGGGAAATTCACAACCCGGAATTCAGGTCAGAGCTCGGGTAATACTTCATGGCATATCATTATAAAGGTCTCATTTTAAAAAGGGATCATTTTAAGCCATAGGGGGGTAATTTTGGTCAAAACCTCGCAGGTTCACAACAAATCAAAGTGATCCGTCACTGGTAGCGGATGACTATAGGGCCTGACATTTTGACAAGTGAATGCCTTGTGCAGCCAGTCTGTCAAAGATTGCTGTCTAATATTTAGGTGTCCTACATCACAAGATATTGCACTGGCCCATCTAGTACTGTCAATTACAAAGTGTTAAATAAGTATAAGTTAACCTGCAGTGTCAACAATTGATAAAAGCAATAAAATTAGTAAGAAACAATGGTAATACACAATTATAAACATGACGAATGGTGGAATCTCTAGAATATTAATTTCTTGCAATAGAGTAGCTGACACCATTTCTCCATTTTACAGTTGGTGAATGTCGACAGTGATGAAGAAGTCAGAGGCATATTGACTAAAGTTGTTGTCAACCTTGATATCTTGCATGAGATTGGCGACTCTGGGATTCCATGGAGGGAAACAGAATAGATATTTATATAAAATCAAACCGAAACATCACCCTTCCGAATGTGAAAACATTCGATCCCTATTTACAAGATATATTGCCAATTAGCTTCCATGGTCATAATCGTTCTCATCGACTCTACGATTCCTTTGAACTTTCTCCGACATATTTCAAGAGGGCACAGACAGTGCACTGGACGTAAGTACTCATTGTCCTTCGTTTTTATTCTCACTACCCGTATTAACTCATTACTTCCAGGAAATTCTTCTGTAACTCGTCCGAGAGGCCATTCTCCCCGTTTTACATTAGGTTCCACTATCATTACCACATCGTCTTCTTCTATGTTATGTGCGGGATGAAACCACTTCTTTCGCGCATTTAAACTTGGAAGAAACTCCATCCTCCAACGCTTCCAAAATTGTCCTAATAACTGCTGGACACGAACGATGCCATGTCTTTCGTGGGTTGAAGACCTCTTCTCGTTCAGTTGTTTCAGGTGCGAATTTACCTCCCAACTGTCCGATGAGGAAATGACTTGGGGTTAATGGATAAAGGTCAGCTGGGTCACAGTGGTTCGGAAATATCTGCCTTCCCAAGGATTGCTTTAATAGCTTTCTTAGCGCTCTTGATCATTGATTCAAAAACACATCCGAAATGAGGGGCCGAAGGAGGGTTGAACTTCCATTCGATGTTATATCCCTGGGTTGTCTTGTGTGTTATTTGTTCTTGATCAAATGCTTCTACCGACTCTCAATTCCCGTTCCGCCCCGACAAAATTAGTGCCATTATCAAAAAGAACGTATGCTGGCATCCCCCTCTTTGATACCATCATGGTAAACGCATTTATAAACGAGTCTGTATCCAGTGAATACGACATCTCCAGGTGAACGGCGCGTGTAGCAAGACAAGTAAAAAGAAATAGATAACGTTTTGCTCTTCTCTTGCCCCGTCCTTGTTTCGTCGTGTATGGACCACCATAATCCACACCGACATGTTCGAATACTCTAAGAGAATGCTGCATTCTTGATCTTGGTAAGGGGGCCATCATTTGAACGGCTGGTTTCCCTGTAAATCTGCTTCGACACCCAGGACATTTCTCTATGACGTTTCACACAGTGCGTCTTCCGCTCACAATCCAGAATCGGGAACGTAATTCAATCAAGGCATGTTCAACTTCAGAACCGTGTCCAAGACTCTCGTGTGCACGGGTAATGGTAAGTCGTGTCACATCATGATCTTTTGGCAAAAGAATAGGGTGCCTAACGCTGTATGGAAGATCATTTGCATTTCGCAACCATCCGTCTGCTCTCAATACACTTTTGTCATCCTTCTTTGGGTTCAATTGCGCCAGAGATTTTTCTGCTTCACCATTGGCGTGTTTGATCCAGAATGTAGAGCTCTGCCCTTTCTATCTCACGTGGTCTCAACGTATCACTTTTTTCTCTGTTTTCGTCAGGCAGTCTACAGTTAACCAAGAAACGTTGTATCCATCCGGTGATGTGTATTAAGCGTTGTAAATTTGAGAAGTGACTTGGGTCCAAAAAAACAACTGCCTTGGTCTTCTTCCTTAGTCACGTGTGTTTGTTCAGCCTTTCTTCTTTCGTTTTTGTCAATCTACTCTCCCAGTATGTCTCCATTCTTCAGGATTACTAGATCTGTGAATCTCGCCGACCTGATTGGCGATGAATGGCTTAAACTCATGGCTCTGGTTTCGTATCCAATGTAACACGTTTGTCGAGTCGGTCCAGAAGATAGTTCTATCAACTGTTAATGTCTTGGCAATGTTTTTGGCCAACCGAGTGGAAAGAACTGCACCCATAAGCTCTAATCGTGGTATTCTCACGACTTTTGTTGGTGCCACTCTACTCTTTGATGCGACCAGTCGCGAGGAAGCAGTGTTATCTGGATAAAAGCCACTGACGCGTACGCTTCTTTTGACGCATCCGAAAAGACGTGTATTAAAACAGGTTTGGGATGCACTTGTTTGGCGTAGACAACGAGGAATGGTGATATTTGACAATTCTGGAAGCTTCGAGATCCATTTCCTCCACTTTGCAATCAAGTTATCTGGTAGAACATCGTCCCATCCAACACCAGCTATCCAGATCTCCTGCATTAGCTCTTACCGTAAAGCTCTTACCGTAAAGGGAGATAAGAATTGTAGTGGATCAAATAAGGTTGATATTGCACTGAGAACATTTCTCTTCGTTGGCTTCATGTTGACATCTGGTGGTTCGACGCGGAAGGTGAAAACATTCTCTGCTTCCCATAGTATACCAAGTGTCTTGATCTTGGGGGATTCTTCTTCTTGAATCTCAAGGCTTTGTAGTCGATCTTCTGCTGGAACATCGTTAATGAAGGCTGGATCTTTAGACGACCATTCTCTTAACTTGAAACTGCACTTGCCTAACATGTCTGATAGTTCACCTCGTAGGTGTAGCGCTTCATCCAGTCTCACACGAGTCTAACACATCATCCACATACATAGAGTTGTCGACTGTTTGAGCAGCTTGCGGGTAGTCTGTATCGTGGACTTTGGCATGGGTATGCAAAACGTATTGTGAGCAAAGTGGCGAGGCTCTATTGCCAAACAATAGTCGTCGAAACTCGTAGTGGTCTGGATCCTTTATTGAGTCAAGATCTCGCCGCAGGAAACTGTGATACCGACGGGTCTTCTTCATGGAGGCCAACTTGTAGAAACATCTCTGAAATGTATCCAGAAAGAGCTATTGGGACTCGGCGAAAGCGTGTCAACACATCCGTTAATTCTCTCTGGAGTTTTGGACCTGATCGTACAGCATCGTTTAGACTTTTCCCGTTATTTCTCGCGGCAGCCTCAAAAACCACACGAACTTTAGAGTCGTGGTTCGATCTTATCTTATCACCGGGAAA
This sequence comes from Paragorgia papillata, assembly GCA_035771165.1. Lineage (NCBI taxonomy): Eukaryota > Metazoa > Cnidaria > Anthozoa > Scleralcyonacea > Coralliidae > Paragorgia > Paragorgia papillata. The sequence continues at coordinate 488,836 of JAWNZC010000018.1, read as the reverse complement.
TGGGGAAGAAACCATTGGTTTGATTCTTCACTCTTGGGCACCTTGGTGACGTAGCCTTTTTGATGATCTGGTCATAGGATTTTGCAACTTCATGGCCTTTTCTCAGCAATGATTTTTCTTGATTCTTGAGCCTGCCCAAAGCCATTTCAAAATTGTTGACTAGCTGTGGTTCTCCTCGTTTCCATGGAATACTAATCATGTATCGTCTATCCTTGAATTCTAGAGTTTCTGTCACCTGGGTTACTGCTGCTTTTTCATCTGGTGTAAACTCTCGATTGGTTTCGTCTCGCATACGTATGGCTTCCAACTCCCAAAATTTACGTAGGATGTCATCAGAGGCCTCTCTCTCTTTGACTTGACTACTGCGATAAATGCGCGTAAAATGTGATCTGGATGTCCTCAGCAAGTGTTGGTCCAAAACAAACCCAGTCGAGCCTTGTCAACCATGCGATAGGATCTCTTGCTTCACTTCCATGTATTTCAGAAGTTGGTGGAACACAGGACTGTCGCTGCCGATTAGAGCATCTATTTGTCGTCGCTTTGTCACGTTTTGGAAAGGGATTAAGTCTAGATGAGGCCATTTCGTCTTCAGTTTGGACCATTCAAACGCAGGGGTGTCACCCGATATGTTGTCAAGAACATTTGCGTGTAAATTTGCTGAAAACTTGTTATCGAGACTGCTTATATTCAGTTCAACTTGACGTGAATGTCTCTTTACCTGTGATGCTCCAGTTCCTGAGATAATGTGCTGATTTTTACCTTGTAGCATAAGCTCTTCAGCTGCTGCTTCCGACACGTATGAGCCTGTGGAACAGTTGTCTAACATTACGTTGACTTTTAATCTTTTGTCGCCGTTGGTGATTATTGCTGGCAGAACCATCAGTGATACACATTCAGCTTGACTGGTTGCATGTGAGTTTGTCTTGGTCGTTGTATTGTCTTGATCACGTGCCTCATCTGTTTTTGCACTTGTTTTTGGAGGAATGTAATTGTCATTATCAAAGCGTTCCTTTGGCTTATGTTGGTCGGGTTCATTCTCAGGTTGGTTTTACCCTGTGAGACCTAACGTTACGTTGTAACACCTTACGGCTATACATAGCGATCCTATGCTCAATCGATATTGATGAAGATACTTAATGACTGCACCGCACCAGGCCAATCAAAATATTTACAATCTTCCTAATACGACAGATCTAACACTGCCTAAGCCAAAGAGGGAATTCCTTAAAAATACATTTAAATATAACGGCGCTACGCTTTGGAATGAGCTTTTTTCTTTTCTTTTTTGTAAATAGTTACTTACCAATTTATTTAATGTATTATAAGTGAAAGAGCATAATAAAGATTGTATTGTATTGTTTATGTAGACACACCTCTCGTGTAAACCAGCTAAACGTTGTTGGGGCTAGCGTGTACTTTAAACAAAGATTTACTACAAATACTACTATTGCTGCTACTGCTGCTGTTGCTGCTTCTGCTGGTGCTTCTGCTACTGCTGCTGCTTCTACTACCGATTCTACTGCTGCTTCTACTGCTGCTGCTTCAGCTACTGCTGTTGCTGCTTCTGCTACTGCTGCTTCTTCTTCTACTTCTTCTACTACTGCTGCTACTACTACTACTGCTGCTGCTACTGCTACTGCTAGTGCTTCTGTTACTGCTGTTTCTGCTTCTGCTGCTGCTTCTACTGCCGCTTTTACTGCTGCTGCTTCTGCTGCTGCTGCTTCTACTGCTGCTGCTGCTGCTGCTGCTGCTTCTGCTGCTGCTGCTTCTACTGCTGCTGCTTTTACTGCTGCTTCTACTACTGCTGCTGCTGCTGCTGCTGCTGCTGCTGCTACTACTACTACTACTACTACTACTACTTGAATATGGAAGAAGAAAGAGACAACAGCCAATCTAAAGAAGATAACAAAGATAAGAAGACAAAAGAAATAAAAGCTTTAAGACGTTGGATCTCTTGGGTAGATAATGAAATTAAATGGAAATCGGAAAAGAAGGTGCCTGCAAAAAGTCAACAGAATAACAGTAGAAGATTGATGAAGAAATATGGAAGAAAGACCGTAAATGGCTGGAAGAAACATAAACTGAAGTTAAAGGAAAGGCTATGTATTCTAGTTACCCGTAGAAAGAGACAAAAGAAACAGAAGAAAAGACAGCGAGAAAATGCGCTATACCAGCAAGGATCCAAAGATTGGTTTAAAGATGTTAATGAAGGCGGAGACAAGCAAAATGAAAGCATTAACGATGAAGACTTAGAACGAATTTTGGACTACTGGAAGCATACGTGGTCTGATGAGGACTGGGAAACTAGGGATAATTGGAACGAATGCGTGGATCAAATACGAGAGGAAGTGGGAGATGGAAATTATGCAGAAAATGTTAATGAGTGTTGCAGTATCAACATGACTGATTTGAAGAAAGTGCTGAAAAAGGTTCCTCCGATGAAAGCAGCTGGACAAAGGAGATCAGGGAAGATACGAACCAAAATTGGCTTTACGAGGGACGTACGTGGTTATTTACCAAAAGAGGAAAGGATGTTAAAGACGAATGTGGAAAAAGACCTATCACATGTCTCAACACTTTTTACAAAATAGCGTCACAGCAATTGTTGCAAGGAAACTATGTAAACATGTCAAACAAATGGATTTATATCCTGTTGAACAAAGGGAAGGAATAGACGTAAATATGGGATGCAAAGAACAATTAATAGTAGATGAAACAATTCACGAAGAAGTAAAACATCACAAACGTAACTTGTCTGAAGCATGGATTGACTTACGAAAGGCTTACGACAGTGTGTATAAGAAATGGTTGACTGAAGGACTGAAATTATTGGGCGTCCCAAAATGGATTGTAGAGTTTATTGAGAAAGCAAGCAATAAATGGAGCACGCGATTGTTAATACAAGCGAACAAGAAGATTCATAAAACAGAAAAAGTTAAGATAGAACGTGGAATTTTTCAAGGAGATTCGCTGAGTCCATTGTTATTTTGTATCTGCATCATTCCAGTTACCATCATACTAAGGAAAATGAAATTAGGGTACATATTTGGACCACAAAGAAGGAGAACGTTACAGAAGATGATTACCCATTTATTATTTATGGATGATATGAAACTTTATGCAACGCTGCCCTCCAACTTAAAAACGATGCGAAATAAGACGACGAACATGTTACGCACAATAGGGCTTGAGCTGGGGCAGCTCGTCGCAAACAAGGTACATTAATAACCATGTCTACTTTATGATTCGTCTTATTGGTATACTAAAGCCATTCCGGGGTCGTCGTGGTGGAAAGAGCCTTCGTTTTCGCGAATATTTGAATGAATATTTAAGTAATCCTTCAACGTCAACAACATCGTCGACAAATCATCACATTCAAACCACTAAAGAATTTGTCCCCTCACTAGTCCTAACCAATACAATGTCTCTGGTTCCTAAAATAGACGAAGTCAGGCATTTCGTGCTTGACAAAGATCCTGACCTGGTATTTATAACAGAAACATGGCTGAAAGACCAAATTGACAGTAACCAAGTGGACATTCCAGAATATAATATGGTTTACAAGAATCGGGATACGAGTAGCCATGGCGGTGTTTGTCTATATATTAAAAACTCCATTCAGTTCAACGTCCTGGTTGAGGTTCAGTTGCCCGAATTTGAAGTTCTTTGGGTGAAAATAAGACCTAATAGACTTCCACGTGGTATACCATGCATAATTACTGCTACTATTTATCATCCCCCGACTTCCAACGACAAATTACTCCTAGATTACTTGATTGCCTCGCTAGCAAAATTGGAGAGTCAATATCCTGGTTGTGGCATTATTCTTGGTGGTGATTTCAATCATCTAAACATTAACCGTATTTTATATCAGTTTAAAATGAAGCAGCTTATCAAGACCAATACCAGAGGCAATAATATACTGGACCTAATCATAACTAACATTCCCCAATATTATCAAAAGGACAATCTACAATCTTTTTCCCCTTTTGGATTGTCGGATCACAATGTCTTGTTGTTAACCCCGAAGGATAGACCTACTTCTGCCAACCGTAGAAAAATGATTTTAAAGAGAAATTTAAGTGTAGCTCGGAAAAATGAACTTGGTCGATATTTGAGCTCAATAAACTGGGACATAATTGATTCAGGCAAAACTTGTGAAGAAAAACTCTCCTTTCTGGAGGACATTATCAAAATCGGATTGGATTTTATTATGCCAATTGATAAAGTGAAGTTTCACCCTAAGAATGCCCCCTGGGTCACACCTAATTTTGTTTACTTAATCAAATGTCGACAAAAGGCTTTTCGAGACCAGGACAGTGCCTCTTTCCGACGTTATCGCAATCTCGTGAACCAAGAGAGGAAAAAATTACGGAGTAACTATTTTTCCAGTAAAGTTGAGAATCTTAAGAATGCAAAGCCATCTGCCTGGTGGAAGGAATTGAAAAAACTGTCTGGTATGCAAACCCCTACGCAATCTGAGAATTTGATCTCTCAATTACATATTGACAACATCGATAAAGAGAATTTATTGGATATTGCGAACAGAATCAATTCAGCGTTTGTGGAACCTATGCAAGAATATCAACCTCTCCAAGACAACCCATTCACCGACACAATAATTGGCCCTGACTATGAATTCACAAATATTACAGAAATCTCAGCATATAACATCCTCAAAAAACTTAATGTCCGGAAAGCTAGTGGCCCCGATGGAATTTCCAATTGGATCCTAAAAGATTATGCTGAAATCCTTGCGAAACCTGTTTGCTCTGTCTTAAGTAGCTCATATAAGGAGCAGAGGTTACCATCATTGTGGAAATATGCAGATGTCACTCCACTTCCGAAACAAAAGCCAATTACGGATATAAACAAACACTTGCGACCAATTTCTTTAACATCTTGCATTTCCAAAGTTGGTGAAGAATTTGTCGTTTCCAACTACATAGCACCTGCAATCCTGAAAATCATTGATCCCAACCAATATGGTGCTATTCCAAAATCATCAACCACCCAAGCTTTAATCTCAATGATTCATCGATGGTCCAAAGCTACGGACAGTTCTGGCGCTACAGTAAGAGTCATATTATATGACTATAGAAAGGCCTTTGATCTTATCGATCATAACATTTTAATCAAGAAAATTAATGATCTACCAATCCCCCGTAAAGTTGCTTGCTGGGTCGTAGATTTCCTAATGAATAGATACCAAAGGGTCAAATTGTCTAACGTTTATTCAGACTGGGAACGAGTACCATCTGGAGTGCCTCAAGGCACAAAACTAGGCCCTTGGATATTTTTATTAATGATAAACGACCTCCGGTTAGATGGCATTGATACATGGAAATACGTCGACGACACCTCTACATCTGAGATTATTCATAAAGGCACAGATAGTAATATCCAACTTAGTTCCTCTGAACTCCAGGAGTGGTCTTTACAAAATAGATTCCAAATAAATTCAAGCAAGTGTAAAGAATTAAGAATTGACTTCAAACGGCAGAAGCAACAATTTATTCCTGTTATGGTAAACGATCAACCAGTTGAAGTGGTCAAACATGCTAAACTACTGGGTCTTACTATTTCTAGCTCTTTGAAATGGAATATGCACATTGAGGATACTATAAAGAAAGCCAACAAACGTTTGTATTGCTTGGTACAACTGAAACGAGCAAAAGTCCCAGAAAAAGAAATTGTACAATTTTATTGTACTTGTATTAGGCCCGTATTGGAATATGCATCACCAGTCTTTCATCACTCTCTACCACAGTATTTGGCAGATGATTTAGAACGTGTCCAGCAAAGATCATTGGGAATTATATTTAAATGCGAAAATTATAATAAATGCTTAGAGTATTCTGGGACAGAGACTTTAGTCAATCGAAGGCAAATGTTATGTTTGAAGCTGTTTGATTCAATAATATCAAATTCAGATCACAAACTTTATAAGCTTTTACCCCCAAAGAAGAAGCAGACATATAATTTGAGGCACAGACGTTCTTTTAATTCTTTTTTAGCACGTACTAACCGTTTCAAGAACACTTTTATACCACATATGTTAAATAGTGAATAATGTCAATTGTACTTTGTATCCTGTCACCAATTGTAAATATTTATATAACCTACATCATTCTTGTACATATTACGTAAACATCTACGCAATTCAGCTCCAGCTGCAAAGTAGTTTTTTTTTTTTTAATAAACATCTATCTATCTATCTATCTATCTATCTATCTATCTATCTATCTATCTATCTATCTATCTATCTATCTATCTATTACAACACTTTAAAGGTGGGAAAAATGTTGAAGAAAGCGAACACGTGCTATTGGATGCTGGAGTTATTATCGAATACCTTGGAGCTGGTGCAAACTATCCATATCTGGGATTCATACAAGAAGCTAGCATTGAACACAACCAAATTAAAGATAAGCTAAAGGGAGAATTTAAGAAGATCTGCAAAATTGTTTGGAAATCTGAACTGAACGCTAGAAATAAATCTAAAGCATACAATGAGTTTGCAGTTGCAAAACTAATCTATTCATTCGGAGTGATCAAGTGGACAAGGCAAGAATTGGAAGAGCTGGATACAACAGGAAGGAAAATAATGCATATGGCGCAGTGCCTCCACCCACGAGCTGCTATTGAGATATTATACTTAAGTCGAGATCAAGGCGGACGAGGCTTGTTAAATATTGTGGAAATGCACGACCGAATTAGCGTTGGGATGGCCACTTACATAAATATCAGTGACAGTAAATTTATGGAAAGCGTTAAGGAGCATGAAATAAGAAAATGGGCAGGAACTAGAATGAAGGATGCAGTGACAATACTAAATCGATATGGGTTTGATGCTACTGTAACAGATGATGGCTGCCTCACCATAAATAATGAAGTGATGAAACCGAAGAGGGCAAGTAATGTTATAAAGAAGAAAGCGAGGAACAATCGAATGGAATCTGGAAAACTATGCAAGATCAAAATGCGGTTAAAGAAAGTTGGTTGTGGTTGAAAGATGGACGGATTGCGTCGAACACAGAAGCAACATTAATGGCCATTCAAGATGGTGTAATGTGGACTAGAAATTATCAAGAGGCAATTGGACTACAGGATGCAGTGGATAAAAGTGTAGGCTTTGTGGTGAACCAAAAGAAAACATTGCACATCTGATTGCTTCGTGTAAAGGACTGTTGGGATCTGTGATTAAACAGAGACATGATGATTGTGCCAGAGCTATCTATATTGAAGCTTGCTGGGGTCTTAAATTATTAGAGGAACAACATCGTTGGTGGGAAAGACAACTGTACAATGCGTTTTGGAGAATGAGGAGTGGATAGTATTATGGGATCATACTTTTAGTACGGATCGTTCTTTGCAAGATACGAGACCAGATTTATTGTTTGAGAACAAGCGGACAATGGGAGGAATCATAGTAGAAATCGGGATATGTCTGGAATTTGTCCAGAATTTGAAAAAGAAGCTGGAAGAAAAACGAACTAAGTATGTGAAATTGGCTATGGAACTGAGTAAGTTACGTGGCTGGCAAAAATGGAAAATTGTACCAATTGTTGTAGGTGCGACTGGGATATTCGGTAAGAGTTTGGAAGACGAACTAAGGAAGATACCGAGAATACAGGAGCAATCATCCCGACATTTATTGTTAGAAATGCAGAAGATTATTATATACTCAGCAGTAAATATTACGATACATGTTTTGAACAGTGAGTAGAAAATCAGACTAGAACGTTTAGGTCTTAGTTGAACTTTAAATCTGTCTTCATTTTATGTGGTATGTAACTTACCGGTAGGTTACTAGGCGTTACAACTCTTATGAGACCGCAATGTAATTCATTTACTTTATTTTCATTAAAGCTGCTACTACTACTATTACTACTATTACTACTACTACTGCTGCTACTTCTACTACTGCTTCTACTACTGCTTCTACTACTACTGCGTTTACTGCTGCTTCTACTACTGCTTCTTCTACTGCTGCTTTTACTGCTGCTGCTTCTGCTGCTGCTTCTACTACTACTTCTACTGCTGCTTCTGCTAGGTTGTGAGACCGTACGATATGTTGTAAAGCCTTACGATACATTGTGAAACCGTACGGTACGTTGAGAGACCTTACGATACGTTGTGAGACCTTACCATACGTTGCGAGACTTTACGTTGGGTTGTGAGACGTTACGATATACGTTGCATGTAATTTATTACGCACTAATATATCATGCATCATTTATTCTATTTTTGATACTTTATTTTTTAGCAATATGCTTTATAGGCAATATTATTCAGTTATACACTGAGATATCTGGTTTGAAATAAAAAATGAGAAATGGAACAATGTAATGTAGAGTCAGACTTTATTAACTACAGTATAAATAAAATGCAACTACCTGTGCAATTGTTGTTAAATTCAAATCCCACCCACTCTCTCTTAAGGCCACTAGTGGTGACAGTAGCCGCACTTGTTCTATGGTAAGTTCGCATGGAATTTTAAACAAACGGGGATGGAAAACGCTCAAAGGACGCAGGGGAGCAATAAACAATAAAAATAGTTAACAAAGCGTGGAGACAGTAATGCCATGAAGATATCCCTATCTGTTTAACTTGCTTTGAGAAATAATAAACAAACGTTGGTGTTCCGGTGGAGAGAAATTTTGGCTATGCCGTGGTGCTGATGTATGGAATAAACAACATATACATCAGCCGTGGTCAAAGAGTTTTTCTCTACCTGCCCGGTATGGTTCGTTCGCTTGGAATAACACCAATAACCTTATTCTCTACCCAGATACGTAGTCCCACGTAACTTATTTTGAATGATGTAAAAAACTTATTTTTATAGTATCTTTCTACATACAATAAATACATCGATGTTTGTACATAGTCTATAGTATTTTTAACCGTTTATCTTTAAGTAGCTTAAATTATTTTGGAATAAGATTTACAATTTAATCGCAAGAACAAGAACACACGGCATTACGAAAAACAACACTTTTTATTTTTTAATATTTATAACACGAGCAAATCCGGTAAAACACGTGCTGGACGTTTTTCAAACGGCTTTAAAAACGACCCGTTTTCATTAGTTCATTGGCATTGGCTTACTCATTTTGAAAATCAACGTTGTCTAAGTCGTAAAAAATCAGGGAGAAACTTTAACCAAAATTTATCATATGTCAAATTGCCAACATGATACTGATTTATAAATAAAATAAAAGTTAGTAAATAAATTATTAAATAAATAATTAAATAAATAAACCTGTGTGAAATTATACCACGGGTGAAGTGGTGATTTACTGATTTATGTGAATTAGCGACATTCATGTGTAGAATGGACATTTAAAGTGGGTACAAAGCTCCAAAAACCTTAAAATATTATAATTTAATAATTTAATTTATTATAGAACATTACACCAATAGAGCAAGAGTATTTTGATGGTACGAAAGTCAAAGTAAACTAAATAGAAACCATCGCACTTAGTCAGAATATAACAGGTACTGTAGCTAAATATTATTAATTTAAGTTTTAAAACTAAGCGCATAGGATTGTTGTTGTTGTTGTTGTTGTTGTTGTTGAGACTTTATTTAAATACAGAGTCTATTCACAAAAAGTGCTCTTCCATGGAGCCGTATATAAAAAATATTTACAAAGTTAATCATGCAATACAGATCAGTTAATTACAAACACTAGAAATTACAAAATACAATAGACATAAATAGCCATATATGAAATAAATGGAGAAATGGAGAAAGAAGGAGCATTTGCTTCTTGTACAGTTAGACTGTTCCAATGAACAGCCCCCCGGTACGAAAAACCTTTCCTGAGAGCCTCAGTTTTCGGTTTTGGAGGATACATTTTATGATTAGAGCCTCGCAAATTATATCCATGCATTAGATTAGTTCGTGTAAATTTCTTAGTAATGTAGCGAGGAAGCATAGCGTTATTTAAGGTTATATACATAACAATTTTAAGATGTCTGGAGCGTCGGTCGGAAAGTGTAGGCCAGCCAATTTAGATGAGCCAACAAGTCGATTGACCTAATTGAGTAATCAGCTGCCAATATAATTCTCGCCGCTCTGGCCGATAGTTTATCAACGTTGTTGGCTAAACCCTTACCGAGATTTCCCCAAACACTGCCACAGTAATCAAAATGACTTAATATTAAGTAATTATTGATAAGTAACAGGGTGGAATTATTGATAAGTAACAGGGTGGAATGAGGGAGATAAGGTTTTAACCTTCGTAACGCACCCAGAGCTTTAGCAACATTACCCACTACATTAGAGATATGTTTGTTCCAAGATAATGTTTCATCAAGTTTCCAAGCACTTGTATGATTTAACACGTTTAATCTGATGGTCATTGACAACAAGCTCAGGTTGCTCGGGTATAAGAGCAAGTCTTTGACGGCTGCCAAGAAACACACACTTAGTTTTAACAGCATTGTTAACAAACTGAGCATGTTTGCCTCAAGCCAATGGTTTAACTCAAGCAAATCTTGATTCATGACAGGATAGAATTGTTCATGATCCTGATTTGCATACGTCAGTTTGGTATCATCAGCATATAACCGAATAAATGAAGAAAGATTACAGTTAGGCAGGTCGTTGATATACAATAAAAACAATAACGACCCCAATATGGATCCCTGGGGAACTCCGCATATTATTTCACGAGTCTCTGAGGGAATATTATTAATAATAGTAATTTGACTTCGCTTTAATAGTTAGGTAATTCCTAAATAGATTAACTGATGGGATTAAAATCCGTAACATGTCAGTTTTTTTAAAGTAATATCATGGTTAATGGTGTAAACGCCTTTTTTAAATCAACAAATGAAACAGCGTTGATCATTCCATTATCCATGTTTGTATACCAACTATCAGTAGCATCCAATAACGCTGTTAAAGTGGAATGTAAGGGTCTAAATCCAGATTGACATTCGGAAATTAAGTTATTATCGTTGAAAAACTTGTAAGTTTGATTGAAAATAGTTTTTTTAAAAAAAGGTGTCCATGATGGACTATTTCATATTGTTATTATTCTGCTTTTTAAACGTTCCTGTACGATAAGTCAGTGGGTTAAGTACGGTTCTTCTTTAAAAACACCACACTTTCTTTCTACCTTTGTTGGCGAAAAGTGAAGCCATAATGGTGGACTGCACGCTAATTTCAGTCACCTTTGCGGCTTATACTTCGATTTTTGTTTGCAGAAAAATTGAGGTTGCCCAAATGGACATCCAAAAACTACCGTGCAACCTTTTCGCTTCACTTTTAATTGGTCCTTTATTATAGTTATCCATACAGTTTACAGGAATGTACGGACGGTATTCATCAGTTTATACGCGTGTTAACAAACTAGATTTTGTTGTTTCAACCTTTTATTTTTTTAAATTTATATAAATATTTTTTCATTAATTTGTTATTGTTTCAACTTATTTATTTATATCACTTATATTATTTTAACAAAATACAAAAAAAACCTGATTGAATATACAATATATAAATACGGCTCTCACTTCATAGGAGAGCCTGCACACAGACTAATTAAACAGGAAAATGGTTGACCTGGAGAAAAGGTCGTCCTTTGTTTGTCTTAATGTTCTTGCTAAAATGAGGGTTGAACCATACTGTATTCCATGGACGTTTTCTTTGGCTTGATGTCTCATTGAATGGTTTGCTGATGATGTACTTGAGGTCAGGTTGGAATATGTGTCCAAGATCTTGCTCGTAAAAAGGTGCGGTGGATGGAAAGGATGTTTGATCAGAGGAGGGCTGGGAGCTTCTTTTGTTGATGGTGGATCAAATTTTATTTATTATCAATGATGGTCGCTGGTTGGAATCGATGTTGATGTAGAGAAAATCGTCGTTTCGCTTTCTGTATATTGGGAAGAATTTTCCATCAAACCAATCGCTCAGACATAAATAATACCATAACAAAATTCAGTAAGTATCAGACAGTTACGCGAACAAGTGAATTATTACATGATTTGTGCATAAAATTGCATCGTCAAAAGATCAATCTAAATTATGAATGTTAATCAAATTTAAGAAACAAATATTCAAACTAAATATTCACAATAAAACTATTACATGTATCCATGTATCAAATCTTTAAAAAATATGAATATCAATATCTTTATACCCATACACTATTGAGTATAGTTAAGACTCGATATAATAAACGTATCTCTTAATCTTAGTTAAGACTCGATATAATAAAAGTATTCTTAATCTATTTGTACGATAGTTAGGAAACAAGTGGTAAAGTTTATGATGTTCATCATTTATAATTGATTTGAAGAGTTTGTTGCATAATTCGTCCCATCTTATCCGTAAGATCTTCATGCCTGAGGTGTCTAGAGCATCTTGATATGATAGATCCGGATAAATACGTAATGATCTTTTTTGGATCCTTTCAATGTCAGATAGATATGGTAGTCCGTAATGGAAAACTTGACATGCATATTCAAGTATGGATCTTATTGATGCCACATAGAAACATTTTAGATCGTTGTTATCAAGACCAGATCTCTTGAGTTGTTTCAATAAATATATCTGTTTCGCTGCTTTGCACGTTATATTATACACGTGTTCATTCCATTTCAGATCATCAGTTATTAATAAACAAAGAACTGTTGCTTGCCCTACTCGATTAATGTTCGTTTCATTAATTGTAATGCGGGCAAAATCAGGCTGATCTCGTTGAAAAGTGTAACAATCACTCTTCACACGCCATGAACAACAACTATCTTCATCACCAGGCCTAATCTGATATATATACATAGGTAGTTAATATTAACTATCAATTGAGTTAAGACTCAATCGTCACATCTCCCTTTCTAACTAAGGTTTGTCCAGATCAATGAACAATTCATATGTTACAGGATATGTGTCCTTACACTGTACTAGAAACTAACTTCATCTTAACAGAACTGTAACTCAACTTTAAAGTTTGAATACTAAAATTCTCATAAGTCGTTATAGCAGTGATAAGCAATAAAGCTTTATACTTCTGGCTTATGTAAATCCCAGTTTAACAGGAAGCTTTACAGTGCGACCAGACCTTGTGGTGACTGCTGTGGCGTCTTTAGGTCTCTGTGGATCTGCTTGCTGGCTTCAACACTCGGGCTCAATGTTCACTACTGTTGTATCTGTACCGTTGTTTGTCACTGGTGGTAGTTTCAGGAGGTCTCTTCTGTTCCTTTTATATTCGTGCCCATTCGCCTCTACGATGTATGATGTTGGCTCGTCTGTAATGCTCTTTACTGTTGCTGGAATCCAGATCCCTGCATCTGCATCCCTTAGGCGCACTTGATCTCCGGACTTAAGTGGCTCTAAGGATCTTGTATGGCGATCATAGTAGTGCTTTTGCTTAACCTGCTTCTCTTCTAGGGAAGATTTAATGTCGCCGGTGTTGTACCTGGGTTGTAATAAGTTTGCACTGGGTAGGTAAGAGTGTCCTTGTTCGGCGTCCCATCATCAACTGAACTGGAGATTCACCAACACCGGAAATTGGCGTGTTGCGGTAATCCAAAAAGGCAATGTTAGCATCATTTCCATGCTTTCTTGCTTTTTGTAGAATGCTCTTTGCTGTGCGGACTGTTCTTTCTGCTAAACCATTGGCTTGGGGATATTTCGGCGAGGACGTAGTATGCTTAAATTGATAGGTCTTGGCAAAGGTAGCAAATTCTGCGCTGCTGAATTGAGGGCCATTGTCACTGATGACTTCCTCTGGGATTCCATACCAGGCAAAATGTGGTTTGAGATGCTTGATCGTTGATGCACTCGTTGTACTGGCAAGCTTCGAGACCTCAAAGAATTTGGAGAACTAGTCGGTGAGCACAAGGTAATTTCCGTTCTGTAGCTCGAACAGGTCCAAAGCAACCTTCTGCCATGGTCGGTCTGGTATCGCGTGTCCTTTCATTGGCTCTTTCTGCTGGCAGTTTCTAAAGGTTTGGCAAGTCTCGCATCGCTTAATAAGATTGGCAATTTGGTCGTTCATTCCTGGCCAGTAGAGCAGATCACGAGCGCGTCGTTGGCATTTTTCGATGCCGAGATGATTTCCGTGGATTAGACTTAGCTGTGAGTTTCCCAGGAGCTCTACTCAGTGTGTCGGCTATGTATAGGCTCTTTCCTGGCTTGTATACAACATGCAGGTCATACTTTTGGAGTGCAAGCATCATACGCTGTAATCGTGGTGGTGTGGCTGTGAGAGGTTTTTGGAACAAGTACCCCAGGGCTTGTGGTCTGTTTCAATGGTCACATGTTTGGCATAGATATACTGGTGAAATTTGGTGCAGCCAAAGACTATAGCAAGAAATTCTTTCTCTATTAGTTTTCTTCAGACTTGTTTAATGAACGTGATGCATATGAGACCGGGCGTCCATCTTTCATGAGACAGGTCCCCAACCCGTAAGAAGATGAATCACCGGATATAGTCAAGGGTTTGGCAACTTCGTAGTATTTCAGGATTTTCTCATCAGTTAGCCTTTTCTTTATTTCCTGGAATGCTTTTTCATGGGTTTCAATCCAGTGCCGCCAGGCTGTTTGTTTCTTCCGTAGCTCTCGCAGCGGTTGGGTGACATTGGACAAGTTGGCGATGAACTTTCCCAAATAATTTACCATGTCCATAATCGAAGGAGTTCTTTCTTGTCTTGTGGTGCTTTCATCTCCGTAATGGCATTCACTTTCGCTGGGTCAGGCTTGATCCCTGTTTTACTAAAGATGTGTCCAATGTAAGTGACTTCACTGGTTTGTACTTTAGACTTTTCTGCATTCAGTTTTAGATTGACCTCACGAGGTCTCGGAAGCACTTGCCTCAAGCGGTCATTGTGTTGTACACTATCTTTGCCCCAGACAAGGATATCATCCATAATGATATTTGCTCCATCAATATCGTCAAAGGCTTGATTCATTCGTTGTTGGAATACTTCAGGTGCGGAGTTACGTCTGAAGGGTAGGTGAAGAAACTGATACCGTCCGAATGGCGTGTTAAAGGTTGTCAGTTTAGAGCTCTCTTCGTCCAGTTTGATATGCCAAAACCCGGATGAGGCATCTAAGGTACTGAACACTGTTGCTCCCTCTAACTCAGCAGCTACTTCTTCCACTGTTTTCATAGGGTAGTGCTCTCGTTGTACTGCTTTATTCAAGGCTCTTGGGTCCAGGCTGATACGGATGTTTCCATTTTTCTTTTCAGTAATAACTATTGAATTCACCCACTCTGAAGGCTCTGTAACTTTGGCGATAGAGCCAATTTTCTCCATTCGACACAGTTCATCTTTAAATTTGTCTTTTACAGCCAACGGTATCTTGCGCGGTGGATACACACCTGGTGGAAGAGTGGGATCTATTTTTATGTGGTACTCTCCATCGAGGCATCCAAGACCTTGGAACACATCTGTGAACTCATCGATTATCTTCTCAGCATCAGTTTTCATCTCTATGGCAGTGTCTTGGTTGCCTGGTTTACATTTCAGCTTTGCTATCTCCGACTGTGGTGCACTACTATTGCTACACGATGCTGCGTTGCTGAGGGGTTTGTCTTTATCAATGCTGGGATCTACTGTGTAAATTCGTCGCACTAGCTCCATTTCAAGACATGATGGTAGGCCAAGGACTGGAACAGCTCCATCTTGATCAATCACTTGGAATTCTGTTGGGTAGTACTTTCCTTTTGCGAGATTATAACAGTGTTATTTCCAACTGTCGGAATTCTGTGTCCGGAATACGAAATTAACTTGGTACCAGATCTCCCCATCTTCTCGGTGGTAAGCTGTTTGTAGGTCAACAATGGCATAACATTACATTGAGCGCCTGTATCTAGTTTCAAAGTGAGTGGTTTTTCGTTGATTTCGAGGGATATATTCCAATCATTTACGTCTCCTTTCAAAGCCGTTTCGATAGTTCCAACATACAAATCATCTTCCATCTCTGGGGTCTGTTCTAGCGTGTTTACTCGAGAGGATTGCTGTGAAATACGACACTTTCTCGCGTAATGGTTGCGCTTATGGCATTTCCTGCACACTTGTCCCTAAGCAGGGCATTTTCGAGGCTCGTGTTTAATTCCACAGTTAGGCAGTTAGGACATTCGGCATAACTTGGTCCGATTATCAGGTTGATTGTTTATGCGCTGTGCACCATAGGTTAGGCCGACTTCCTGGCTCGGCAGAGTTGGTTGTTGGTGTATCGTTGTTCTTCCCATTGCATGTACGAGTTTGGCTTGATTCTCCACAATATTTTGAAGATGGCTCTTACTCAGTTCCGATGTTCGGCATGTATTGATGGCCTTTGAAAGCGTCAAATCAGGTTCTCGAAGAAGCCTGGCTCT